>JARGCV010000438.1:0-382500 GCA_034064705.1 Bothrops alternatus
TTCCTTCAGGATGACAAAAGTCCAGGCCAACAGCATGAAACTAGGAAGAATTAGAAAGATTGTGATGTTCTCCCCTTCTAAGAAATGGTGGGCCAGGTGGAATCGGTTTAATTCTGGGCAAAAATTGGGATTGGCTGGGGCTAAGCCTTCACATCCAAACTGGATGACAATCTTTCTAGGGTAGCCGTGATTCTCTAGCACAGGGGTTCTCAACCTTGGCAACTTTAAGACTTGTGGACTTCAACTCCCAGAATTCCTCAGCCAGCAAAGCTGGCTGAGGAATTCTGGGAGTTGAAGTCCACAAGTCTTAAAGTTGCCAAGGTTGAGAACCCCTGCTCTAGCACCTTCTGCATTCAGTTCCTCAACTATCTCATGGTCAAAAGGTCAACGAAGCCCGTTCCCTGGGTGTCCCAAAGGCGCTTTTTTCTTCTTCTTCAAGAGGCAACGGGACTTTCTTGTCTTCCTTCAAGATGTTTCCTTCTCATCCCAGGAGCTCTTCTCAAGAACTGAAGCAGCTTCTTGGATGAGAAACGAAACATCTGCAAGGAAGAACAGAGAAAGCCCCGTGGCCTCTTTGGGACCACCATGGCTTGGATGACCGAGTGTCTCCGTAGACGTTCCCTGGGTGGATGGTGTGTCCCCCATGGGAGGTCCACAGACAGAAGAAGGTGGAGACCCTACCTCTGGATTTCAGGCCTCAACTAGAGGGCCGAGAGGGCAGAGTCCATCTTACGGAGGTGAGCTCGTGCCCACCTCACCCTGCCCAGCAGGGCATCCCCTTTTGGCTGCAGGGGGCAAATATAAAATAAAAATAGAAAGAAAAACAGAGGCTAACCCTTCTGAAGCATTTTCAAAAGAATGCTATGGCCCGAATAATTGGCAAGATGGAGCCGTTGCAGCTCCTAGCCATGTTTAACCTGTGGTAGTGGAATTTGTGTGTAATTTTGAGAATCTCTTTCTCTCCCTCCCCCTCCCTCCCTCTCTTCTCTCTCCCTCTCCCACTCCTTCTCTCTCTCCCTCCCCCTCTCTCTCTCTCTCCCTCTCCCTCCCTCCCTGTCTCCCTTTCTCTCCCTCTCCCTCTCCCACTCCTTCTCTCTCTCCCCTCCCTCTCCCTCCCTCCCTTCCTCTCCCTCCCTCCCTCTCTCTCTCTCCTCCCTCCCTCCCTCTCCCTCCCTCTGTCTCCCTTTCTCTCCCTCCCTCTCTCCTCCCTTCCTCTCCCTCCCTCCCTCCCTCTCTCCCTCCCTCTGTCTCCCTTTCTCTCCCTCTCCCTCTCCCACTCCTCTCTCCCCCTCCCTCTCCTCCCTCTCTCCCTCCCTCTGTCCCTCCCTTCCCTCTCCCTCTCCCTCTCACTCCCCCTCCCTCTGTCTCCCTTTCTCTCCCTCTCCCTCTCCCCACTCCTTCTCTCTCCCCCTCCCTCTCTCTCTCTCCCTCCCTCCTCCCTCCTCCCTCCCTCCCTCTCTCTCTCTCCCTCCCTCTCCCTCTCTTCTCTCCCTCTCCCACTCCTTCTCTCTCTCCTCTCCCTCTCCCTGCCTCTTTCTCTCCCACTCCTCTCTCCTCCCCTCCCTCTCTCCCTCCCTTCCTCTCCTCCCTCCCTCTCTCTCTCTCCCTCTCTCTCCCTTCCTCTCTCTCCCTCTCCCTCCCTCTCTCTCTCTCCCTCTCTTTCTCCCTCCTTCTCTCTCCCTTCCGATTGCTTTCGGTTTTATGCCAGGTGGAACATTCTGGGGCCTCCTGGCTCTGCCCAGCAACAGAAAAGTCCTGGGTGGTGAGCAGGAGATGTTCAACCAAACACCGGGCTTGTTTGTTTGTTTTTGGGTTTTTGCAGCACCGCTTTTGTTTTGGGCCCGTTTGGCATGTCCTGATTTTCTCCTCTTTCCCCCCCCCCTCAGCGAGGTGCAGCAAATGCAAGGGTTGAGGTTGTTGCGGGGGAGGAAACCCGCCGGGAAAAGCACCAGACAAACAGAAAGAGGCTGGAGGAGATGCCCAATTAGGGCCTTTGCAGCAATTAGGGCCTTTGCAGGAGAAGACACAGGAGCTGCTGTGGAAGCACATTCCAGCCGGGTGTCTCCCTCCTCACTCCAGCTCCGGCTAAGATTAGCCTATGCGCCAACGAGAGATGCCACCTGTTCGAATTGGGCTGAGACAGCCCAGCGTTTCACAACAGCCTCCCCTCCTCTGGCCTGGTCGAGCGGAGAGATGCCCTTGTGGGAAGAATCCAGAGAAAAAAAGATTTGGGGAAATATCCAAAAGGCAGCATGTATTTCTCCAAAGGAATAACGGAGAAGATCTTAAAGGCAGAAAAGTGAGCCCATTTTTCTTAATAGCCCCAAGCAGAAAGTAGGCGGAGGCCAGCTTTTAGAAATGCAAATTCGATAATCTTGTCAGAAAGATTGGAGCCAGGAAATTTGGATTAGAAAGCCAATCCCTCACACCAAAAAAATCCAACAGACATCAGCCACAGCCCCAGGGAAGCAAGATTTTGTCCCCTACTTTGGGACAAAATAGGATTAACCCAGAGGTCCCCAAACTTTTGGGCACCAGGGACCCGTTCCATGGAGAGAGGTTGTTCCGTGGACCGGAGGGTGCATGCATCCCGCGGATGGGGTTTTGCTTGTTTGTGCGGACTGGTTGCTGGCATGCCGCGGCCTGGTACCGGTCCACAGACCGGGGGTTGGGGAACCACCATCAGAATACCTGAAAGGCATACTCAGGCTCAGGTCAAAGCTCATGCCACAGGAACAACTCCAAACAAAAGCTCAAGAAGGTATAAAAACCCACCACTCCCTACTACATGGTTTCCCAGAGCCATCTTTCTGTCTGCCTCTCCTCTTCAATAAACTACAACCTTCTCTCTAAAGCAGTCTCCATTTTGTTTATTTCCAGCTTGGACTGCACCCTGATGAAGATTTTTCTTTGCACACCATTTCTTTTTCTTCTCCTTCTTTCTCCTCTTCTTCCTCCTCCTCCTTCTTCCTTCTCCTTCTTTCTCCTCCTCCTCCTCCAGATTCATGTAATCTGCTGCAATGTTTGGTTCTTAGGTTCTATTATTGTGGTGGTTACAATCCTATATTTCCCCCAGAGATCAAGGCATTATTCTTAGCACCCCTCTGACTGGTCCAAATACATGCAAGAACTTCTCTGCTTCAGGGTGGACTAAAACCTGAGTTTTCCTAATTCTAATCCAGCATCTACATAGAACCACAGGATAGAAGAACATCTTCCAATCCAATCTCTGCCCGAGGCAGGAGTCTTTATACCAGCGGTTCTCAACCTTTTTCAGGCCGATACCCCACCTGCGCCGCCCATGTGCGGCGTGACGGCCCGAACCGCGCATGTGAGGCGCAACGGCCCGAACCGCACATGCGTGGCGCAACGGGCCAAACCGTGCATGCGCAGTGCGCGCACGATAACCCGAACCGCGCATGTGTGGCGCGATGCGCCAAACCACGCATGTGCGGCGCGTGCGCGACGGCCGAGGGGAAATGGGGGAAAAAAATGGCGGACTGTGGTGTCCGGCGACCCCTGCGAAACGGTCGTTCGACCCCAAATGGGGTCGCGACCCACAGGTTGAGAACCGCTGCTTTATATTATCCCAGACAAATGATTGTCCAATCTTTTCTTGAAAACCTCCAGCAATGGAGCATCCACAACTCCAGTCTTCATTGTTATACCATCCTGGCTGTTGGATCAAAAAGGGCAACTCATCCCAAACGTCCTTGAGAACTTCTTCGATGGAAGATGGCACTGAATCTAGGTTTTAAAAAATTTGTAATCTACTATAAGAACCTCTAAAGCACGTTCCCCCACCCCCCAAGGACAGCCTTGAAACCTACAAAGATGTCCCAGTTTTGTATCACCTTAAAGCAAAGTCTGGACAATTGAAAAATACTCCAGCATCTTAAGCCAAGGTGAATTTCCATTTGAAAATAAGCGACAAATTCTTCCATTGGGCGATTCTTTCTGGAGAATCAGCCACAAGGTCAGGAAAGAGAATGCATGATGTCATTTCTGCTTTGTAGACGTGTTTGCTTTGTTTGTGTGATTGCTCATTGTTGACTTGACCATGCCTGGCATTAGTGGTCAAAGATTTGGGGCAAATTGTCTTTTTTCGCATGACTGTGGTGACGAATCAGCCTTGTAATTAAGCCCCATATCCTAACATTTTGTAAACAATCCTTCGTGGTGCTAATGATGGTCTACCTTCAAAGATATCTCATTCTTTCAAATTATCTACGGACAACTATAATCTTAAGACAAGGTTTGTAATCACCGTGTCTTCTAATTGCCATTCTGCAACTCACAGCTGAGGTTCCCCTAAGATCATCTCATAAAATTCAGAGTCAAAGCGAAATTAGAAAAACAAGGAGCACGCAGATTTCTTTAAAAGAGCTGGACCCGGAACAAATTAATTCCATTGACATTGACATCTAATTAAAAGCGAGGATAATTTACCGTAACAAACATACAGTGGCATTTGAACAGATTGAAGTAAATAGTGTTTTTTTTAAAAAAAAAATGCTTAAGATTGATCTCTCATCTGCTCCCTTGAGGATTTGAAATGTTCTTTGCTCCTTCTTTAAGAAAAAAAATATATTTAGCTTGTTGGAGGGAGTCTATGGGCCCTTTTCAAGGATTTTGCCATGGCATTCAGCTCTTCATTCTAAAGTGAAGTTCTCTGAGTTAGGAAGCCATATCAGATATTACATTCCAAGGTCAGGTAATATCTCTTTTGATACAAAAGGGAGATTAATTAATTCAGGAAGTAACTCAGCATTTGGCCTAAGCGTCCCTTTTCTTGCAAGAAACCATGTAGACACATACAAGGCAGCAAAAATATGACTTTATTTATTTATGGGCGAAATGTCTAAAGTCGCCTGGCACCATAATGATTCTAGATGGGGTGCAATATATATACATATTTTTTTAAAAAAAGCAATTGCAATGATTACTTTTTATGGGTGACCACCAGATAGCACTTTCTGGGTCTTTTGGCTGCCATCTAGTGGAGGTCCTTAGTACTGCACCCAGGTGGGGTAAGCTTCCCCCTGGAAAAAATGCAGAAAAAATGGGGTGGGGGGAACCCAACATTCTCCTCCTTACATTGCGGAGAGTTCTGTCTGAGAAGCCAAGCCCGTATAATATCCTTCCCTTTATCTAGAGGAGCACTTCCGAATTGTGATAGCAAGGAATGCGGCTGAGCGCATCCCTCCGCTAAATAAAAAGCCGATCGGCATTGTAGTATCACCCCTTTGCTCTGGCAGCTGGAGAGGGAGAGAGAGAGAGAGAGAGAGAGAGAGAGAGAGAGAGAGAGAGAGAGAGAGAGAGAGAGAGAGAGAGAGAGAGAGAGAGAGAGAGAGAGAGAGAGAGAGAGAGAGAGAGAGAGAGAGAGAGAGAGAAGCTCAAAAAACATTTGCAAGAATCGCATTCATGGCATTGAGTATGCATTAGTGGACAAGCAATTTAGTCATTAAAATAACTCCTGCTTTGCATCCTCCACCCCGGTGGGTAAGGCTGGCTTGGAGTCTGGGACCCTCCCTGAGATAGAACAGAAAAAAGCTAGAAGGGACCTTGGAGGTCTTCTAGTCCAGCTCAAGCAGGAAACCTTACGTCGTTTCACACAAACGGTTGTCCCGTCTCTTATCAAAAGCCTCCACTGTTAGAACAGTATTGTGCTGTTATTGTTACGAATATGTCTTTTCTTTGCATCCTTCTCCTTTCTGCTGGCCAACATTAATGCCCCTCCCCCCCCAAAAAAATATAGACTTTTAAACCTGCAACCATTCTCTCTTGCCCTCCCACCTTCCTCTAGTGTCTTTCAACAACAATTTTTTTTAAATGAAAAAATTCTTTTATTAAAACAATCAGCATTGAACATAAAATCATAGTATGCATCAATCATCATAGCACCTGATATACATCACTAAGTATTAATCTTTATAATCGTCTGGTTTGGTAAACATTTTTCACTCCGCACATCAAGCCTCAACTAAACGCCTGTTACAATTTATTTGCTTGGTGTTTCTCTTTTCTATAGTCTATCCACAGTTCCTAGTCTATCACATATTATTCATCTCAGTATTAGTACAATCTTTTATGATCCCTAACCAATAATCCTAAGGTAGAAATTCAGTATCCTGAGGTAGATATTCAGTAAGCTTTCCCAATATTAAAGCAATCAACATTAAATCTGGGTTCATATTAATAAGCTGTCCTCATAAGACCTGAAAATACATCTCTTGTATATGGTCTATCTACATTCATACAATCAGCATTGAACATAAAATAATAGTATGCATCAATCATCATAGCACCTGATATACATCACTAAGTAATAATCTTTATAAACGTCTGGTTTGGTAAACATTTTTCGCTCCTCACATCAAGCCTCAACTAGACGCCTGTTACAATTTATTTGATTGGTGTTTTTCTTTTCTATAGTCTATCCACAGTTTCTAGTCTATCACATATTATTCATCTCATTATTAGTACAATCTTTTATGGTCCCTAACCAAAAATCCTGAGGTAAACTGCCCAGCGGTGGCTGTACTGTGTTCACACAGCCTGCTAATTCTCAATGTTTTTCACAGGGCTGATCGAACTGACTGGGAATTTTCAAAATGCCACCGATAAACAAACCCATTGCAATTTAAGACAGATGCTAAACTAAGATACGGTGACGGTCCCGCCACTTGAAATTGTTTGGTGCTAAAGCAATTCGTTGGTCCTAAGCCTGCTTCTTTCTATCCCTCTTTAAAAAGAAACAAGCTAAATATATATATATATTTTCTTAAAGAAGGAGTGAAGAATATTTCACATCCTCAAGGGAGCAGGTGAGAGATCAATCTTAAGCAATTTTGTTTTAAAAAACAACAACAACACTATTTACTTCATATGTTTGCTGCCCTCTCATGGCAAAATTCCTGCTTCAAAGCAAAAACACCAGCAGGCTGTGATCCAACATCCCGCTGGGTGGGAAAGGCTTCCAAAAATTGGGAAGACAGGTTGTTTTGCTCTTTCCATCTAATAAAGGTGATGTCAGGTGAGCTGGCATGGAATTCTTCAGCAGCTCTACTGCCCTCTGCAATGTGGAACAAGGGGAACTTCTTTTGGGGGTGAAGCCCCCCCTCCTTATGGCACTTACTGGTCGGCTGTCTTCTTCGAACCCACTTAAGCAGGTTTCTCAATTAATCCGTGTTTGAAGTTTGTCCAGACAAAATGACTCACCCATTTAATCAAGGACGCTGGTTCCAAAACCAGCGTTTAAGAAACATTAACCCTGATCCAGTTTTGCAGGTTGTGCAAATATAAGGTGGGAAGAATGCTGACCAATTGATTGGATAAGTACAAGGATTTTTATAGTTTTTTTTTTCGTAATTTGGAGGCTTGCTTTCTGTGCTTTTGTTATTAGGTTAGCTTAGCTTGTTTGCAAAAGCGAGCGACGGGCCGAAAATACTAACTTCCTTGGTCCTGATCCTGTCAAATGGATGTACCGTAGTTTTATCTCTTTATCTTTAGTCTGTCTGTGATCTCCATTGAGCTCTCTTTGTGAATCAACAGGCCTGATTCAATGTTTCTGCTTTTTGCAATAGCCAGGGGTTTCATGAGTGAAACATTGCTTCTGCGTTTCATTTCCTGAGCTTTATTCTTGTAATTTTTTGGGGGGGGGAGCTAGTAAAAAGGATTGGGGTGTGTGTGCGTTCTTATCACAATAATTTCGAGGTTCATAAATGCTCATGTTGTGTGGATATATCAAGGTTAGCAAGATACCTTGAACTGCAAATGAACACTCTTATTTTTGCTACATGTTATCCAAGCCCAGGTTATGCCCTTGCTGTATCTTAAGCTAAATTGAATAACGTGGCGAATGCACGCTGCATTGATCATGTTACCTAGTTGGGTAATGAAATGTCTGCAAGAAAACAAGCAAGCTCAGAGAGCACCAAGGACCCCACAGTCTTCCTTTACCTCCTCCTTCTCCTTCTCCTCCTCCTCCTCTTCCACTCCACAAACCCCACTCCCTTCTAACACTGATAATGTTACCTAGTTGGGTAATGAAACATCTGCAAGGAAACAACAAAGCTCAGAGAGCAACAAGGATCCTGCCTGTTGCATCACACACGATGACATCATAGCGCAATGTGAAGTCATCATGCTGTCCTACAATGGTCAACCGATGACGTTCGTCCTGGAGTGATCCCACAGGATCTAAGATGGCTCCATGACTTAAGTGCCCATGATGCCTTTAGTTGACTCAACTATGGTTTACTCAAGGAATTGCCTTCTCAAGTTTAGCGTGGCATCCTGCACCGTCTATTAACCATACGTGCTGGATTGGCACACAACACACAAGGCTGAGAAGAGGTTTACTTCTTGATGGAAGCTCTGGACTAAGTGGGTTCTAGGTCAGGGGTCCCCCATCCCCAGTCCATAGACCGGTACTGGGCCGTGGCATGCCAGCAACTAGTCCACACAAGCAAGCAAAGCCCCATCCATGGGATGCAGGCAACAAACGAAACCACGGAAAAAACTCTCTCCACAGAACCGGTCCGTGGTGCCCAAAAGGTTGGGGATCGCTGTTCTAGATTGTCCAGGTTCTAAGCTGAGTCCTCCGTCCCTCCAAACCCTGGAGCTGAAGGCTGAAAGTAGTTTCTGTTCCTGAGAAAAGCCAAATAATCTTAAAGGTTTGTCCTTAAGCCACCAGGGGGATTTGCTGAGCGCTTCTGAGCCTTCCCCAGGAGCTATTTTGGGGGGATTCTGTTTACGTAAGGACTGCTGACATGGAAGGAGAGGCTTTCCCCAAATGATCTCTCCCGACCACAATTTTACCGAGTTTCACGCCACTGCTTAATTTAAGCTCCGTTTGCGGGGACATTTTAGCCCGAGTTCTACTGTTTCAGCCAGTAAGGAAATTCCATCTTGGTTCGGACAGATCAGGTGTCTCTGCTTGACCCAAATCTCCCCATGGGGCCTGCTTTCGCACCATTCTTAAGGAATATCGCAGGCTTGCCTGGAAGGAGATGCTTTGTAGCTTGGTGATGGCTAAGTTAAAACCGTTGCATGTTATTTTCTCCCGATTTGGGAATAGACGGACACACCGAAACGGGCCTTCCTAGCCGTTCACCTTGGTGCATATGTTGTGTGTCTTGCAGTTCCTACACAACCATTCTGGCAGGCGGCTTGAAATCAGTGCAGCCAAGGTGCTTGTACTGCATAGACTACTAACTAAGCCATTCACTCGCTGTGGGTTGAATCAATGATCGTGGGCTACGGTTTTGTGCCGTCCACAATGCTGAATCGTAAATTTATACATTATAAATGCATAAATGATAACGCCTTGCGAATTCTATTTATAAATTATGGAGCCTTAGTAAGGCCACCCCGGAATACAGCCTCCAGTTTGGGTCACCACCTTACAAAAAAGTAGTTGAGACTTTGGGGGGGGGGAAAGTGCAGAGAAGAGCAACTCAGATGATCAAAGGCCTGGAGACAAAAACATATGAAGAACGGTGGCAGGATTTGGGAATGGCCAGTCTTGAGAAAAGGACTAGAGGGGGACATGATAGCAGTGTTTCAATATTTGAGGGGCTGCCACAAAGAAGAGGGGATCAACTTACTGTCCAACGCACCAGAAGGCATGGATGGAAGCAAGGGATGGAAACTAACCAAGGGGAGAAGCAACCTGGAATTAAGGAGAAACTTCCTTAAAGTGAGAACAATTAACCAGTGGAACAGCTTGCCACCAGAAATTGTAGGTGCTCCATCACTGGAGCTTTTTAAGAAAAGACTGGACAGCCACTTGTCTGAAATGGTATAGGATTTCCTGCCTGAGCAGGGGGTTGGACTTGATGATCTCCAAGGTCCCTTCCAGCTCTATTCTCATTGCCATGCTATTGCAATGATTCACTTACCAGACGCAGTGATTTGTTTAACAAACATGGCAAAAGGGGCCGTAAAGTTGGACCTGTCTTATTTAACAATCACCTTGCTTAGCGACAGAGGTTCTGCCTACCCTGGCGTCCAGTTTACACCTCCATCCAAGTTTTTGTCGATAATCCCTCTCCTTCAAGGTGGACCTTGGATTTCTGACTTAACCAAGGTTGGAGCTGCCCTCAGACGAAGTCAGGAGGAGGAAAAATGCAACTTTCAAATCTGCTCAGCTACAGGGAGTCCTTGACTTACGACCGCAACGGAGCCCACACTTTCCATCGTTAAGCGAGACATTTGGTGAGTTTTGTCCTCTCTTTCGCCACCTTCCCTGCCGCCCTTGCTAAGGGAATCATTGCACTTGACAGTCACCCGGTTGTTAAGTGAATCAGTCTTCCCCGTTGACTCTGCTCATGAGAAGGTCGCAAAAAGGGGAACACACGTGACCTTGGGCCACAGCGACGGTCGTTAAGTGTCCCCGTAATTTTCGTGGACAACCTGAAGAGCAAGGCCGTCAGGACGCGCCGGAAGAGGTTGCCAGGGCCGTGCTGTGCTTAGGCATGTGTGAACCGGCTCCCCAGTCACGACAAACCACCACGGAGCCCGTTTGATGAAAATCCAAATAAGTCTAAATCCTCTTAAGAGCAGCTTGCAGGTCTCGGACGGAGCTATAAGGTTACCGGCTTGCCAAGGCGTTGCACGCTGACGTGGAACTTCAGGCATAGTGCAAGATTAGGGCTATATTTAACCCAAAAAAGCCGCAATTCAGTGCGGTGGCTGCCCCCCCCACCCCCTGGGAGAGTAAGAGATGCAAAGTCCACCCTTTTGATTGGTGCATCTAAGGTAACGTCATGAAACCTCCCCAGTTTTTCTGCTTCCTTGATTGGAGAAATCCCTTAAATATTCTAGCTGAACCCGTCTTGTAGCTCTTGTCTTATATTTTATATCCCTCTAGTGCAGCGGTTCTCAACCTTTTTCAGGCTGCGACCCCGACCTGCGCCGCGCATGTGCGGCACGACGGCCCGCACCGCGCATGCCCCCTGCGCCGGCCGAGGGGAAAAGGGGAAAAAATGGCGGACTGCGTTGTTTGGCGACCCCCGTGAAATGGTCGTTTGACCCCAAATGGGGTCGCGACCCACAGGTTGAGAACCGCTGCTCTAGTACATCTCTTATATCTTATATCTATCGTATCTTCTATCTACCATCTTCTGTCTTATCTGTTTTATCTTAAAAGCTCAAATTAGGACTCTGGAAATTTGCTCTCTTATGTCTTATCTATTTTATCGTAAAAGCCCAAATTAGGACTCTGTTTGGAAATTTACTATTTTACGTCTTACCTGTTTTATCTAGAAAGCCCAAATTAGGACTCTGTTGGAAGCCACCCAGTTCCAGGTGAATTTTAGCAGCTTGCAAAAAATAAACTGGAGGGAGTTTTTACAGAGCGGGGGTGGGGGGTGGGGGGGTGGGACATGACCTGCAAAATTGTGATTTGATCACATCTGCTGGGAAGCCTGGCCGGTTAGAAGAACAACTTGCAGGGGTTCGCTTAACAAGCGGGCCAAAAAAAGTTTGTAAAATCAGGCAGGACTCACTTCACTGCCTCGCTTAACAACGGAAAATCAGATTCCAATCGTGGTCATAAGTCGAGAACTACCTGTACTTTCAAACTCCAGGTGTAGGAGAAGGAATGTTGTTCCAACTCCTGCTTGGGAATCCAGGTAGTCTTTGATTTACGACCACGGATCGAGCTCAAAACGTCTGTTGCTAAGTGAGACATGTCATTAAGTGAGTTTGGCCCCCTTTTATGATGCTTCCTGCCACCGTGGTTAAGTGGATCACTGCAGTTGTTCAGTTAGTGACATGGTGGTCAATAATAATAATAATAATAATAATAATAGTAATAATAAAGTTGGAAGGGACCTTGGATGTCATCTAGTCCAACCCCCTGCTCAGGCAGGAAACCCTATACCATTTCTGACAAGTGGCTGTCCAGTCTCTTCTTAAAAACTTCCAGTGTTGGAGCATTCGCAGCTTCTGGAGGCAGGTGGTTCCACTGGTTAATGATCCCGACAACTGTGATAAATACGAGCCCATCGCCAAGCGTCTGAATTTGGATCCTGTGATCACGGAGATGCTGGTAGTCAGCGTGAAAAAACGGTCGTAAGTCACGCTGTAATCTCGAAGGGTCACTAAACAAACGGTTGTAAGTAGAGGACTACTTGTATTTCCAAATACCAGGTACAGGAGAAAGTCTATTTTTCTATTATCTCCATGTTTGGGAAAGAGCACCACGGATTTAGGAGGGAGCTTAGAGGCCATCTAGCTGGATCCCCTGGTCCGTGCAAGCTATCTTTGGTTGATGAGGTATTGCCATTGTGAGGTGCAGAAGCCCCGGCTAAGATGGTCCTACGGCTGTGCAGCCAGGCTATTTGTGTGTTCTCCTGCTGAAGGGTGACCCGCCTTTGGGATTTCTATCTTTCGCTGCGCGGTAATCTCTCCAGCCGTGTAAAGTCTTTTGGCTTCCCACATTCCCGTCAGATCTCAAGCAAATCCCTTCAACTCCTCTGCTTTTCAGCTGTCCGGGCAACCCAGAAGATTATTAAAGGATGGGAAAAGAGGGAAAAAACCCAACAGCCAAATGTGCCCAAGGCCTCCATCAGACACAAACAAACATGATAGCAGTGTTCCAATATCTCAGGGCCTGCTCCAAAGAAGAGGGAGTCAAGCTATTCTCCAAAGCCCCTGAAGGCAGGACAAGAAGCAACGGCTGGAAACTAAGCCAGGAGAGAAGCAACCTGGAACTAAGGTGAAACTTCCTGACAGTGAGAACAATTAACCAGTGGAACCACCTGCCTCCAGAAGCGGTGAATGCTCCAACACTGGAAGTTTTTAAGAAGGGACTGGACAGCCATTTGTCCGAAATGGTATAGGGTTTCCTACCTGAGCAGGGGGTTGGACTAGATGACCTCCAAGGTCCCTTCCAACTTTACTACTACTACTACTACTACTACTACTACTACTACTACTACTACTAGTACTATTATATTATTATTAAACGAACAAAAGAGCAGAAGAAAAGAGCATCCAGAGAAGTCTGGAAGGAATTCTCTCACCCTTGGCTGGGAACGAGGCAGAAAAACGGAAGTTTCTTTGCAAGCGAGGAAAAACCCCTCTGTAAAACAGATCATAGAGTCTGGGTAGGATAATAGAGTTGGAAGGGACCTTGGAGGTCTTTAGCCCAACCCTCTACTCCAGCAGGAGACACTCTACCATAGAGGTCTCCAAGCTTTTGGGCCCCAGGGACCAGTTCCACGGAGAAAGGTTTTCCCGTGGCAGCCACTTAACAACGCTGTTACTAACTTTAACACTTGCAGTGATTCACTTAAGAACTGTGGCAAGAAAGGTCGTAAAAGGGGGGCAAAAATTCACTTAACGAATGTCTTACTTAGCAACAGAAATGTTGGGGGGTCAATTGTGGTCGTAAGTCGAGGACTGCCTGTACAGACAAAATACATACATATATACACACACAGACAAAAACAGGTATGTACTATGCACACACACATACATATATACATATACATGTTTGTATGTACACACACACACCATGCATAAATACACAGAGAGACCCACATTATACACCCAGACATAATACCCACACTCAGTATTTAACCTACATTTCAATTACACACACACACAGTATATAGATACACACACCAAGGGGGAGATATATCCATGCATATACACCCACCCACACCCGGATAGAAACACGCTCATCTCTCTCTCTCTCTCTGTCCTATATAGTGTCTGTATATATGCACACACAGACCCACACACTGGACACCTAAAGACACACTCTAATCTGTGTCGCTTATTTGTGCTTGTATACCCCCCAGGTAGCCAACTCTGCGCAGACACATTTGGGCCAAGCTAAATTTGTCCCGGTGTTGGGTTTCCCTTGGCCAGGTTACATAATGGTAAGGGGAGGACCTGGACGGGGTCCAGAGACCACGGGAGGGAGGCGTGGGACCGGCCTGGCTCCCCTGGGTCCTTCCTCTCCTCCCCCCCATGACTGGGTGTTCATGGAGATCAGCGAGATCCCCCCAGGCCCTGGAGAGGGGGTACTGTAGAGGCCCCTGGATCTGGTGCCCCACATTCTTTGGAAATGAGTCATTCTCCGAGGCAGCTGGAGGGTCTCCAGTCCTGGGAGGGTCAAGCAAACACCGGCTGGACCGGCTCTGACTTCGGGACTTATATGGGGGGGCAGCCTCTCCAGAGAAGTGTGCTCACCGGAGCGGAGCCTGTAGGATCAAGACTTCCCACCTCTCCAGTGGCTTTATTTCCTTAGCGGCCAGGGATGGTACACGAAAGCCGGGGGGGGGGGTGTCTACAATGTTCTTACCGAATAGTACTGTACAGGCGGTCCTCGGCTTACAATGACAATTCAGCCCCCAATGTCGGTTGCTAAGGGAGGGTGTCGTTAAAAGAGAATTTTTGCACTCTAGCTGTTAAGGTAATAGCACAGTGTTCAGCAAATCTGGCTTTGCTAGCTGGAAAGCCTCACCAGGGGATCGTGTGATCCCCGGGACACGGCCACCGTCATAAATAGGAGCCGGTGGCCAAGCAGTCTGAATTTGGATCACGTGACCGTGGGCACTCTGCGACGGTGGTTAAAGTTGGTTGCGATGGTTGTTAAACATGGCCATTAAAGTCACTTTTTTCCCCCAGCGCTGTCGTTAACTTTGAATGTTCACTAAGCAGATAGTTGCAAGTTGG
This sequence comes from Bothrops alternatus, assembly GCA_034064705.1. Classification (NCBI taxonomy): domain Eukaryota; kingdom Metazoa; phylum Chordata; class Lepidosauria; order Squamata; family Viperidae; genus Bothrops; species Bothrops alternatus. The sequence goes on from JARGCV010000438.1 coordinate 14,698, forward strand.
GCGGCTGGGATTTTGAGTTCACGCAGTTCCTACTCGCGTGGTATCCAGGGTGCACCATAGGGGCAAACTAGCTCCACACCGAGAGCAGGAAACAATGGCCGGCTGGGGAATTCTGGGAGTTGAAATCCACAAGTGTCGAAGTTGCCAGGTTTTTACACCCTCCAAAGCTTCAAAAGGAGAGTTATTTCCATGTAGGTCTGTGGAAACCTGGTTTGAAGCTTCTTCTGTGCTGACGAGAGCCATCCCTGGTGGGCTTTGAGGTCTCCTCTTGGGATTCTTCTGAGTAGGACCCGGGTTTCCCAGACTTGGTCGCTTTCAGCTGGGTGGAATGTTCAGCACTAGCTGAACATTGGTTGGGCAATTCAGGTGCTGAATTGAAGTAGCCAAGGTTGGAAAAACACGGAGGTAGAGGAACATCTGGATGAGGCCTCCAGATCACGTGAAGCAGCCTCCCGTTGGGAAGAGCTGCTCCACCTCCTTGCATCTTCTGGGGTGCATGGAGGACCTTGAATCTGCAAAGTCAAGGGGCTTCATGGAGAGCTCCTCACTGGACACAATGCCCTTCTTGAAACAAGCCCTTCCTTCCTTCCTTTCCTCCCTTCTCCCTCCCTCCCTCTTCCTTCCTTCATTTCTTTCTCAGTTCTTGCTTCTCCTTTTCATCCCTCCCTCTTTTCCTTCCCTTTCTCTATCAATCCCTTCTTTCCATCCCTCCCTCCCTCTTTCCCTCCTTCCTTGCCTCCCTCTCTTGCACCCATCTCACCCTCCCTTCCTCTTTCCATCCCTTCCTTCCTTCCTTCCTGTTTCTATTAGCCCCTTCCTCCCTTCCTCTTTCTATCTCTCCCTCCCTCCCTCCCTCCCTTCCACTTCAGGGAGCACTGATGGGCTCCCCAAATGCCATGAGTTGACTTGACCCCCCCTCCTCCTAATACCCAACCTCCTTTTGCAGTCCTGCAGACCCATGGCTGCAATTATCTGGGCTTGTAACGGGAGAAGAGACGGCCCTTCGGGATGGGGTGAGGAGGTGGGAGGGAGGGAGACCACACGGGTGGCATTTGAAGATTTAGAGCCCTTGCTGGGATTCCACAGATGCTGCTGGCATTTACAGGGAAGCCCAGAGAATTTCAGGAACGTCAACAACACCGTAGAGACGGTCAACACCAAAGTTATGTATTCCAAGAATACTCATTGAAGAAGAACAAACAAACAATGAATGGTGTGTTACGCCTGAGAACAAACCAGTCTTCCTTCAGCTTTCTTCCAAGGTTACACCCGTTAGGATTCAAGGGTGTGCCCAGCTGGTTCTCCTAGCCTAGACCTAGACAGAGGTCCCTCCATGGATCCCAAGGATGCTCCTCCTGTTGCCTTTCCATTCAGTGTGGACAGAGATGCAGAATCCTGGCTTCTTCCAGAGTGATGGGTATTGTTGGCTTGAGCACCTACGCAAAAGTCCTTTGCTCTGCTGAGGGATCTACATTCCCACCTTGAAGACTCTTCATGGGAGACATGATGGTCCAGTTTAGTCCCCTTGCAACAGGGCGCCATCTAGTGGCAATCTGGGGGGAAAGCAGGTTTTTGCTGTTTCAGAAGTTTTCATGAAGTTTGGGGTTCTCCAGATTCCGGCTATTCTGCCGCTTGCAGCCTCTCCATGGGACTGCCCTGGGAAATTTGCTAGCCCGTCAGATTATCATGACATACCATCAATCTGGTCTCGATCCATCGACTCCAAAGACTGCGGAACCTACGCAAGAAAAAGAGGATAGTTTCCATTGCGCCAAAGAATTTCCTTGACTGAGCCCTGTTTCCCATTTAAGTATTAACCCAATCCAATCTTGCTTAGCTTCCAAATCCAGATAAGGTTGGTTATTAACATTTACCAGTCCTCTGCCCATCATTTCTTCCTCCTCCTCCATCTCCTCCTCCTTCCTCTTCTCCTCCTCCTTCTCCTTATCAGCATTTCTCCTTCTCCTCCTCCTCCACCTTCTCCTCCTTCCTCTTCTCCTCCTCCTCCTTCCTTTCCCCCTCCTTCTCCTTCTCCTTCTCCTTCTCCTCCTCCTCCTCCTCCTCCTCGTCCCCAAATAATCTCCTGGCTTTGCATGGTATAATGAAGGAACTCAGCTGAGCCAGATTGCCAAACACCTTAAGAAAACAAACAAACAAACAAAAACAGAACTCATCCTGTCTAGCAATCGATGTCCAACTAAGCAGGGATTAACACCAGACAAACAATCAAGCAGAAAACAATACCTTAAATCAAGGAACTACCCAGGAGAAAACCATACCCTCTCTGATACTGGCAGGGCAAGTGATTATACATAAATTGGGAACAAACCAGTGGTGGGATTCAGCCAGTTTGCACCACTTCGGCAGAACCGGTAGCTGATTTTTTGTTGCCCAGGCCCAGAATGGACTTCCGGAAGCGGCATCCACGCAGAGAACCGGTTGTTCACCTATTTGAATCCCACCACTGGAACAAACCATTCTCACTGATAAAGTTACCGAGTTGGGTCATGCAACGTCTGCAAGAGACCCACCGACTCAAGTTCAACCCTGGGCTACAAATACTTTCTTCTCTTGAACATCTGGAAGTCCGCCCATCTTAAAAACTGGCCGAGGTTGAAAAAACATGGTCTCAGAAGGAGGGAGGCTCTCTCACGTGGCAAGGCATCCCTGGGCCAATGGGGCATCGCTTGCATGATGATGTCACAGCAAAGATGACGTGATCCTGGCTTCCGGCAAACCCTGATGCTTCTACGCAGGGCTGAGTCAATCAGGCACTGACTCATCGCTAGATTAAAGGCCAGTTCTGAATAGAATGGAGAACTAAATTATATGAACCCTTTCCCAGTAATCCAAGGTCATTATTTTAATTAATTACAGCATCTCCCTGCTATAAAATGTCTGCCACGTGGCCCCGGAGCATTGCTGAGCAATGAAAGTAATTCAACAGCTCAAGACAGAACCAGCGTTATATGTTCTGCTTAGAATCCGTGCCATTTATTCCTGCGTAAAACGAAAGAAACAGTCCGGCCTTCCAACAAAGCCATCCACGCAGGTAGTCCTCAACTTAGGACCACAACTGAGCCTCAAATTTCTATTGTTAAGTGAAACATTTGCGATGTGAATTTTGCCCAGTTTTTGCATTGTTACTGCAGTTAAGTTAGTAATAAAGCTTTTCAATGATTTTGTTGGCCCACATGACCCCCCCCCCCAGGACACAGCAACCATCATAAATATGAGCCAGTTGCCAAGGGTCTGAGTTTGGATTATGTGACCCTGGAGGATGCTGCGACGGTCGGTAAGTGTGAAAAATGGTCATAAGTCCCCTTTTTCAGTGCTATCAAATGGCAAGGACTATCTATATTCCAGCGGCAATAGCTGCATCACGAGTGAGATGGGCAGCATGAAAATTTAACACATTTAAAAAAAATTGAAAAATGCTAACATCTTGTGGGCTCATTTTGCTCCCCTCTCCCTAAAAAAGAAAAAAGAAAAAAAAGGAAGAAGAGACGTAGTAGTACGGTAGTAGTAGTAGCTGAACATCAGAACTATCCAAAGTGGAAGACAAACAGAGATTTTAAATGGGTGCTTTAACCCACCTAGAGCTTTTCGAACAAGTAGCTTCCTTACTGAAATACAAGAATTATTTTTTTTTCCTTTGTACAAAAAAAAATGGGTTATCTAACCCGAACAGCTGCAGGTTTCTTAATTATGCACTGCTATTGTCACCAGCATGCTTGCGCAAATTGCTTGGCGTGGGAAGTGTTTTAAAAAATCTTTTTTTAGGGGATGTTAATTGGATCGCGAAGGAGAGATGGGATGCTTCTCCTTCTCCCCCTCCCATTTCTGCTTGTTTTTTTTTTTTTAAAAGTATTTCTCCCTTTTCAGAAAGTCTGGCTGAGTCTACCTGAAAGGCAGAGATGGAAAGGGGGAAAAGCTATGGAGCTTTAAAGAAAATGCCTGTGTTAAACTGCTCAGGGCTTGTTCGGTCCTCGAATCATTTCAGGTGAAACAAAAGGAGGTTTTGGAGCTTAACAGCAATGGGTTCAGACCACTTCCTACGATGTTTACCACACAAATAGTGAGCAATAGTCACTTGCTCTGTTATAATGAGAAGGCTCTGTGCAGTAACCTGTTTTAACTTGCGCTGCCATATAATTTAAACAAGTTTAAATTATAATTTATAATTTAAATATAAAATATATAATTTAAATTTATAATTATTTAAATATAATTTAAAGCAAGTTTAACTTGCATTTAGCTGGCTTGGGCTAATCTTGGAAAGCTATGGAGGTTTGTGCCTCCAGTTGATTTCAGTCGGAAACAACCGCCCCCCCCCCCCGCCAAAGGAAGTCCATTAAACACAACTTATGTAGAGTTTTCTTCCTGTGCAAATATATGCAGAATTAGCGGGCAGAATACTCAAGAATTATATTCACAGGCTCATAATATTTATCCAGTTTGCCCCTGAAATAAAGGGAAATTTGGACTTATCCTTAATTCCAAGCTTTTGCAGGTACCGACTGTGATAAGGAGTTTCATGATAAGCAAAGGTGTTTGCATTTTCCCTTTACCCTTCCCGCGCCCTTTCCTTTTGTGCGGTGCCGGCCAGTCTACAAAACCTCCCTTCATTTATCAGTAGCTTTGCAAAGAACAAGCTAGAATTAAGGGCAGAAATGAACAGCGAGGACACCTCTGAGCACGCACAGACTGCATTTCAACTAGGACAAGCCGCAAACCCCTTTGGCCCAGTCTTTTCTTCAAAGCCCGCCCCCTCTCTCACCTGATGGGTGGCGCCACCTGCCAATTACAAATCTCAGCCGCCAACTCTTATACAATCCCCGCCCTCCTCCTCCCAGCGAAATTCAATTGCTCGCTTCCCCTGCCAATCGGGGGACCAAAGCCCGCCTCTCCTTTCCCCCCTCCATCGCGGGTGTCTGAAGGCGGAGGAGGCGGGGCAACGCCTCCGGTTGGCTGCGACGCGACTGCCACTCCAGGGCGGGGCGCCTCCGCCTCCTCGGGGAGCGGATCCCACGCCGATTGGCGGGCCGGCCAGCCAATCCGGCGGCGGCGGCGGCCAATCCCCGCGTCGCCCTCTCTCAGGTAACCCGGAAGATGGCGGCGGCGGCGGCGGGGACGAGGCGAGGCGCCGCTGCCGGCCGTGCCGCGTGAGGGAAGCGGAGCGGCGGCGGCGGCTCCTCCGGGCCGGCCTCCTTCCCCTGCTGCTGCTGCTGCTGCTCTGCGCCGTCGCTCTCCGGCGGGAACCCATGCCGGCCCCTCCGAGCCCCGCCGGCTGAGGCGAGACAGGCCCGGCTGCGGACCGCGCTGAGGACTCGGGCTGCCCCCCCCACTCCCGGGATGCCGGGCCGGCTGCTGCGCCCCGCGCTCGGCTGGGGCGGCCTCGGACTCCTCTGCTTGTGGCTGGGCGGCAGCCAGGCGGCTCCGCTGCCGCCCGTGGGGCCAGGTGAGACGCCGGGAGGGGCGGGAAGGAAGCCCCCCCCTCGGGAAGGAGGCAGGGCGGGGGGGTTTTTTGAGGAGCTCGCAAGAGGCGGGGATTGGGTTGCCCCCCCCGCCGTGACCCCTCCCCCTCCCCGCCTTCGTATCGAATCGCCCAGCCTGGTCTACCTGGCCGGGTTGTTGTGAGCCCCAGGAGTGGGGTGGGGGTGTCTGAAGCCCCTGCAGGGAAAGATGGAGGGGGCGTTTCAGTCAAGGCCCAGCCTGCCCCCTTATTTGATCTCTATATAATAGGATTAATTGATTCATCCATTCTGGGCCTTTGGGAGACCCCAGAGTGGGATGGAGGCCCTCGTGGGGCTCCTTGGATTGCTGAGGGTCGTTGGAGGGGATGGTGGGGGGGGATGCTATTGCGTGTATTCTTTTTATACGGGGATTTCAGGGTTTTATGGCTTGTAAGAAGGGGCCCAGAGTCACTGAGGGTGGGTGGCCTTATAAATCCAATCAATCATATGACTAAATATAACTATATAAATCCAATAAATAAGTAGAGCCATATAAACTCAATAAATGCATGTGTAAATAAAAACAATTTATATAGCTGCCCACCCAGATGGTATAGATTCTGCTTAAGCAGGGGGCTGGACTAGAAGACCTCAAAGGTACCTTCCAACTCTATTCTATTCTATTCTATTCTATTCTATTCTATTCTATTCTATTCTATTCTATTCTATTCTATTCTATTCTATTCTATTCTATCTCCCTTGTGACTCTGGGCAGTTCTTTTTCTTGTTGTGTGTATATGTGTGTTGGGGGGATGTCTTCTCTTCCTCTGGTTGCCTTTCCCATTATGGACCTCCTCCTTCTGCACCAGCTTGGGACCTTGCCTGGATCCTTCTGTCCCACCCCTGGACTCCAGCACCCATCCTCTCCACTATAAGGGTCACTCTGGTTGGCCAATATCTCTGGAGAGGGCTGGGATGCAAAAAAAAAAAAAAGCTTGTTTGATTTGGTTACTTTCATTTCAAGATCCATGGCTTCTTGCTCTGCCTTCAGGTGCTTTGGAAAATAGGTTGACCTCCTCTTTCTTGTGGCAGGCCCTCAAGTATTGGAAGGCTGCTGTCATGCTTAAACATTTGTGTTTAAACATCTGCAGCGAAAGAGACTCCACTGTCTCCTGAGGCAGCCTGATTCATGGTCGAACACCTCACAAAGATATGAAATCATAGAAAGTTGGGAAGGATCTCTGGTGATCATCCAATCCCACCCCATGCCCTTTGCAGGAATTCTCAGTCCTTAACAAGTGGCTGGCCAGTCTCTATTTAAACATCTGCATCTCCCGCGGTAGTCTTTCCCATTATGAAATAGCTTCTTGTTATGACATTCTTCCACATGTTCACCATCTTTCTGTTTTAAGTGCTTTGCCTCTTGACCTGCTTTCATGTCCTCCCTGATCCTATTTTTCTGTTCCTTTTCTTATGGCACTTCTTCATCATTAATATCCATTTCTTGACCACAACCAGTGTTTATAATTCATCATTTATATCTTCCATTGGGGTACATCCCAGAAAGCGTACAGCTTGCAAGGAACTTAGGTAGAAAAAAAAGTAATATGGAAACAGAAAAGAATGTAGGTGTAATCTCTCTTTCTCTTGCCCCATGTTATATATTTGCATATGTGTGTGTTGATGTGAGAAGTGAAGAATCTCACCTTAACATGGATGGAAGGGAGGAAAAGTGAGGACGAAAGAAAGATTGTTCAGTTCTGCTGTTGTAAATTACACTTCACATATTTTCTAAGCAAACCTGAGTTTTGAGTAGAAACATCCCAACATTAAGATTCTTTTTGCATTTTGACCTGCTTTTATGTGTTTCGTGTGTTGATGTCTAAAAATTACTTAGTTAACAAACAGCTTTATGCCAATAGTGATGATATACTTTAGTTAAATAAGTTAATTTTTAAAATGCCTCTCCCCTGCGAATACAAGAGAGATAAGTTAGATACTTATAGGTTATAATCATCAAATCGTCTTTACGCATGTGTAAAGGTTTTCCTTCACTGGAGCAAGCCTGTTGTGTAGGCAAATGGTACAGACATTAGTAGCAACAATGTAAAAAAAGGAACCACAGTGGATAAGAATCACTATCTTATCATTATCCAAATTACTACCCTGTCTTGGTTCCATTTCTTCCCAGTTATTTAAATCATTCTGTGTCTAAACCTAGAAATTCAGTTTGTGACAAGCTGTGACAAATAACTGGACATAACCTTTCTGAATGTGTTCATTCTTTTTAGATGCAGCTTATTGGTTAATGTGCCTTTTGGATTTCAAACATTTTATGAAATGGTTCCCCATAGTGATTCAGATACTAAACCAGTCTTAAGGAAATAATACAATTGAATCTGTTAGCTTGGTTCATTGAGTCATCTTTGGTGTTAGGTTTATCTCAGGTCTTGAATAAATTATAATTGCTTTGAGAAGATTATTGCCATTGTCTGAAGCTTAGTAGAAATCAAAAGTAGCTTAACATTTTCACATCTGCTTTTGCTGCAACTAATGCGTTCTTTCTTTGTCTTCCATATCTTTTTTCCCTGAGACTTAATTTGGAAATTATTGGCACGTGTTTAATGAAATATAAATCTTGCAGAAGCAAAAGAATTTGAACATAACCCAATGTCAGCATTTGATACAGTTGTGAGGCGCTTTCAAAATATAGCATGTGCATAGTGTAATATATTGTATTTTGTTATGTAATGGTAGACATGGGAAGTGTGATGTGCAATACCTGAAATGCAACATTTCATTCTCGTGTTTTTTACAGTTTCTGTGTTGAAACAGGATGTGTGGCTGCTTTAAAACTGATTGGTGTGCCTATCCCTTGATTCCTTCTGCTTTTAAAGTAGAATGTCATTTGCAACAAATTCCCCACATACAGGTAGTTCTCGGGTTACAACCGTTCATTTAGTGACCGTTCAAAGTTATAACAGCACTGGAAGAAATGACTTATGACTGTTTTTCACAGGACTGGTGCAGCATCCCCAGGGTCACGTGATCTCCTTTTGCGACCTCTGACAAGCAAAGTCTTTCTTTTAGCTTAAGGGTTTTTTATAGATATGTGTTTATTGTGATTTCTATCATGCTGTGAGCCGCCCTGAGTTCTTTGGAATAGGGCGGCATAGAAATTAAATAAATAATAATAATAATAAAAAGTCAAACGGGGAGGCCAGATTGACTTAACCGCTGTGTTGTTAAAGTGCAGTGATTCATTTAACCACTGTGGCAAGAAATGTCGTAAAATGGGGCAAAACCCATTTAACAACTGTCTCCCTTAACCAGAAAAATTTGGGGCTCAATTTTATTTGTAAGTTGAGCACTACCTGTACAGTACTGAGACTTTAGTTCTGTGTACACTTACCAGATGCCAGCTCCATTGTTGAATACAATAAGCCATTAACTTTCAAATCAAATGCTTAGGGTCAAGTAGAAAAGATAGGTTTCAGGAGTCATTGTCCTTAATATCTAAAGATTTACTGCCTTACATTTCCATGATTTAAACTGGGACAAATGCTGCAGTCCCGTCCAGAGCTGGATGATGAAATGCATAAACTAGAAAAATATTGAAGGGAGAATTTAACAGGTAGACCTTTTTTGGCCAGTTTTGATGCTGCATCCCTCGGCTGTGCTATTAACAAAAGCTAAGCAACTGTGTTCTTAGTAACTGATCTACCAGGGTCCGTCACTGCAATCCCACAGTTGACTGAAGATAATTTGCTTTTTTTAGAAATAGCCAGTGAATGTTCACTTGCACGTTGTGGCCGAAGTCTACATTCAGGTGTGAAAGCAAAGCACCTTTGACCTCATGTCATGAGACACAAGTTTTACACTTGTTAAGGAATGAACTATTGCTTTAAAATGTAAAGATAGATCTTTGTTTTGCTTTCCAAGGATACCTGCCTGAATGTCTAAATCGATATTTCTCAAATTCGGCAACTTTAGGACATGTGGACTTCAACTCCCAGAATTCCCCAGCCAGCCAGAGACACTGATGTAAATGGTCCAACACCCCAGATGATGCTACTGCATTTGTGTTGCTCTGTGTTCTGGGTGGAGTCCAGATGTTTTGACCAACTTCGCTGAGTGACAATTAAAGCACCCGATATAATATTAGCAAACTTGCCCGACTGTAGGTATGTCCTGTGTGTAGATTTAACATCGTGAGCACAAAATACACATGCTGTGTTAGGAGTAACTTTGCCCCTCCAGCTAGAAGTCCTAAAATTTGGGGTACTTTCTGTTCAGTGCCAGGTCTGTATGGAATTACAACAATCCAACTTTTCTTTCTGAGCTGTTCCAACTGTTGTTTTGAAACTTTCCCCCTCTTCTTTTATTGTGCTTTCTTTGGGAGTTTGATCTTCCTGTTTTCTATACACAGGATTTTGTTTCTTGCTACTCCAGTTTTGTTACATACCTCTCTGGGTTTTCCCTGCTCTGCCCCTTTGAACTTAGCAGATGTCTTTTGCTTTAGGTTACAGTGTGATCGTCGTGATTTAGAGTTCTCTCTTTTCTTTAAAACATTTCACAGTTCTATTTTTCCCCCGCGCCAGGGACAAAATTTGAAATGTGCAACTTCCAGTAAAATGAGGAGTTACAGTATTGTTGTTTTAAGAAGGAATGAAAAAGCCCTCCTTTGATCATTAAATGCTCAGACCAAATAGTGAATTTCACAGAGTTCATTGAAAACACCACACCTTAACTTCTGAATTATGTCAGGAGAGGAACATATATGTTAATATAACCAGCCACAAATCTTTTGATAGATTGGCACCTACTTTTTGCTCCGTAGGTTATTTACAAATCACACTGCAGGTATCCATATTAGGCTATAGCTCTATCCTGTACCCAACAGAAGCAAATAGTTACTCCCCCCCCCCCCGGTCTTTCTAAGCTGTTACTTGGGACCTGCTTATTTTTCCCATCTTCTCTCCTTTTGTCTTTGGCAGCTGTTGTTGAAGGGTTGGTAAAAGGTTCAGTCACAGGGTATTGAAAAATAATTGACGAGATCTCCTGCCTGTTTCATAGGAATCTGGAAAAGAGACGTGAAAACTGAGCTCCAGCTTTTCTGAGGTTTGCATAGCTGCCTTTTGCGGTTGCCTTGTGGTGAAAGATTAGACACACTTAACTGTCCTACAGATAATAGATTAGCTTACATTAGCCAAGATGTTAGTCAAGAAGCCCACACAGATTTGCTATTTTGAGTTTGCTCTATTCCTGAGAGATGTAGAATTCTAGATTATCTGGAGCATGGGCAGGGAATAGGGAGATTTGCCTGATTGCCCGAGATTATGACAGGAGTTAAGCAAAGCAGGAATTCTGTCTGTGGCTCCTTTGGGATTATGCAGTAGTTGCCTATCATTATTATTATTTTAAGAGGTAGCTGTGCGAACCATGTTAAATAGTGATTTGGCTCTCCTGCCTTTATGCGATTTGGCTCCGATTCTGTTGGGATCACCGATGCAACAATTCATATTAATCTGGGAAAGTGAATTGATTTGACTTCCCAGACTGATTTGATAAAGCAGCATTTGTGATGAGCAAAATCTTTTTGAATCATCCAGCAGTGTGTGGACTCCGATTATTCCGAGGCAGGTCGAAAAGCAGCATGGAAGCTTGGGTTGAATTGCGTTTGAAGTTCCATCTCCGGACTGGGTTTTTGTGAAAGATTCAAGGGTGGGAAAATACGGAACTTGAAGCATCAACACATATGAAACATGCCAAGTTATAAAAGGTGTTATTTGAGGGCACATGTGTGTGTGTGTGTGTTTTTCTAAATAGAAAAAAAAATCTGATGGGGATGAGCAAATTGCCATGGCCTGAATAACCCTACTAGACTTGACTGGCTGGCTTCAATATTGGAGGCTCTGATTGGTCGGGATAATGTGATGGTGCTGAAGACAGCCCTGAACAGACTGCTAGGATTAACACATCTTTTTACATGTACTGCTTTCTGAGTGGAAAGCGGAATTAATAACTGTGATTATTTTGTTTGTTAAGGGAGAGGCAAGGTGACTTGGTTCACATTGGGTGTGATATAACAGTGGCACACTCTTCCCTGTTCTTCTAACTCTAATTTCCGGCTTTGCTTGTACTCTTACAAATAGGCCTGAGATAACTATTTGTTTAACTTCTGATTGTACAGTTGCATTATGAACATATGTTGTGCTTGTGTACAGAGTGCCATCCCTCTTTCAGGGTGTCACTTTTCAAATTATTAGTTTGTCCCTGCAGAAGAGTAGCATTAGCATCATATTAAAACTTAACTGGCTAACATTGAAAAAAGGAGGAGGAGGATATTAACCTTGGAGTTAATCTGTGCCAGGGGTCTTCAAACTTGGCCCTTTTATGACTTGTGGACTTCAACTCCCAGAATTCCTCAGCCAGGCACGCTGGCTGAGGAATTCTGGGAGCTGAAGTCCACAAGTCATAAAAGCGCCAAGTTTGAAGATCCCCGTTGCAAAGCACTGAAGTGAGACTGTAAAGTCACTGTTTCACTTGGTGGCCAGTTCTCTTAAAAACCAAGTCGCCAGTCCCATTTGTGGTTGCTAAATGAGGATGGCTTGTATCTTTGATGGATAGTTCGCCTCACTTATATCGAAAGAGAAAACCCTTAGCTAGGCCTTGGGTCTTAGGAATTCATGGTGCAAACTGATAACTGTCACCCATCTTTCAAAGGCCCTGGGGCCTTCAGGTTTAGCTCCATGAAGGTCAAAGGCACCATGACGAACTCCATAAGCCAACTCTGTCACAAGCAAGGGCAAACATCCTCATAGCTTTCTATCCAAGCCGGCTGGGTGAAATTGCAGCAGGAGTTGAGGGAGCCTCCACCAGCATCAGAAAGGTAATCAAGATGATCAAGCAGGTCCTTCTCAGGTCCAGGCACGCTCACTTAAAAATCAATTTACATTCATGAGTTGCTCATGTTTCAGGTTGGCTTCTAGTGCAGTATTAGGCATGCCTGTATAAGCATGTTTCGTGGAGGTCCAAAAGGCAAATAGGGAGATTAAGTAGAGTTTAAAGACTTACTCTTTTTGATCTCCAATTAAACCCCATCAGAACATAAGTTTTATGCCCTTGTTCTTTCCTAGTTTTAAGGGGGGCATGTAAGGATCTCTCTCCACTGTGATTATTCAGTGGTATAATTCTGCTTTTCAGACTCCCACATCCCGCCTGTCAAATCAGTACAGTACTGTAATTTTTATTCTTGGTGAGATTTCTTACCCAGCATGGTGTATCTCTGTATATTGTGAGTCTTTATGGCTAGCGTAAAGTGTAGATCTTTTTTTTTTTAAAGTTTCATAAAATGTTGAACTTAAAAAAATACATAATTTTCGGACAACAACATTGGCATTCAGTAAATTATCCTTTTTCCTCAGTAGCTATTTTTTTTTTTTTAGGAGAGGCTGTATGTATCACAAGGCTGAACTGTATAGTACGTTTTGTTGAATTTTCAAAGCATTCTTTTCCACTAAAATATAGCTTTGAGTCTCCCTAGGTGGAAACGAGGTTAGACTATTACTGAAATATTTGTTTGTTTATTATCCGTCGTATCTAGCTGAACAATGGCATTCAACCTCAGGATTAGTGTTACAGCTTGCTTTAGATTCATTTCACCCTGCTCAGACTCCTTTATCCTCTGTATAATTTCTTTTAGAGATTTTTCTTGATAAGAGATTTTTCTTCATTGATTATAGGTATTACTCAAAGACTTGGTTTATTTGAGTGGGATAAAAATTCCGTAGCAAAATTTGGATACGTTTTTATACCTACATTCATCTGATGTTGCTCATGTTATATTTTAAAAAAGAGCTTTTACTCTAATCAACAAATTATAATAGTTAACAGCTTGGCAAATAAGCTTTAGGCGGCAATTTAAAAATAATTGCTAATGCACGCCATGGGTGGACCCCTCCAAGGGGTAATAATTAAGAATCTTTTTAGTCTGTGCTGTTGTAGAAAATTCACAGAGAATCTGTTTGTTCCCAACATCCAAACATTTGTGGAGACATCCTGCTGCTGAATATGGAGATTGTCTAATTTAGATAATTTGAAAGCCGTTCAGGTGCAATAACTTGTTTCTAGTGCAAAATATTCTCTGGTGGATTTAAAGCGTATAACCCGTTTTATGCCTAGGACAACAAACAAACAGGAGAAAAATATCCACGCTAAGGCTTGTCTGCTAGCTGATGTACTGCAAGAAGGAACAATGAAGACATCCAAGTGCTAATGAACATGTTAAATTAGAAGCGTGGGTGGGTAGGGAAATTGTCAGAAATCAAAAGCCGTCAATTGAGGTTCACTGATCCTTAAAACCTGATAGCTTATTATCTATGCTGTCTTCCTTTGGAAAGGTTCCTTAGATATGCCAACAAGCAGGGATTTATTATCAGAGTAAATTAAATTAAATTCTTTTCTCCTAAAGTTTTGCGATGTTTGCTCCGCTGTATAATGTACCAAAGCCGCATTAAAGTAAGCCCAGTTTTATTTTTCTAGGAGAAGAGGCAGCTTTTGAAGTGTCCTATTCTTTGGTGGTTCTTTCTGCTGGTGGCCTCTTAGTTTTGATACTCCTGCTTGTAAACTGTGTTTCCTGTTGTAAAGATCAAGAGATTAACTTCAAGGTGAGTAGTATCAAGACATAATTTTCTTCCCTGGCATTTTTGCTGCGGATTGGAAATAGGGGAAGGTCATGTTTGTATTGTTCAGCTGCTATCCAAGTGACTTACCATCATTAAGAAGGTCTAAAAATGGCCTAGGTCCATTTCCCTCAATCAATAAATAAGAAAGAATGGCTGGAACCGCACAACTTTGCCCGTCTTTTGTTTTGGGCGATGTCGAAGAATAACAAGGCAGAATCATAAATCATAAATTGCCTGCAGTACAGTGGATCAAAGGTTAAAAGACCATTTTCATCCTCCGAAGTTTCCCTGGTGGCAGAATTTGACCCTTCTTATTCCCTTTGCACTCCAGGCTAAAAGGTTTTGCAGCTAAATTAAGATTGGCTTCTGCAGCATCCACGGCTGACAAAAATATGGTTTTTCAAAGAACTCTGGTGCTATATGGTGCATGATGTGTTTTGCCAATCAGCCTGATTTGTCCAAACTAACCTCAGTGTAAAAAAGCAAAGCAAAATCTTTTTGGCAGCTTAAGCCATGAATATATTTTTAGTGTTACTTATGGTTGGTGTGAAGTTATTTTTGTGCTATGGCGAAATGTAACTTTGCATCTCGATGCTGCGTTTTAGCAACGCATTACTATTCTTGTGTCTTAAAATGTGTAAAAACCTTTGAAGGTTAAAATCATCCTTTTGGCCAAAGAGAAAAATGTTCATCTTACCTGTGAACTATTGAGGGAGATAATTGTTTTGATCTTGTTCCTGCTATGCTTTGACACAAGATGGGCAGCAAATAAATTTCACAATAAATAAATAATAAATGGAGCACCTCCCTTATGAAACCAGATTGCAACGCCTTGGTCTCTTCAGCCTTGAAAGACGGCGTTTAAGGGGTGACTTGATCGAAGTGTATAAAATCATGCATGGGATAGAAAAGGTGGATAGAGAAAAATTCTTTTCTCTATCACACAATACCAGGACAAGGGGGCACTCCCTAAAGCTCATAGCTAAGAAAGTGAGGACAAATAAAGGGAAATATTTCTTCACCCAGAGGGTCGTTGATTTATGGAATTCACTTCCTGAAGGGGTCGTGACAGCTGTCAGCCTTGATAGCTTCAAGGCAGGGTCAGACAGATTCATGGAGGCCAAGTGTATCGGTGGCTATTATTAAAACAGATGTCCATGTGCCGCCTCTATGTTGGTTGAGGCAGGCAGGATTCCCTTGAGTACCATTTGTTGGGGGTCAAGGGAAAGGGAGGGTTTTGCCTTCTCTTTCTGCTCAAGATCCCCATGTACAATTGGTGGGCCACTGTGTGACCCAGAATGCTGGACTCGATGGGCTTTGGCCTGATTCAGCATGGCTCTTCTTATGTTCTTATGTTCTTATGTTGGAACGGTAAGATCTGCAAGTCCGTGCAAGTATAGGTACTAAACTCACAAAGGATAAAAACTGTTATTCTGTTTCTTTACTTGGCTGAGTATCTGTTTCCAGTAGTCCTAACTAGTGAGGGAGGTTAACCAGCATCTGGTAGGCCACAGTCTATTCAAGAAACACATCATGTGTTGAATGAAACACCCTACATCAAGATTCTCAGCCTTAGCCATTTTAAAATGTGTGAACTTCGGAGCTGGCTGGGAAATTCTGGGAGTTGAAGCCTATGTGTCTTAAAACTGCTGAGGTTGAGAAACACTGCCCTAAACAAACCCCAAGTTGACTAATCTTTTTTTTAAATGTGCTTTCATCAATAAAACATGGCATTATAGCATGACTAATGGGCTTTAGAGTGTTTGATGTCTAAGATCTATCTAGACTTATAAACTGGGTTTGGCCTGTCCTATGCAAATCAGTTCTTTGTGTCGGGCATGTGTATGTTAGTCTGCCAATCTCTCTGCCTTTGTAGGAATTTGAAGACAATTTTGATGATGAGCTAGACTTCACCCCACCCGCAGAAGACACCCCAACAATTCAGTCTCCAGCGGAGGTGTTTACCCTCACGGTGCCCAGTGCTTCTCTCCCAGTTCCATCCCAATTCCAACTTCCAACAGGTATGATGATCCCTATCAGATGCTTGCTTTTCCTCTCCTGTCTCCTCCAGTATTGCATTATGGCACCAGTTGGTTCTGTGACGTTTCTTCTTGCTGTCCCAGGCACAGATGCAATCTTGTGTATGAGTGAGAGAAGTAGGCCTGCTTAATTTTGAGGTTTGGATTCCAGCCAAGGGACCTGTTATAATCCTTGACATGGATGCAACGTGAATTAGGTTGCTTGGTCAAGCTGTTAGTTAAATACTATGGATGTCTAATATCTTAGGTATTGTGGATGTACTTTTGAAAAAAAAATCCCATTTAAGTGGGAAGGATGATCATTAAATTCTGAACTCTGGCTGAGTTCGGTGTGGCTTACTCTCCAGTATACCCTGTTGGGTGGTAAAGACAGAAGTAGCTCCAACACTGGAAGTTTTTAAGAAGAGACTGGACAGCCATTTGTCTGAAATGGTGTAGGGTTTCCCGCCTGAGCAGGGGGTTGGACTAGAAGACCTCCAAGGTCCCTTCCAACTTTATTATTATTATAATTAGCTGGATTCTGCTGATTTACAGTGTAATGAACAGCTTTTTTTCTAAACATGAACGGGATTAGCTAGTGCCAGTTTCTGGCGGATAGGAAATTTGTCTCTTATTTTGTTTGGGGTTTTCTACCTTGAAAGCCACAGTGATGAGAAAAAGAACACAAAGCTACTGAAACCACTTGTTCGCCCCTGGATGCTGTGTTCAACTACACAGCTGGCATGTGGACTGGTGGAATAATCTTCCTAACACAAGAAAAAAGCATGGGACCACAGTCTGTATTTGCAGAACATGGAAAGATAGCTAAAATAGGGGTGTGGAACCCCTGCTATTGTCTCCGTGAAACCGGCCATTGTGCTAGGCCACTATATAGAACAGGGGTCTGCAACTTTGACAACTTGAAGACTTGTAGACTTCAGCTCCCAGAATTCCTCAGCCAGCTATGCTGGGAGCTGAAGTCCACAAGTCTTAAAGTTGTCAAGGTTGCCAACTCCTGATATAGAATATTGTTTGAGTGTAATCCATTATATAACTACAGCTTTTATGTTCTGTTAACCCATTTACTTAGAGTTTAATGTGTGGCATGAACCCAGCTTCGGAATTTTCTCTCTTCCTACGGTACTCAGCGGAATCGGAATAGATTGATTCATAACATTATTAGCTGCTTATACTGTAGGGAAGGAATACAAATGTTGGGTTGTATCCAGTGATCTCGTTCCTCTGGCAGATGCTGTTACCTCAACTGAACAGTTTCTGATCTCACCACATAGAGCAGATGTTGGAAATGGGACACGGAGAATGCCGTGGCTTCAGACTGATAGGACAGGGCAACTATGATTTTGTCTGGCTGTATTGTAACATAAGAGTTATACTGGACTTCTTTGAAAAATTGTTTTATCTAACCAAATTTTGTGACTGCTTCTTTGAACCTATTTGCTTTCTTTACACCGCAGAAGATCTGAAATCTCAGGTGGCTCGTCAGAATCTCAATTACATCCAAGAAATAGGAAATGGCTGGTTTGGGAAGGTAAGCAATCTGAATCCTGATTATTCTGCTGTTCACTTACCTATCACTTAAAAATATTTTTCATGGTAAAAGTGAACCCACAAGAACAAATCTCTTGAATCAGTTGTGAAGTATAAGCTGGCCATCTTTGTGGTAAGAAGTTTTAGGGTAGGGATGTTCAACAGTGGCAACTTTTAAGACCTGTGGACTTCAACTCCCAGAATTCCCCCAGCCAGCATGATCCCTAACTCATTAAAATACAGTAGATTTACCTCAGGTGTAGCCAAGCTTGGCAACTTTAAGTCTCATGGACTTCAACTCCCAGAATTCCCCCAGCCAGCATGACCCCTAACTCATTAAAATACAGTAGATTTACCTCAGGTGTATCCAAGCTTGGCAACTTTAAGACTCGTGGACTTCAACTCCCAGAATTCCCCAGCCAGCATGACCCCTAACTCATTAAAATACAGTAGATTTACCTCAGGTGTATCCAAGCTTGGCAACTTTAAGTCTCATGGACTTCAACTCCCAGAATTCCCCCAGCCAGCATGATCCCTAACTCATTAAAATACAGTAGATTTACCTCAGGTGTATCCAAGCTTGGCAACTTTAAGTCTCATGGACTTCACCTCCCAGAATTCCCCAGCCAGCATGACCCCTAACTCATTAAAATACAGTAGATTTACCTCAGGTGTATCCAAGCTTGGCAACTTTAAGACTCGTGGACTTCAACTCCCAGAATTCCCTAGCCGGCCATTGCATGCCAGGATTGTTCTTCTTTCTGAAGTGGAACTGAGATTTAGTTCTTTTGTTTCAGGTTCTGCTGGGGGAGGTTTACACCGGCACTAGCGTAACCAGAGTCATTGTGAAGGAGTTGAAAGCCACTGCAAATCTCAAGGAACAGGAGCGGTTTTTGAGATATGGGGAGCCATATTTGTAAGTAGCCTCCTCGGCCTTTCCTAAGGGTACATTTGGAGCAAGTAGAAGAGCAGTAACTAACTTGGCCTGCCCAACCGGGCACTTCACCCATTCCCAAAAATCTCAAGCCAGGTTTAATTGTAGGAAGGTGAGCCTAGAGCTCTGGTTAGTTGACAAATGGGAATAGGAGGAACATTGCATGAGCCGCTGCAAAATGTTTCATGGTGTTTTAAGTTTTAAAATGTTTTCCAATACATCAGCGGGTGAAGAATAATTCTCCTTTCCTACCCAGATTTTGAATGTCACAAGCCACAAATACAAATAATCGTTCCTGGTCTTTATATTTGCTTTCTGGATTTTTCTTTACAGTATCCTTCAGCATCCCAATGTTCTCCGCTGTACCAGCCAATACGTGGAAGCTATTCCTTATCTGTTGGTATTTGAATTTTGTGACCTGGTGAGTCAATGAAATATCAGTCGCAATCCATTTGAGTTCGATGTCCATCTTGCTGATGGTTCCCTTAGAAATTCTGCAAAGTTGAGGAAGATGCTTTTTTGTTTGTTTGTTTTGCCTTTCTTCCCCTGGAGCAGCGAGCTGAGGAAGGAAGCACCATTCGTTGGTAGTCTTAGGTGAAAGGAATTTATTTTTATTTATTTTGTTTATTTTGTTTGGACTTATATGTCGCTCCTCTCCGAAGACTCGAATGCCAGATGACCTGTTGCATTTGTCCACAGCTTCATCTGAACCCTTGTGGCTTGCCTGGATTCCAGGTAGCTAGAATAAACAAGCCAAGTGGACAATAGAAACCATGAACTGATCTGATAAAATAGAATAAAGGTCAGTTGGAGATCTGCTAAGGTTATTTTGCAAGGCAGGTTGCTCCTCTAACACATTTTAAATGCTTTAATGCATTTGCCTGCAGCCAAAATGTGTTACAATCCTTATTCAGTGACATTATAGGACAGTGGCATTTCCTAGCAAAGCTGCCCCTGCCCTTCCAGATTCATTTTTTTCACTTACACATACCTGTGAAATACATAGATCTAGGTCAGTCTGGCCTCTTTATGATAATTCTGAAATAATTTCTTGCATCTCTAGAGATATCCAGTGCTAATTCTTTTTCATTTAATTTCCTGGCCTCTGAGGAAGGTGACAGCGGTTGTGTAAAATAAACTGGCATTATCTTTTTTTTTTCTTTTTTTTCTTGTGAAAAATGCATACTGTTTGGATATATTGTATGTGCATCTGTGTGTTTTCACAGTTCTGATAATTTCAGCTCGTTTGCAAGCAGCGTTGGCATATTAAACCTAACAGAAAGCACTTTCTTCCTGTTCACACAAAACAGCTTCAGAAACGGCAATGGTTCCGGACTTTGATTCCGTGCCCATAATTCATACAAGGACTTTGCTCCTAAGGACGTGATGTAACGCAATGAACTTTGCATATAAAGGGGGCTGGCGTCCATAAGCACACCTTCTGCTCTTTTAATCATGGCCATTGGAAGACATTGCGGTCTGTTTTAGTCCAATTCAAGCTTGTCTTGAAAGCAAAAGAACATAATATACAGCAGCTGCGAAAACACTTCCCTGGTTGCAAATATACGAGATGAGGGTAGCTTTTGTAAGTGAGAAAAAGAGTGGGAGGTGATGCTAGTGTTAATTTGCATTTGTGCCCCTCAGCCCTCAGCGAACACATACATTTATAGCTACAACTGCACGCAAGAACATTGGTGAAATGAGGTGGTAAAAGCGTCTTCTGACTTAAGCAGATGAGTCCCGGTTACTTTGCTACACAGTCACATTCCCATGTGGCTGCTGGCGTTGGCATTTAGAAGGGCTTGGAGCAGAATTTTAAAGTGGTGAACCTGGCCTGCTTTGTCAGTATTGGTGGGTATGTTCTGATTTACCTAGATCTAATTAATTTATCTAGATATCAGAGAAAGAAGCAACTTAGAACTAAGGAGAAACCTCCTGAAAGTCAGAACAATTAACCAGTGGAACAACTTACCTCCAGAAGCGGTGAATGCTCCAACACTGGAAGTTTTTAAGAAGAGACTGGACAGGCATTTGTCTGGAATGGTATAGGGTTTCCTGCCTGAGCAGGGGGTTGGACTAGATGACCTTCAAGGTGGTCTTCTTCTTCTTCTTCTTCTTCTTCTTCTTCTTCTTCTTCTTCTTCTTCTTCTTCTTCTTCTTCTTCTTCTTCTTCTTCTTCTTCTTCTTCTTCTTCTTCTTCTTCTTCTTCTTCTTCTTCTTCTTCTTCTTCTTCTTCTTCTTCTTCTTCTTCTTCTTCTTCTTCTTCTTCTTCTTCTTCTTCTTCTTCTCCTCCTCCTTCTTCTCCTCCTCTTCTTCTCCTTCTCCTTCTTCTCCTTCTTCTCCTTCTTCTCCTTCTCCTTCTCCTTCTCCTTCTTCTATTTTTTATTCAGTTGTGTCCGACTCTTGGCAATTCTATGGCCTGGTTTTTCCACATCTTCCAATCTTGCACTGCTTTTATATATATATATATATATATATATATATATATATATATATATATATATATATATATATATATATATATATATATATATATATATATATATATATATATATATATATATATATATATATATATATATATATATATATATATATATATATATATATATATATATATATATATATATATATATATATATATATATATATATATATATATATATATATATATATATATATATATATATATATATATATATATATATATATAAAAAAAAAAACATTTTTTTGACACTCTGGCTGGTGTCAGCTTTGATGGTCTTCAGCCACCCACTGTGTTCTTTGACGGTCTGGTTTCCTTTTACCATTAACTCTCCCAAACAGAATGGTTTTCTCCAGTGGATTCCCCCACCTGACGTGGCCAAAGGAAGTGAGACGCAGTTTCGTGATTTTGCCTTCTAGTGACACGTCTGGTCTTATTCCCTCCAGTACTCGCTTGTTAGTCCCCATTGCTGTCCAAGAAATGGGCAGGAGCCTATTTTAAGATTTTCTGGTTGTTTTCTAAACCAGCAATTGCTCTCTACTCTCCCTTTGTCCAGGATGACTGTGTAGTAAGCTTACACGGTCCCATTTAATCTATAATTAACTAATGGTGTGGTTTCCCGCCCCTGTCATCATGGAGGAGGTTCCCCAGGTTAAAAATAGGGTAGTAACCAGTTTAATAGCTGTAATAAATTAGCTGATGATATGTGGCCCATGGCACACCAAATTCCTTGTTGATAGAATGACGAATGGTGAGCAGAGATTTGCATTGTAAAGCAGATGTGCTGTTTCAGTTCCCCGTAAGGGAGCAGTTAGTGCCCAGCCCAAAGATCTGAAAGCACCGTCATAATTTCACATAGTCGCTGAAGGAAGGACTACCCATAATGCCTTTCTGAGATGTCTTGTTGAAACCTTGACACTAAAGCTGTCATGAATAAACTTGTCAAAGATTAGAAAGATGTCACCTTAAGCACTCCATAGCTAATTAACCAGGATTACTCTGGAGCTGTTGGGGGGGGGAGCCCTTGCATCCTCTGGGACATCAGTATCCTAAGCAAATATAGCTTTGCCCTGTCTGCCTGCCTCTTTGTTTGCTGATGAGAAAGAGAGCCTGTAATTAAATTCAAAAACAGAAAGGCTGCTGCATGCTGTGCTTTGAGCAGTAATGTCCTAGGGCTATACCTTTCCCCCAAATTAGGATATAATAGAATTAGAGTAGAATACATCTGGAAGGGACCTTGGAGGTCTTCTAGTCCAGCCCCCTGCTCAAGCAGGAGAACCTACAACGTCTCAGACAAGTGAGTGTCCAGTCTCTTCTTAAAAACCTCCAGTGATGCAGCGCCCACGATTTCTGGAGGCAAGGAGTTCCACTGGTTGATTGTCCTCACTGTCAGGAAGTTTCTCCTTAATTCCAGGTTGCTTCTCTCCTTGATCAGTTTCCAACCATTGTTTCTCGTCCTTCCCTCTGGTGCTTTGGAGAATAATGTGACCCCCTCTGCCTTGTGGCAACCCCTCAGATACTGGAACACTGCTATCATGTCACTCCTATTTCTTCTTTTCTTTAGACTGGCCAAACCCAATGATGCATTTAGAGTCAAGGGATCTAAGAAAAGTAATTGGTTTTAAAAACGAATAAATGGACTTTAGACTTTACAGCAGCCTGTGATGATATAGCAAGTCCTCTCCCCCCCCCCTTTCTGGAAAATTGTCTTTTTTTTTTTCCTAGTGTTGCACTGCCCCCTAGTCAGTTCTGTTCAGTGTTTCTTTCACTTTTCCAGCCAGCTTAATGTTCTGCTAATGTCTTTTTGGCCCCTGGGAAATATTTTTCTGCTATTCCGGACTTTGTAACTTTTTAAATCTTCAGACAATTAAATATTGACTGAAGTGCTTTTGTGGCTGAAACACATTGTTGTGTGTCTGTGTTGTAACTTATTTCTCTGGGGCAGATTCTGATTTCATCTACAGTAAATCATGGGTGTTATGACATGTTTCTGGATATAGTATTTCCCTTTTAAAAGATTCCAGAAGACTTGAACTATTATTGGAGAACTGACAAACATTGCAAAGCCCAAGGGTAAGTTTTCTTTGCCCAGTCATCACAACTGCTACTTTACTTTTCTTACTTATATTTTTTCTCTCTTAATTCCTCATCCTTTTTTCTCCCAAGGAAGCGTGATGGACATACTTTTCCACCTTCCTACAATTTTAAACCACAATGTTTCATATCCAGCCGTGAAATTTAACTGCTGGGTGGCTTTAATTAAGGACCAGCATGTTTTTGTGTGTCTCTTGTATGGCACCTTAGGGGACTTGAAATTCAATGACAGTGAATTCTCTCTTAGGTATCAAGTTTATTTATAACTACTGCCAGTAATGCTGTTGATGGGCAAGTGTCAAACTATGTGTTTAGTTGCTGTTTCGTTAAAGTATCTGGCAGGAGAGGCTGTTTATAACCATCCTCAAATTGGTTTTACAGGGTGACCTAAAAGCCTATCTTTGCAACGAGCAAGACAACATTAAAGGAGATTCTCAAATAATGCTGCTACAGAGGATGGCCTGTGAGATTGTGGCGGGACTTGTCACAATGCACAAACACAATTTTGTGCATGGGTAAGTCTTGAAACCCTGAATGCCATGGTGGTTCTTTGACGTAGCCTTAGCGAAGTCGAGTGTCATGGATAGCTGGGGAATTCTGGGAGTTGAAGTCCAGACTTTTCTTAGAGTTACCAAGATTGAGAAACATTGCTCCAGATGGCACTGTTTGCTAAGATTGACCTAAGATCTCTGACTCAAAGGATGCTGGCCAAGAAGCAGAAAATCTATTTGCAACACAGTGCTGATGATCATTCAGGTTTAAAATAGCGAGACAAATATAACACGTTGAATGGCTGTTGCTATGGCACTTGAGAACCAAGCTGGATTTAAAGCTGAAATCTAGTCTCACGTTCTCAAAGATAGGCTTAAGTAGCATTGCTTACGCTCCTGAAATTTCTCATTTCATCTTGTATTGAGATTTCGGTTTTTCTCACTGCGATATTCCTCTGTTGTTATTATTATTATTTTTTACAGAGATTTAGCTTTAAGGAATTGCTTCCTTACGTCTGATTTAAACGTAAAAATTGGTGATTACGGAATAGGATTCAGTAGGTACAAGGTAAGTCAACCCATTTAGAAGACCTGATTTTGACAGAATTGAATTTTTATTTAAAACCCTGTTACTCAGTTATTGGATGTTATCCTATACTATCCAATACATTTACATGTGGACTGATACTGACTTGCAAATAATTATTAGAAAGTGCCAGGCTACACTGAAGCACCTCCATTCTTCTCTTCCTAATGGGTTTTGCTGACATTGGTCTGTTCCGGGTCCGTGTTGACTCGGGGCAATGAAAGGAGTGTGTGTGAAAATATATCCCCCCACCCCGCCCCATTCTAATCCAGTCTGGACCCAGCTTAATGAGACTGTTGCATTTTCCTTCAGAGGAGAAAGATTTCCCATATTGCTTACCTCTGAAGACCACATTCCAGAAAATGCTACGAGAATACAGCATGCCCAATTACATTTTTTTTTTAACCGAGAGAAGAGAATGTAGCTCAGGGTTGAACTGTAGGGTCCTTGGTGCTCCCGGAGCTTGGTGGTTTTCTTGCAGATCTTTCATGACCCAACTAGGGAACATCATCAGTGCTAGAAGGGAGGAGGAGGAGGAGGAGGAGGAGGAGGAGGAGGAAGACTGTGGGATCCTTGGTGCTCCTGGAACTTGGTGGTTTTCTTGCAGACCTTTCATGACCCAACTAGGGAACATCATCAGTGCTAGAAGGGAGGAGGAGGAGGAGGAGGAGGAGGAGGAGGAGGAGGAGGAGGAGGAAGACTGTGGGATCCTTGGTGCTCCTGGAACTTGGTGGTTTTCTTGCAGACCTTTCATGACCCAACTAGGGAACATCATCAGTGCTAGAAGGGAGGAGGAGGAGGAGGAGGAGGAGGAAGACTGTGGGATCCTTGGTGCTCCTGGAACTTGGTGGTTTTCTTGCAGATCTTTCATGACCCAACTAGGGAACATCATCAGTGCTAGAAGGGAGGAGGAGGAGGAGGAGGAGGAGGAGGAGGAAGACTGTGGGATCCTTGGTGCTCCTGGAGCTTGGTGGTTTTCTTGCAGACCTTTCATGACCCAACTAGGGAACATCATCAGTGCTAGAAGGGGGGAGGAGGAGGAGGAAGACTGTGGGATCCTTGGTGCTCCCGGAGCTTGGTGGTTTTCTTGCAGATCTTTCATGACAACAACAACAACAACAACAACAACAACAACAATAATAATAATAATAATAATAATAATAATAATAATAATAATAATAATAAAGTTGGAAGGGACCTTGGAGGTCATCGAGTCCAACCCCCTGCTCAGGCAGGAAACCCTACACCATTTCAGACAAATGGCTGTCCAGTCTCTTCTTAAAAACTAGAAGGGAGAGAGAGCAAACCCCACTCCCTTCTAACACTGATGACGTTCCCTAGTTGGGTCATGAAACGTCTACAAGAAAACAACTAAGTTCAGAGACCACCAACATTTTCCTTCTCATTTTGTTAACTGTTTATAATATTCTTGTGCTGCTCTTTCAGTTCTGGGAAAAAAAAAAACAAAAAAAAAAGGAAGGGGTTTCTAATTCCCGGGACACTTTTCAGTCATGGGAAATAGACCCAAGGGTGGGTGCAGCTAAACTGAACGAAAGGCAGTTAATTCCTTTCGATATGCCCTTCCCTTAAGACCTACTTTTGAATGTCCTTTTCTGCTAGGAAGATTATATTGAAGCCGATGAAAACAAACTCGTGCCCCTCCGATGGACGGCTCCAGAACTAGTGACCAGCTTTCAGGATCGGTTGCTAACAGCAGAACACACGAAATACAGCAACGTCTGGTAGGAACATGCAAAGTTATAACAAGGGTGGTGGTGGTGGTGGAGGAGGAATGTGGATTCATAGATCACAAAATCAGCCATGATTCCATAAGGTGATGTTCACGGTCTCAGTAACTCTTAATTTATTTGTCATAATAACTGGATGATAAAAATGTGCCCAAATTCTAGACACCGATAAACCAAACCAATAAAACCTACCACTGTAAACAAATCCATCCACCTAAGGACTTTTCATCCAGTCCAATCAATTAAGTCTCCCCCACCCCCAGCTGTATTTTAAAACTTAAGACCCTCCTCCACTACAGCCTTTTGTGACACAGAGAGGCACAACACACGAGTCGGCACCTCATATTTGTTCCAGCCTACTCTAAGGAGCGAATCCTCTGAAAGTGTGAACAACCTGGGGCAAAAAAGCTGGGATCCCACCAGCCCTGTCCTGAACCTTTGAAGAATGTCCGGAGGCTGCAGGTGGTCCAGAATGCGGCCGCGCGAGCTGTCTTGGGTCTCCCAAGACATGCTCATGTCACTCCGGCTCTCCGTGAGCTGCACTGGCTACCAATTGGTCTCCGAACACAATTCAAAGTGTTGGTTATGACCTATAAAGCCCTTTATGGCAATGGACCAGGATACTCGCGGGACCGTCTCCTGCCTCATGAATCCCAGCGACCGGTTAGGGCGCATAGGGTTGGCCTCCTACGAGTCCCGTCCGTCAGACAATGCCGCCTGGCGGGGCCCAGGGCAAGGGCCTTCTCCATTGCTGCCCCAGCCCTCTGGAACCAGCTTTCCTCAGAGGTTCGTACTGCTTCCTCCCTCCTAGCTTTCCGGAAAGGGCTGAAGACACATCTATGCCGACAGGCTTGGGGCGTATGAGCTGTGCTCTGCCCCTCGGCCCTTAGGAGTGTCCCGCCATCAGTGGCTACGAATTGATTGTGTTTGTGTGTGGTATGAATATGGTTAATTTTAAAAATTGTTGATGTATTCTTGTTGTGAGCCGCCCCAGGTCTTCGGAGAGGGGCGGCATATAAGTGCAAATAAACTTGAAACTTGAAACTTGAACTGACATCTTATGGAAGCCTCCTCTTTCTGCAGGGCCCTGGGAGTGACACTGTGGGAACTGTTCAGTGGCGCCATGAAGCCTTACTCCGAGCTC
Source organism: Bothrops alternatus (assembly GCA_034064705.1). Classification (NCBI taxonomy): domain Eukaryota; kingdom Metazoa; phylum Chordata; class Lepidosauria; order Squamata; family Viperidae; genus Bothrops; species Bothrops alternatus. The sequence continues at coordinate 41,889 of JARGCV010000438.1, forward strand.
TCTGACGAGGAGGTTTTGATGCAAGTCATCAAAGAGAAACAGACCAAGCTGTTGGAACCCCCACTTGAGCAGCCCTATTCTGATCGATGGTAAAAACACCATCTTTTTTTTTTTTTACTTTCAGTCGAGCTCCGTTATAAAATAAGAATTTCAGTGTGGTTGAAAAAGCTTGAAGCATTTTGTTAGCCTACAAATGATGGGGGGGGGACAGGGAGGGATGGAGGGAGGGGAAGGAAAAAGGGAGGAAGGAAAGGAAGGAAAAGAAAAAGGGAGGGAGGGAAGGAAGGAAATAAACTAAAGGGAAGGAGGGGAGGGAGGGAGGGAGGAAAAGAAAAAGGGAGGGAAGGAAGGAAATAAAGTAGAGAAGGAGAGAAGAAGGAAGGAAGGAAGGAAAAGAAAGAGGGAAGGAAGGAAAGTAGAGAAGGAGAGGAAAGAAAGAAAGTAGAGGGAAGGAGAGAAGAAGGAAGGAAAGTAGAAGGAAGGAAGGAAGGAAGGAAGGAAGGAAGGAAGGAAGGAAGGAAGGAAGGAAGGAAGGAAGGAAGGAAGGAAGGAAGGAGCTGAGATAAGGGTCATTTGTGGATTGTCTCCCTACTTGTAATTTCTACAGCTAGTTAAACAATAAAAACTTTCCAGCTAAGATCATTTTGAAAAGCAAAGTTACTTTAAAAAACATGCCAAGAGAAACACTTGCCCTGGCGCAGTGCCCTTGTGTCACAAACTGTACTTGAAATCTCATCCTTACAGGTACGAAGTTCTGCAGTTCTGCTGGTTATCGCCGGAAAAGCGAGCCACGGCCGAGGAAGTCCACAAGCTTTTAGTCTATCTCTGCGTGCAAAGCCAAAGGGATTCCGTCATCGATCCTGAACAGTGGGACGACCTCAAGCCGAACATTTCAAACCGAGAGCCTTTGGGGAGCTCTGCCTTCCCGATCCTGGATCATTTTAACGGCAGCCGGTTTGGCCGCGAGATGGAGGAGGTTCTCACGGTAACCGAAACGAGCCGAGGACTCAACTTTGAGTACATCTGGGAGGCAGCCAAGCACGACCACTTTGAATGCAGTCAGTCAGACCCCGTTGAGACCAAGACTTACACAAACATCTTCTTCCCGGTGGACGTTTTTGAGAACACGCTGACCGAGCAAGGGCCTGGAGCTCAGGTGGAAAGTGGGCAGGAAGTTTCCCTGCTGGTGCCTGGAGAACTTCCTGTGTTTAACGCCCGCAAGCCTTCGGTGGGAAGTGATTATTACATCCAGTTAGAAGAAAAGATTGGAGGCCGTAGTAGCCTCAACTTTGACCATCAGGTGGCTGAATGGACAATAGACGTGGACGGTTCTGAAGTGTTGGATGACAAAAAGGGTCACGTTGTGGTTCTAGAACACTCTGCTGCTGAATCTACCACCGATGGGGATATTTTCTGTAATAATACAGATCCCAAGGAAGAGAATTTGCACAGGCCTGGCCCAGTTGACCCTTCCCCAAATGGTGGCGTTGACAGAAATGAACAATTGGCAAATGGCAGACTTGGTAGACTTGATTTAGCTGATATAAATGATATTCGTCTGGAGCTGCAGGCAATTTCGTTCTCAGATCCTGAGGAATCTACCTGTGGCCTGCCCAAGAAGGAAAGCTCCTCTCAGAATGAAGTTGATTACTTGCAGGAAGATCCCTCACAGGAGTCTGAACTTAGCCAGCTGACTTTAGAGGAGCTATCTGACAACTTCCTGTTTCTCCAGGAGAAGAATCTATTAAAGCAGACAGCGAGGAGCGAAAGTGGTGGTGATCTGGGTAGAGCACATGACCAAACCGATAAACCAGACCCACCCAATATGAACTCTTTGGGAGTTGAATGTAACATGAGTGGGAAAGTTCATGACACTAAAAAGGACTTTCTTGGCCGAATAAGGGCACTTCCTGGTTCCCCTGTGATAGATAAGCAGCTCCTGTTCTCCTTTTCTAGCCCTGGGACAAGCCCTCCTAACCAAATAGTTGGAGATAACTCTACCCAGAATCCTGCTGCTTCTTGCGTTGGAATGAAAGAAGTCTCTGAGCTTGGTTCAACCCAGGTCAAAAACCAGACCGATGACATCAGCTCATGTCCTGGTGTCACATTCAACGCTCAAGAAAAAAGCGAGGAAAATAAACAAGAACTTCAACACAGCCCTCATTCCTGGGAGCTGAGCCATGACATAAACTCTAAGAAATCAGAAGACGATAACGCTGATCTTCTAAAGGGAAGTGGTAGAACGTCTCAAGTTGAAAGGTCTGACAGAGAGGGTCTTCTCCCTTCAGATTGTATCAGTCATGACAGCCTACTAGAAGACAGTTCCTTGGGGTCAACCCCAAGCCTGGGACAACTGGTAGATACACCAGACTCGTTTGAGACATTAGACATTAACGAAGGTTTAGAATCCTTTGAGCCAGAGAGCCCTCAGAAATGTTTGCCCCCCGATAAACCTGCCGATAGCGGCTATGAAACTGAAAACCTAGAATCTCCCGAATGGACGTCACATCTTCTGGGCAGCAATTCTAGCGAATCGGCTTTATCTAGCGCCGGGGGAGATCGTTTGCAGGAGAACCCCGTGATCATCGTGTCGGCAGATGTCAGTTCTTACGCCGACCCAACAAAGATGGATAATTTTGAAACCACCCAAACAGTTCTGGAGGGCACCCATAATTCATATAGAGATTCGGCCTATTTTTCGGATAACGATTCTGAGGTAGATAAGAAATCAGAGGTCACGAATCCATCCCAAAAGCCAACAGTATTAGCCAAGGACCACCCGGATTCCTTTGAAATGGAAAAAGCTGGGAATGCAGAAAATGCTTTAAGCAGCAATGAAATAGCTAATTATCAGTTCATCCATGACCTGACCTCACCGCTAGATGTGGAAGGAGAAGAGCACGAAAGGAAACAGGAGGATACAGCTTCGTTGCCGCGGCTCCCTGACCGAGAACGCATAGCTGAAGATGAAATATATGAGGCTTTCCCTACAAGTGTCTCCTGCACAGGCACCAGTACGGCAGATTTTTTCCCTGAGGGTGATCTGAAGCTCATGCCCACCTTGTACGGTGCTCCAGAAACCTTTGAAACATCCCTCTTGGGTCAGCCTGAAGGCCATAAGCTGAAAGAACCAGACATTGAAGGCAAATATCTCGGTAAGCTTGGCGTGTCTGGGATGCTGGATCACTCCTTAGACGAGGAGGATGCGGATGAGGAGGATGGAAACAGCGACGATTCGGAGGACGATATGAAGACCTTCCATCTCCAGGGGCTGAGCTCTGACAGCGACGAGGATATTATGACGCATCAAGTGCCGGAGATCATTAGCGACGGCAATGATGGGAAGCATCTGAGAAGCTTGCTGAAGCAGCCAAAGCAACAGGAGGGGAATAATTCTACCGAGGCCTTTCAGAAGAATGGAAAAAAAGCAGTAACGTTCTTTGATGATGTCACTTTATATCTTTTTGATCAGGTATCTTTTTTCTCCCCCCCCCCACCCTGGTTCTTTCAGAATAGACTCTTCTAAAAGAAAGTTGTTTCCTTTTCTGCCTAGGCAAGGCAGAAGAAATCTTATGTCCTGTGTAAAGAAGACAGATTACACTCTACCCTGTCTCTGCCCGCTGTCTGTGCCCACGTAGAGAGAGGAGCACACTCAGTGTTACGCCATTAGCCTGGCTTGGTGTGAGACCCCAGTCCAGTCCAGTTCATGTCCCTCAAAAGGGACAGAAGGACAGGAAAGGTCAAGGCAGCAACAGTCATCTTGGGGAAAGTATTTTTAAGTATTTAAGATTCCCCTGTTTCTACAAAACCTTTGTGTCCCCGAAGAGACTTGAAAAGCCGCGTCTTGCTACGTGATTAAAATTACAGGTAGTCCTTGACTTAACGGCCACAATTGAATCTCAACATTCCTATGCTAAGCAAGGCAGTCAAGCGAGCGTTGCCCCGTTTTATGTCTTGCCACAGTTGTTAGGTGAAACACTGCACTTGTTAAATTAGTAACAGTGAATCTGCCTTCCCCGTTGACTTTGCTTATCCGTGTGTGTGTGTGTGTGTGTGTGTGTGTGTGAGAGAGAGAGAGAGAGAGAGAGAGAGAGAGAGAGAGAGAGAGAGAGAGAGAGAGAGAGAGAGAGAGAGAGAGATCACGTGCTCCTGGGACACTGCAACCGTCCTACATCTATGTCAGTTGCCAAGCATCTGAATTTTGATCACGTGACCACAGGAGAGGCTATAACGCTTATGTGAAAAACGGTCGTAAGTCACCTTTTTCAGTGCCGTTGTCCCTTCGGTTGCTCTACAAGCTACCCGTAAAAAGCTAGCTGCGTGGTGTTGTGTTTTTTTTAATCCTTTTTTAGGAAACGCCAACCAAAGAACTCGGAAAGCGTATTGCCGAATCAAACTCCAATCACACTCCCGCCCTTGCTGCCAGTTTTGGTTACTTGAATAAATTCACCAGTTCGGAAAGCTCTACGGACGAAGAAGGTATCCATTCTGCTTCTCTTGGTTATGAAAATTATAAAAATAGGTCCCCCTAACCAGATAACCCTGAGATTTGGCATTGCCAGCTAACATCGTTCCTCTTAACGTCTGCAGAAGGTTTGTTTTCCAGTTAAATTTCTCCAAACCTCAATTTTTCCAGGCGAGCAGATCTTGCTTTCTCACATCCAAGCCAGCTTGCCTTTTTTTTGTTTTTTAACCGTTTTGTTCCCTTATCTGACAATTCCGAAATCCCATCAAAATAAGCACCCTCTAGAATGGGGACGCCAATAAGTTTACTCTGCACGCAGAAGGCTAAATGGTTGTTGGGAACCCCTATTTATCAGGGCATTTTCAAACCAGGTTACCAATAAAGGAGAATATTTATAGCTCGGGGTTGAAATGAGGGGTCCGTGATGCTCTCTGAGCCTGGTTGTTTTCTTGCAGACGTTTCGTGACCCAACTAGGTGCTAGAACTGTGCTGTTGATTTGAAGCATCCTTGATAGAGAAGAACCATGGGTTTCGATGGGTTTTAATGAACATCAGAGGTCCTTCTTCTTTTCTCTGATATGTCCCTGTGATCTGCTTGTTCCAGGAGGTTTTGAGTGGGACGATGACTTCCCTTCTCCTGGGCCCTCCGTGATTTTAAAGGCAGCCAGCACCCTCATCAGCTCCAAGACTTCCTGTCTTCAGAGCTCCAAGTACCTCTCTCCTCCACCGCCCCCCCGAAGCCCCGAGCAGGACTGGTTCCGCCCTTCCCCTTACTCCAGGTTCTCTATCTCACCCGCAAACATTGCAAGCTTCTCGCTCACTCACCTTACAGACTCGGACATCGAACAGGGAGGTGAGTGTTTTCACCAGCATGATCTGGAGAGCTAGGAGTTTCCTACACATCAGTGAAGCAGGTTCTTCATTTGCCTCATTTTCATTTTTTATTTTTTTTTTAAATCATGGAACTGGGTCATATTTTTTACTGTGCAAATGGCCTGGTACTGAGTGTTTGGCCTACACGCTCTGACCTCCTAGAGAAACGCTGTTTGCACTTGGCTGAGGAGCTGATTAGATAAGCCGCGTTGCTTTAAGCAGCCGGTAAGTCCAGCGTTCGAGATAGGGCAGCTTTCTTTGATGTCCCCCCAGCTGTGACATTGAAGTGTGCGATTGAGATAGTTGCGCTTGGGAGACTTGCAGGTGTGCCCACGTTGCGGGTTTTGTAATAGGAGATGGAGAACACCCCCTTGAACATCAGGATGCCCCTTGAAAAGAAGCGGAGGGGGGGGGAAGCCTGATTCCAACCCTTGGGGAAACTACGAGTCTTCGGAGAGGAGCGGCATATAAGTCCAAATAAAATAAATAAAATAAAATAAATACTATACCATCCATATAGGGTGGCTGCCTTCAGCACACCTTGTGCGTAGGGAATTTTAAAGATTCTGCCCCTTCCATTTCAATTAATTTAGTCTGCTACAAATGACCACAAGGAATTTAGGCCTAAAAAAAAAAAAAATCTGCAGAGTTTAAACCAGTGTTTATCAACCTTGGCCACTTGAAGACGGGTGGACTTCAACTCCCGGAAATCTGGGGATTCCATGCATGGCTGGGGAATTCTGGGAGTTGAAATCCACCCATCTTCAAATGGCCAAGGTTGATAAACACTGGTTCAGTGTTCACAAGCAGACTCTCCCAAGTGTTTGTAATTGTATGACTTTGTTTCCTCAACAGGGAGCAGTGAAGACGGAGAGAAAGACTAAGGGCTGAAGCTTCTCTCTTCTCGGTCCGTCCTGGCGATGGTGGGGGAAACACCTCTGCTTTGGACTACGAGCCATTTCAAAGATAAAGGATGCAGCTGAAGACCTACAATTAAGTCCTACAATCCAATAACCGATAAAACGACGGAGAGATCACGTAGTCAGAAGTGGAATTTGGAGTGGATGCATTTCACAGCGTACTATTTTTGAAAAGCGGTGCATTTTGCATTTCCGCTTTTAAAATAATAATAATAATAATAATCAAAAACGGACCTCCCTATGCTAGCTCTCTCCCAGTACTTGAAATATCCTCCAGAGGATTTGTACCACAATGACGTTCTGGTTTATATATAGGATTGTAATATACTTTTTGGGGGGGAGGGTGGCGGTGTAACCATGTATTATCTGTGCGAACGTGTAAAATTGTATATAGTTGAGTTGCAGATAACTACATTCCTCGATTGGGCTGAGAGCTGTGGTGTAGCCAGCCATATTTTGCAGGGTTTTGCTCCTTGCTTAGCTGTAGGCGTGCTAGTTGTGTCCTTGCCAAGTCCCTTTGCATTGTACAAAGCATTCTGGACCAATGGGAATTGTAGCACTGGCTTATTTAAATTGGTTTCATTTTCCTCTTGTGTCTCTTTCCAGACAATCTTCTTATCAGAGAATGCAGAACTTGAGTCTTCTGGTTGTTCATTTCTTCTTCTTTTTTTTTAAGGATTTCTGCCACTTTTATGTGCTGCTTCTGTTTGTAAAAGGGCAACTCACTTGGAGATAAAGAGGAAGATAATTCTCACTTGCAATTAACGGGGGTTGGTGGATCGGCTTGTTTTTATTTGTAGTTGGTTAAAAATGGTGGTGGTGACAGTGACGGCTTACTGTTTTTTGAATTTTCCTTGTTTTTTGTAAGGGAAATTGTCTGGGGTTTTGTTGGATGTGTGTGTTTGCGGTATGCCCGTCCGAACGGTCCCCTTGGTTACTGGACAGCTTCTAGAATTCTCCATGTCCACTTGAAGGATCTGTCGGCAGTTCTGGTCGCCGTCTGATAGGAGATTGTTTCACTTCCGCCATTAGTGACCTTTCTTTTTGAAGTCAGATACTTGTCCCCCCCCCGCCCCCCAAAAAAGAGCCTTTAATAGGTTTGAGTTCCTTGGTCTTCCTGATTCTCAAGCATGAGTGTGAATCACAACAATCTTCAGTAGATCTTTGGCTTTTCCATGACTGATGTAAAGGAGGCTTCCGGTAGGTTTTCTCCCATAAGAGGTCTCAAAATAATTGTCACAAGATCTTTAAGGATGCAAGCTGCAACTTATGGGCTAAAAGGCAGTCGTTCATTCAACCCAGTTGTTCTAACCCAGCTTAAAGGATCTTTTCTGAGCTCCATCAACTTTGTATATATCTGTCTGAACGTTCCTCAAATAGGAGAAGGCCAACTGCGGCAAGCACAACTTTAGTTACACGTTACGTAAGCAAATACAGTAGCTCTCGCTCTTTCACTCTCTTTAAAACGTGATTCTCATTCGAAAAACAAGCCTTTGTGCTGTTTTGTACCTTTTGCCCCCACAGTTTGGCAGAGGAAGAACATGCTTGCAACCTATTTGTAAAGCTGTTGGGTCGTCCTACAAAAGGAACTGCTGAAAGTACGAATTTTGGAGAACTTCTCAAGAGAATGAAAAAAAAAATACTGTAGGGTCGGACAGAAGCGTGGGTGTTTTTAACCCTTCATCTGGATTAGTGTCTTGGAAGCTTATGTGAAGGATAGCAATGCATGAAATAAGTAAGCATCTTAAGAATTCCGAAAAACAATAGCATCCTGAGAAATGCTTTTGCTTCTGGGGTTCAGCACCTGCCAACGTGCTCTGCTCTTAGGGGGTGGTCCTTGACAGATCCAACATCTCCTTCTTGACTGACAGCCTCGGGTCTGGCCTTCTCCACTCTTGGAGACACTTGCAGTCTGAAGGGAGACCTCTTCTAAGATGATCCTTTGTAGGGAACTCAGAACCGAGAATTCTCAACTCTTGTGTTGGGTCTGCGGAGTCTGCCTAGGCCCTTGACCTTGTGTGTTAGGAATGTGGATGTTGTCTGTGGCAGCTGTCCCCAGGACACGCTTCAAATAACATGAGATTAACACTCCCTTCAAGGCAGAAGACATCTTAATGGCAAAGACCAGTTGGTAGAATTGAGCCAAATGGATGTTAGTATTCCTTCATTTTGGAGTCTTGCAATTGACCCAACATGCATTCGACATTACAGGGCTTTCTCCAGATTCTGGGGCATCTTCCTGTTGCCTTGCCCTTCCCTCCCCTCCCTTCACTTCACTTTAATCCTATGTCTAAACTTTAATACGAATTGCAAACTCCTCTCTTTGGATAAGCCTGGGGCACCTCTTGTCTCACTGAAAAGGTAGATAGAGTTCCAGGTACTCCATTGCCCCAGGCTGCGCTAGAAATCCTTTCCGTGTGATTGAAATATACATCTCTTTAGGTATTCAAACTTTTAAAATTAAAGTATGAGCCGTTGAAAGTCCCACATTAGTTGTGTTTGGGTTTTTTTTAGCTGAGGTGGTATCCTCAGCTTCCCAAACCTGACCCAGATTGTCCAGGTGTCTTAATAAATCCCTAAAAGATTGATTTATGTATGTTCAAGGCCGGGTTATATCTTTTCCTTGAGTTGAGGTTCCTGAATGATTACTATTTTTGCACTATAATTTCCCTGACGATCTGGCCTGGTTTGGAGAATTGGAGCAAGTTTGGTGTGTTGCTTAGAAGACTTTCTGGCTGGCGTTATTTCTGTATTCTGCAGCCTTGTTTCTCTCAGAGCTTGTAGATGGCTCCAAGTGGCCTATGGATGCCTTAGGTCAGGGGTAGGCAACCTTGGCTCTTTTATGACTCGTGGACTTCAACTCCCAGAATTCCTGAGCCAGCCTGGCTCAGCTTGGAAACCTCTCCCTTTCCCCTCAGTATGGCTGGCTCAGGAATTCTGGGAGTTGAAGTCCACGAGTCATAAAAGAGCCCAGGTTGCCTACCCCTGCCTTAGGTCAACCATGGTCCTTCTGCTCTAGACTTCAGAGTTGTTACTTCTCTTCCTGTCACCCCAGCTCAGCCCACCTTCAGTCTGTGACCTGTTCATTTGAACAGCTGAACAACTTTTGCATCGGTCCCTGTGTGGGTCTACATCAGGGCTCTTCAAACTTGGCCCTTTTAGGACTTGTGGACTTCAACTCCCAGAATTCCTCAGTCATAAAAGGGCCAGGTTCGAAGACCCCCCTGGCCTACATACATGCATGTGTATGTACCAGTATGGAGATGATGGATGGAGGAAGCTTTCTGGTTGTGACAGCCAGCCCTTTTGAAGGCAGCTGAGCCTCGCCAGATGCTCCCAGCGGCCTCAACAGTCCGCTGGTCCTAGTTTCTGAGGTTCTTCCAGACAACCAAGAGGTCACGTGCTGGCGGTGGCCCTTTGCACTAAAACGTCTGTGTAATCCAGAGTGCAGGAACGTTGCAAGCAGGCCTTGTGTTGGGAGGAACTTGAAAAGGAGAAACAGCGTCAAGCCGAGTGTCTTTACACAGTTCTCTTACCTAGGAGAAAGCTTTGTTTACGGTAGAGCTGCTGTTTGAGTGATGCACAAGCACGCAATTTCAGGAAGGCTCCTAAAGCCACCCAGATAAACCAGTTAGTCAGCCTTTTCTTTTTTTGGAATGGACCAGTAGCAGTGCTATGGAAAGCCACCATCACCGTCCAGTATTTGTAATTAGGCTAAATGGCTAAATCCTTTCCGGGTTCCATCCTCTAGAAATAAACGCTGCTGGTTTTTTTTTGTTTTTGTTTTTTTGAAATGAAAGTTTTCTTTTTTAAAAAAAAAATGACACTAATGAAAGCTGCTCGGGTGTACATTTTAAACACTGTTTTAGATTAATTAGTATGCAGGTTTTTCTTTCTGGTTTTTTTTTTTTTTGAGAGCGAGAGAGACAACTTGGAGGGGTTCTAGAGAAAAACAATTGGCTAAAACTTTATGGGGGGCCAAGGGGTTATTTAGATTGGAAGTATAAATGTGACTGCTTTGGGGGAAATAGCCTTACTACCGGTAATAGAAAGAGAGGGCAGGGAAGCAAAATAGCCCCCGCTTTAATTTGTATAAAATGCTTCTGAAGAGAGAGAAAAGAAATTAAGAAAATGTCTCTTAAGGAAATATTCTAGAGGAGAAACGTTGGATGAAGAGCAGATGACAAAACGTTCGGTTCCACAGCCTGGATTTTTTTAATTTAATTTTATTTTTTACTATTCAGTTAAAACTTGAATGAATTTAAGACGTCCGGTTCTGTTTAGCAATTTGTCTATGATCTTGCACAGTGGTGGGTAATGGTTAAAGCCGTTTCAGTTCTGTGTATATACAATGTTTTATTCTATTTGTACATCAGGAAATTTATGTAACAAAATCATAGGGGAGAAATTTTCCGATTGGGGGTTTAATACAGCGAAGAGGTTCGTGGCAATATGCTAGCTAATTAAATTCCAGGTCGAATTTATCTTTAAACTGTGTGTAAATTTTAAAAACTGTAAGATTTCTACTGTACATTGATCATGCATAGTGTGATCCAAGGCTGCTTGTAATTTAAAGAACCTTATTTAATATTCAAAATAAAAATAAAGCTATATATTTATAAGCCTGGCATCTGGATGTTTTTCTGTTTGGATGCGCTCCATGGCCCGTGACATTGATTGATTGATTGATTATATGTCATCAGGTTGCTTTCCTAGCAACCACATAGACCGATTTTCGCCACCAAAGGTGCCATTTAAAGAGGGTGAAATGTCCCCATAGACTTCAACTCCCAGAATTCCTGAGCCAGCCATGCTGAGGGGAAAGGGAGAGGTTTCCAAGATGAGCCATGCTGGCTCAGCTTGGAAACCTCTCCCTTTCCCCTCAGCATGGCTGGCAGAGGGAATTCTGGGAGTTGAAGTCCACGAGTCATAAAACGGCCTAGGCCTAGACCAGGGGTAGGCCACCTTCTGGGAGTTGAAGTCCACGAGTCATAAAACGGCCTAGGCCTAGACTAGTGGTAGGCCACCTTGGCTCTTTTATGACTCGTGGACTTCAACTCCCAGAATTCCTGAGCCAGCCATGCTGAGGGGAAAGGGAGAGGTTTCCAAGCTGAGCCATGCTGGCTCAGGAATTCTGGGAGTTGAAGTCCACGAGTCCTAAAAGAGCCAAGGTGGCCTACCCCTGGTCTAAGAAGCTCTGTGGTTACTTTGTTCTACAACAATGTTTGCCAAAGTTAAAGAAAAACCATAATGTTTGGAAGTTGAATAAATGAATTCTTAAGCAGATTCGAAATCTGATATTGGCCGGAGTGTATATGTGTGGTGGTGTGTATGTGTGTGTGTGGTGGTGGTGGTGGTGGTGGGGGAATCAGAAAGAAGCAACCAGGGGAACCAGTTTATAGCTTGGCCTGCACCCAAAGAGAACATTAAAGTACAGTTCTTCCTTTCTCCCTTTCTTCCAGCCTGTAATTTTCCCCTTGGATCTTCCGCCGTTCTTATTTGAGCTAGACGGGCTTTTCCCACCACTAAATCTTACGGATCAGGGCCTCAGCTTCTGAGGATCAAAGGTCACTCTCCTAGTTTCGGCTGTGTCCCGGGTTGTTGCTTGCCCCCCAACTACAGCTGCCCCACCTGAGAGTCTTGGGAGTTATAGATGAACACATCTGGGAAACGCAACGGCTTAAGGAAGGCCGAGGAACTTCATGGGAGACAGTTGCGTTGGGCAGCCCTCTTCCTCTCCCTGCTCAAAGAAACGTGGGCAACCAGAGGAAAAGAATGGCTCAGCTTCAGTTGACTGAAAGGCTTGAGAACCCCAACGTGGCCATCAGCGCTGGCACCAAGAACACCGCTCCAAATTCTGAGCCTGGGCCCTAGAATCAAAGTCTGAGCTGCAGCCACCCGGGGAAATAATTCTGCTCCTAATCTTGCCGTTCTTGGCTTCTTTGCAATAGACTGGGCCATGCCAGACTCCGCCTCCTTACCTGTTAGTGCATTAAAAGTGACGTGTCCTAGCCCAGGTGAGCAGTCTGCAGCAGATTGGGATGGGCAGTCGGCCTGCTTCCTGGGTGGTGGTCACCTTCTCCGTCTGAGGCCGGGTCTGCGTCTTTAGGATCCGTGCCAGGTGGGAACGGTTAAGGATGCTGTTGGCATCTGCTTCAGGTAGGAATCTAATCCTTTCTGGGCAAGTATTTGGGAATGAAAGAAGGGGTTATCGAATCGATAGCTCTTGCAGAGTGGCCTACAAAAACTCTATTCTACAGCGCACAACTAATCTCTCTTGAAATGTCTGCCTTTAAAAATCCTCTTCCCCTAAATGGTGGGCTTAGAAACCTTTCTTTGCATAGTTAACAGAATGACAGTTGGAAGGGTCCTTGGAGGTCCTCTAGTCCAACCCCCTGTTCAGGCAGGAAAACCCCGTACCGTTTCAGCCAAGTAGTTTTCCAATCTCTTGTTAAAAATCTCCGGTGTTGGAGCACTCGCAACTTCCAGAAGCAAGTCATTCCACTGGTTAATTGTTCTGACTGTCAGGAAATTCCTCCTTAGTTCCAGGTTGCTTCTCTCCTGGATTAGTTTCCATCCGTTGCTTCTTGTCCTGCCCTCAGGCGCTTTGGAGGAGAGCTTGACTCCCTCTTCTTTGGGGCAGCCCCTTGAGATATTGGAACGCTGCTATTGTGTCACCCCTGCCCTGGTCTTTCTTTTCATTAAACGTTTTCTGAGTTTCAAATGAACCTCTCTCTCAGAAAAAGGAGGAATATTGAGACTTTTAGTCATAAATGAGAAAGTCACCCCCACCCCACCCCCGTATGAATGAGTAGAAGAGTTACATAAACACCAGTTGCCTACTTGGGCACAGACCTAGGTTGGCAAACCCATGGATGTGCAAGCTAAGAATTGTGGCTTCTTGCAATGGCTGGGCCCGTGTATCAGACCCTTAAGAACCCTCTTTCGATGAACGGAATACATTTTGCCCTGACAGTGAGCTGAGCCCTGGGTCCTAGGAGAAGGGCGGCATATAAATTTGAATAATAAATAAATAAATTAAAGGGGGGGGGAAACAAGGTTGGCTTAATTTGATGCCTCTCCCCCTCTCCCTCTGAATTCCCTTCCCTTCTCCCTCCCTCCCTCCCCCTTTCTTTTTTGGATGTGAACACTTGATTAACCTTTGTTGCAAGGACAAGCGATTAGATTGTTCTGTATTGTACATTGTACATTGCTTTGCCTTATAACAACTCTTGGCTGGTGTGTGTGTGTGTGTGGAGGGGTATTGTGCATTACTCCGTGTGAGCACCAGTGGGCTGTGGGTTTACTCAACATGTTTCATTCAGCTTCTTTCATCCGCGATTTAATTCTGGGTGTTTGTTACCTGGGACGTTTTCTCAGCTCTGCAAGACCCTTTGCATTCCTCTTTGAATCCTGTCCAATCATTTGCAAGTTTGGCTGCCTTAGCAAATACCGAGATAAGGTTATATATCTAGCTATTTTGCCCTTCGAAAGCAGGGGGGTAGGAGCAACAAAAGTTTTTTAAAGGTATGTCCAGCCTCGAAATATATATATATAAAGTTTGCAAGAAAGTATGCTGGGCTTTGGTAGATGACATGATACATAGAATAGAATTTAGAATAGAATAGAATAGAATAGAATAGAATAGAATAGAATAGAATAGAATAGAATAGAATAGAATAGAATAGAATAGAATAGAATAGAAATATAGAGTAGAATAGGAATAGAATAGATAGAATAGAATAGAATAGAATAGAGAATAGAACAGAATAGAAACAGGAAGAATAGAATGGAATAGAATAGAAAATAGAATAGAATTGAAAATAGAATAGAATAGAAAATAGAATAGATTAGAATAGAAATATAGAGTAGAATAGGAATAGAATAGAAATATAGAGTAGAGTAGAATAGAAATAGAATAGAATAGAATTACAGAATAGAATAGAATAGAAATATAGAATAGAAATAGAATAGAATCAGAATCAGAAACCTTGGAGGTCTTCTAGTCCAGCTCCCTGCTCAAGCAGGATTACCTACACTGTCTCAGACAGGTGAATGTCCAGTCTCCTCTTAAAAATCTCCAGTGATAGAAGCGCCCATGATTTCTGGGGGAGACTGGATGGAGCTGAGCATTTACTGGCTGGATGCCCTTCCTGATGCCTACGTGGAGTTTGCAGCAGATAATTATTATTACTAGGGACTACACAGTCGTAAAAAAAGGGAGCCGGCAGACTTTTTTCGTCCTGGAAATGCTTCTTTCTCCCCTATGCTGTGTTGCGTGCATGTCCATTTAGAAATAACATTGAAATGTTTGGTGCAAAAAAATAAAACATAGAATCAAGAGGGCTGGAATGCACTTTTGAGATCTTCTAGTCCAACCCTCTGCTCAAGGCAGGAGACCTTACACCATCCCAATGAAATGATTGTCCAGCTTATTTTTGAAAGCCACCATGATATAGTATCCAAAACTCTGGAAGGGTATAAATAAATAAATAAATAAAAAGCCACCCCTTTCTTTTTTTTGTAAACATATTTTCATTCTTATTTGAATGCCAAGAAGCTTTGGATAGAATTACTGTAAATCAGTCTTTCTCAATGTTGGCAACTTGCTGGCTGTGGAATTTTGGGAGTTGAAGTCCAGACACCTTAAAAGTCTCCAAGTTTGAGAAATACTGTGGTAGATCTTCCGTAGAACGTCTGTCCCAGTTCAACATATCTCAAAAGCTGATCCTTCTGTGTGATTTTAATGTGCGAGAGAAGCGGGTTTGATGTAGAGGTTTTCACAAGTCTCACAAGGGCCCCCTAAGAATAAATGGAAATATGTAGATAAACAAGATGGTTGGGTGAATGCCCGCCTTTAAACCGAAGAAGATAAGATGCTATCGTAAAACTCTCCTGTGCAAGAAATTCCTTGAAAAATCAAAATATAGCTTGAGAACGGGAAATGTTCTAGGTAGGTATCATTTCTTTCACCTCTAGAGAATTTTCATCAAATAAATCTCTCAAAAGTAATCTAGTTTTTTTTAATTATTATTTTTATACACAGGATTCCCCGACTTCCATGGGTTCTGGCATGTCTAGAACAAAATCCAGTGGACGGCTGATGAAGAAGTAACTAGATAAACCCTCAAATTGATGTCTTTTGGATCAATGTTGGGCATTTCTTCTGCTAGGACATGAAAGTAGTTCCTAGATCTTTGCAACGCACCATGAAGGTCAAGAGCAAAGGAACCAAGCGTCGGAACGCTGTCAGTGAAGATACTCTAGGCCAAGAATCTACCCAGAGCAGAGATGATCTTCTGAGATGTTCACGGCGCAAGGAAAAGAGGAACAAAGAAAGCCCAAAGGTGACCGCCAAGCTCCCTTGGAGTAGCAAAGATCGGCGCTTGCGGAGGCTGGAGAGCAACGAACGCGAGCGCCAACGCATGCACAAACTCAACAATGCCTTCCAAGCGTTGAGAGAGGTCATCCCCCATGTCAGAGCTGAGAACAAGCTCTCTAAAATTGAGACCCTCACCTTGGCCAAGAACTACATTAGGTCCCTCACCTCCACCATTCTCAGGATGTCCAATGGACACCACCCGGTGGTTGAAGGCACGGGCTCCGAAGGCAAGTCCAAACTCTACGAACACTATCAACAGCAGTGTGAAGAAGGAGATGAACCCAAGGAGCAGCTTCAGAAGTACTCCACCCAGATTCATAGCTTCAGACAAGGCAGCTAAAGCTGGCTGGACCTCTGCGGTTGTCTTCCAGGGCCTCACCGTCCAGTGAATGTGTGTGACTTTTCTCCATAGTTTTGCAAAACGGAAGCCCAGTTTTGAACCTCTGATTTATGAGAGGACCTGGGCATGAACCCATCTTACATTCACAAGTATAGGGTTGCAGGATCCAATCTGGATCGATCACCAGGACCAAAGGTTTTATCTGCCAAGCTTTCGGACTCACACGTGAGCCCATCTTCAGGGAATTTCTCTCTTAACAGTGTGCGTGCCTTGGGCTGTTCTGTGTGTGGTACTACACACAAAGCACACACTCTGCTAGAGGGAAGTTCACCACCACAAGTCCAAAAGCTTGGAAGACTAAGCCTCTCGTCCTGGTGACCAACCCAGATTGGATCCTGCAACATTATCCTGAGACATGTCTGTTCGCCTTCATTCGTAAGTATAGGGTCTTATAGGCTGGATAGGGTCTCCTGCTTGTGCAGGAGGTTGGTCTAGACCAGTGTTTCTCAACCTTGACAATTTTAAGGCATGTGGACTTCAACTCCCAGAATTCCACAGCCAGCATTGCTGGCTGTGGAATTCTGGGAGTTGAAGTCCACATGCCTTAAAATTGTCAAGGTTGAGAAACATTGGTCTAGAAGACCTCCAATGTCCCTTCCAACTCTGATAGTCTGTTATAATCCATCTGGAATGAAACTTTTTTTTTTATAGTTTAGTTTCTTAAAAAGTAAGAACATTTTAATTTCTTAAAAAACAAAAAAAAAACAAAACGAGATTGCTAGAATGAATGCAAATACTGCAAGCTGTTAGTTCTCCAGATGTTGTTCAAATTCAATTCCTATTAGTTGTAGCCCTTACAGTATGTCCCGTGGTGAGGGATATTAGTGTTAGCTCCTCAACATCCGGAGAAGAATAGATCCCACATTTCTGACTTTAAGCTCAAACTAGATGAACTCAACGTTAGTGGTTAGAATTTGTATGAACGTTGGACGCGTGTTTTTAATTGATAAATCAGCATGATAAATCATCTGACCTGGTGAGGTGCAGGCCTTGTACATAAAAGGGCTTTAACACCACAGTCTCCTTTGGGATCAGGAGAATTTTTTATTATTATTATTTCAATAGAAATAGGAGTTTCGGGATCAAACCCCAGGAATTGTTTTTTAGAGTTTTGATCTACATAGCCTATGTTTCGTGTTTCGATATTTTAAAATCCACAGATAGCCTTTTCTTTAGCTGTAATTTGTCTGTATTGTGCATGCTGAACACAGATTTAGATTTTCAATCAATGAATTCAGTAGTCAAGAGTGTTTCTGTGTTCTGGGACTGATGTTCTGCTGTTGGAAAGGAACACGAACAGATGTTTTCTCCAAGTTACTCATGGAAACTGGACGACTGCAGCATCCTTGACCCCTTTCTGGAAGTCCTCTGGAGCTCTCTCACTTCCATGGACAGAGTTAGCAATGGTTTTTTTATTTGTTTCTTTTTTTGTAGAGGTGGGAACTCTGAAGACGGAAACCGGGTCTAGATCTACCCTTAGTTTAACCATCCAAAGGAAAATGCAAATCTGTTCTTCTAGAATATCGAGATGACAACAGAAAGGCCATCTCTGGCCATGTTTCGAAGGCAGCCTCACTTATTTATGTAATATCTCTTATCCACTAGAGCACGTGATGTGTCACGACGTATCGCAACTTTTTTTTTTGTTTTGCATTGCTGGAACTGGGGTGCATGCGGCCTCTGCATGATGCAACCGGCCCGCAGGCTGGCGGTTTGACACTCCTGCACTAGAGCAATGTTTCTCAACTTTGGCCACTTTAAGATGGCTGGACACCAACTCAAACATTATCCCTCCGCATAAGTCATGGGATCCAGCCGGTTCGCACCACTTTGGCAGAACCGGTAGCTACTTTTTTGTTCCCCAGGCCCAAAATGGACTTCCGGAAGCGGCATCCACACAGAGAACCAGCTGTTCACATATTTGAATCCCACCACTCCCTTCCTCCCTTCCTCCCTCCCTCCCTTCCTTCCTTCCTTCCTTCCTTCCTTCCTTCCTTCCTTCCTTCCTTCCTTCCTTCCTTCCTTCCTTCCTTCCTTCCTTCCTTCCTTCCTTCGGTGGGATTCAGCCAGTTTGCACCACTTTGGCAGAACCGGTAGCTAATTTTTTGTTGCCCAGGCTCAGAATGGACTTCCGGAAGCGGCATCCACACAGAGAACCAGCTGTTCACATATTTGAATCCCACCACTCCCTTCCTCCCTCCCTCCCTCCCTCCCTCCCTCCCTCCCTCCCTTCCTTCCTTCCTTCCTTCCTTCCTTCCTTCCTTCCTTCCTTCCTTCCTTCCTTCCTTCCTTCCTTCCTTCCTTCGGTGGGATTCAGCCAGTTTGCACCACTTTGGCAGAACCAGTAGCTAATTTTTTGTTGCCCAGGCTCAGAATGGACTTCCGGAAGTGGCATCCACGCAGAGAACTGATTGTTCACGTATTTGAATCCCACCACTGAGCTGGACTATAACTCCCAGTTTCTATTGTCAGCATTGCCCCACAGCCAAACTATGTAAGATTATCAGCCCCTGTAAAAGGGGGGAAATTTGGCTTGTGCATTTCATTAAGCCACGTTCTATCTAAACCATTGTTTCGCAACCTTGGCAAATTGAGGATGTGGACTTCAATTCCCAGAATTCCCCAGCTAGCCATGCACTATATTCTTCCCTCCCCCAAATATTAAGTTTGGTTTTGACCATCCAAAGCTTTGTTGATCCTTGAGCCAACATGCTGGAGATCTGAAATTTTGGTGTCCTGTCTTAGTATCAATTGACAGTGTAAATAATCTTTAATAGCAACCACCGGCAATGTATTTTTCACAGGCTTTTGGACTAGAAAGCAAATGGCAATTGATTGGGTGAACAGAAAGGTGTTTTGACTGAAAGAAGGAATGACCGAGAAGTTTATTTTGAATCGATGGGAAATTCTGTCTGGAAGAAACAGCAAACACTGAGGAATACAATAAAAGAATAAACGCCGTTATTAATAAAACAGGCTGGTGTTTTTCTTTCTTTCTATTCTTCCTTTTCTCTAATGGACAGGAACATTTTTGGGTGAGCTTCCGATTCAAATTCCCGTTGGCGTTGGTTTCGTTTTTCTCTAATTTCCATAAAACGTATATTTCTAACAAACTTACAGTCATCATGAACCGAGGAATAAAATTCAGCGCATATATGTAGGGTTAAAAAGGGAGACGAGAAAAATTCATTCTGAAAACTAGTTATCAATTCCTTAATATTCCTTCCATTTAAAATCTTCATCCGGCATAAAACAATTATGATTTCCCACCTCGATTAGCATCTATAAAATAAGATATAAAATAAGAATGGCTGGCCCAAAGTCTGACTTCATGCCTAAGGCAGGACTAGAACTCACGATCTCCTAGTTTCAACCCAGGGCCTTTAATCACTACACCAATTGACTTTCAGAGTAGATACTAGTTTAGTGTAAAGATTGGAACCCCCCAATTTGTCTCTTTTCCTGGAAGAACATCAAGTGACAACCCTCAAACCTGGATAGGTCTTGCAAGAATTCACACTTCTCCACTTGAAGATCTCTACCTGTAAGGAAGTAATGAAATCTTCCCAGCCTCGCTGGAGATAGATAGGTTTTTGCTTACTATTCCATTACTTCATAGTAGAAGTGGCAGGCTGGACAACAGTGTCCTCTTTCACCAGTTCCTGTGGGGTCATCTGCTCCCTGAAGGTTCTTCAGCCATGGTCAACTGTCAACCTATTTACAGCAAGAGTTCAACCAGTGCTTCTCAACCCTGGCAACTTTAAGATGTGTGGACCAGGATTTTCCAAGCAGTGATAGCTGGATGGGGAATTCTGGGAGCTGAAGTCCACACATTTGAAAGTTGTGATGGTTGATGAACACCCAGTTCTGAAAGAAAACAAAAGCATCTCCGTGTTAGCTGAAGTGGTGATTCCTTTGTGGGAGACAAAGAGAAGACTTCCACAATGGCTGTGGATGGATGGGTGTCTTCTAACACTCAACGTTAGGTAACCAATTCTTTAATCCCATTCAATAGTTGGGGGGGGGAGTAGGGCACCCAGGGACATATATTTAAATAAAGAGCTGGTGCCCAATTAATCAGAAATCATTCTGGGGTCAACAAAAGAGAGAGGGAGCATCTTAAGAACAAAGATGACTCTTGTTTTGTGCCAGCCGCTGATCCAATGAATTCGGAGCAGTTTGTAAAAACAGAAAAACTGGGCATTCCATCTTGGCAACATACAAAGTGAAAAGTGACTGCTGTGATAACACCACCAAGATAACAAACTCTGTTCATGCCAAACACTAGAAAGGAGAAGAGGCCGTACTATTATTTAAAAGAACATTTCTTTATAGTGTGCGTACTATTATTTAAAAGAACATTTCTTTATAGTGTGGTGTCTTTTCTTCCTGTAATCCAGCTGTTTAGGAGCCAGCTGTACTTTATTCTGGAGAATAAAGTACATTTTATTTAAAGTCAGGTTTTTTTCTGTTTCCTTCTGCGGGGGGGGGAGGGAGCATCAGAACAATATCCACCTTAATCAGATGTCCTGAACTGGCCACCTTTTAACCCCGTTCACATTTCTTACCTTAAATTATTATTATTATTATTATTAGTAATAGTAATAGTAATAATAATAATAAAGTTGGAAGGGACCTTGGAGGTCATCTAGTCCAACTCCCTGCTCAGGTAGGAAATCCTATACCATTTCGGACAAATGGCTGTCCAGTCTCTTCTTAAAAACTCCCAGTGTTGGAGCATTCACCACTTCTGGAGGCAGGTTGTTCCACTGGTTAATTGTTCTGACTGTCAGGAAGCTTCTCCTTAGTTCTAGGTTGCTTCTCTCCTTGGTTAGTTTCCATCCATTGCTTCTTGTCCTGCCTTCTGGTGCTTTGGAGAACAATTTATCCAGGCATGACAGTCACACAGCAAGTCAGGCGATCTTTTCAACAGCCAAACGGCTGTGCACCTTCCCTTGTTTGCCTTTGGTGACATTCAAAATGTCCCCGTTGCAGGAGAACAAAGCCCTGGAAAAGGTGCACAAAGAATTGCTGGAAAAGGTCACCGTTGTTTACTGCTTTGGCAAAAGTGCCCTTGATCAAAGTTGAATCTTCTGCATCACTTAGGAAGAACAGGATAAGACTTATTAAACACAAACAATGCCGTCTTCACTGAGAACAAGATGATTTCAAGGCGGCTGCGGAGAACTTGATCTGTTCCCCAGAGTTTGATCACCCTTCCTAAGGGCATTGTTTTAAGTTCACATACCTACAGAGACATGGATTGTTCTCGGCTGGCATTTTGAGTGCAAATGTCACACTGGGTAGGACCACGACATCCTGCTGGATGGGTTCAAAACAGAGTTGAATTCTGTGCTGTTTAGAGCCATGAGAGGTGGAATCAAGTTGATCTCTAGAACAGAGGTCCCCAACCTTTTGGGCACCAGGGACCGGTTCTGTGGAGAAAGGTTTTTTTCATGGGCCGGAGAGTGCGTGGTTTTGTGTGCTGCCTGCATCCCACGGATGGGGCTTTGCTTATGCGGCCCGGTTGCTGACATGCCACGGCCCAGTACTGGTCCACGGACCGGGGGTTGGGGACCCCTGTATTAGATGACCCCCCTCTCCGTTGCTTTCTGTGGGACTTGAGGAACATGCTTAAGATGTTCCTTGGGGTAAATTCTCAGGTAAGTTCACCTTCTCGAGTCCAAAGTTGGAAGCTGGACACAGAATTTAACATGGAGATTCTGATCCCAGTTCCTCTACTGCTTCCAACACTGGTTCTTCCGATCCTGGAAAGCATCCAATTTTGGTCACCACGATGTAAAAATGATGCTGAGACTCTAGAAAAAGTACAGAGAAGAGCAACAAAGATGATTAGGGGACTGGAGGCTAAAACATATAAGGAACGGTTGCTGGAATTGGGTATGTCTAGTTTAACGAAGAGAAGGACCAGGGGGGACATGATAGCAGTCTTCCAGTATCTCAGGGGCTGCCCCAAAGAAGAGGGAGTCAAGCTATTCTCCAAAGCACCTGAAGGCAGGATAACCAACGAAGGAGAAATTTCCTGACAGTGAGAACAATTAATCCGCGGAATAGTTTGCCTCCAGAAGCTGTGAATGCTCCAACACTGGAGGCTTGTAAGAAGCTACTGGACAGTCACTTGTCTGAACTGGTATCGGGTCTCCTGCTCAAGCAGTGGGTTGGACTAGAAAATCTCCCAGGTCCCTTCCAATAACTCAGTTATTCATTCCCATCTTCCCAGCTTTAGATCCCCCCTCCCAAATGAGCAAGCTTGAAACTTTTGACCTTTAAGCAGTTAAAGAGTCTTGCTGTACCAGCCCAGGAACAATCGAAAATCACTTTGCACAAATTAAGCAGGTAAAGATATTACAGTATCCACTTTCCATCTTGGTGCCAACCCAAACACAGCTCCTCTTAATCTCTTGAGGAAGACACTTATAGGCAGAGCAGAAAAGCCAGTTTGGGACTGGGGGGGTGGAGGAACACACCCTTTTCTCCAGATTTTTCGGCACATCTGCTCCTCTCTCTTCCAGCTTAGAACTGAAGCAGCCAGGGAAGACTTGGCAGAGAGGAAATGCATGTGAACACACAAAACTCTACTTGAAAATCAGGTCCATGGTTTTGGGCCTCTGCCCTGCCTGGATTGCTCATTTGCAAAACTAGGAACAATGGAGGGATTTGGGGGAGGGGGGCCCACTAACCCTGGCTGACAGCTTCCCATAGAGAGGAATTTAGCTCAGAGAGAAATACCCTGCCTAGAAAGCATGGCTGATTTATAGCCGTGTCCTTTTGGCTTCTGGGAGAGGCCCATGTTTATTACAGGTTAAGTTCGATCACGATGTAAAAAAGATGTTGAAACTCTAAAAAGAGTGCAGAGAAGAGCAACAAAGATGATCAGGGGACTGGAGGCTAAACATACAAGGAACAGGAGTTGGATCTGTCTAGTTTAATGAAGAGAAGGACGAGGGGGGACAGGATAGCAGCCTTCCAGTATCTCAGGGGCTGCCCCAAAGAGGGAGTCAAGCTCTTCTCCAAAGCGTCTGAAGGCAGGATAAAAAGCAATGGAAACTCATCAAGGAGAGAAGCAACCTGGAACTAAGGAGAAACTTCCTGACAGTGAGAACAATTTAATCAGTGGAACAACCTGCCTCCAGAAGCGGTGAATGCTCCAACACTGGAAGTTTTTAAGAAGAGACTGGACAGCCATTTGTCCGAAATGGTATAGGGTTTCCTGCCTGAGCAGGGGATTGGACTAGATGACCTCTCCAACTATATTATTATTACTTACGACCACGACTGAGCCTAAGATGTCTGTTGCTAAATGAAACAGCGAGTTTGGCCCCATTTTACTGTCATAAACACAAGTCAGTGGCCAAGCGTCTGAATTTTGATCATGGGACCATCGGGGGACGCTGCGTGAAAAATGGCGATCAGTCACGTTTTTCAGTGCCCTTGTAGCTTTGAATGATCATAAAATGTACACGGTTTACATCTGGTTTTATTGTCCCATCTGGGTCATTTCTACATCTTATTGTGTTTCGATTCTTGGCGTTGAGTGAATTTTTATTTAAGCATATACGTACATTCTTCACTTCTTGTTCCTCAGCAGAGGCGGAAAAAAAAACATCTGTGGCAAAATGTGTTCCACTTTTGTTTGACTATTGAATAAAATGTGAATATTTCATAAAGAGGTGTCCATGTGTCAAGATCCACTCATGTACCCGTGCCACAATTCCCCCCCACCCCCGCAGCAATAAATTACAAAAATATCCCTCTGAAAAAACCAGCCTCCGGGCAAAAGGAACCATCCTGCTTTTAAAACAGAACCATAACCCCCCCTCCAACGTGCTCAACTCTCAGAGCTACACACGCACCTAGCTCTAAAGCGGAAAAGATATGTAAAGATTTTGATTTCAAATGCAAAACGTCTCTTCAAGTGTGCCCTGATGTTACTGTCTCTGTCTCTCTCTCTGAAAAGGCAGCACAAGACACAACTCTTTGTTTTGATTAAGGTCAACAGGACTCAGCAAGGAGGCAGAAACGTCCTTTACTTAATTATTTTAGGAAAGAAAGAAAGAGAAAGAAAGAAGGAAAGGAAGGAAGGAGAAAAAGAAAGAAGGAAAAAGAAAGGAGAAAGAAAGAAAAAGAAAAGAAAGAGGGAAGAAAGAAAAGAAAGAAGGCAGAAAGGAGAGAGGGAGGGAGAAAGAAAAAGAAACAAAGAAAAAGAGAAAAGAAAAGGAAAGAGAAAGAAAAGAGGAAGAAAGAAAAAGAAAAGGAAGAAAGGACAAAAGAAAGAAAGAAAAAGAAAGGAGAGAGGGAGGGAGGTAGAAAGAAAAAGAAACAAGGAAAGAAAGAGAGAGAAAAGGAAAGAGAAAGAAAGAAACCATACATCTTTGAATTGCTGAGATGGAGAAACTGCTCTAAATCAACAGGCAAAAGTTGATTTTCACAGCTGTTTTTAACCCAGGGGTTGCCAGCTGCCAACCTCGGCTTTCAATCCTCAGCTTCTTCTTTGCCAATTCTCATTATTGGGTGATGAATGTACGACTCCTGGGGCATTTGAAGAAAAAAATAAAACATAGAAGTGCTTGCTATAGAATTCACTAACTGGCTCAATTTAGGCATGTCCACCCTGCCAGGGAGGCTGGCTCAACGTAGATCAGGACCTGCCTGTGCAACAACATCTAAGAAAGCTGGGATCAGGGTCAAATATACTCCAGGTGGGGGCTTATAATAGAAAGGGTTCATTGACCCTCTTTGCCTACATATTGGGTCATGTACTGGCCAGCATAAACCAAGGCTTAGTTGATGGGAATGAATCCAGGGCCTACTGGAGAACATCAGTTTGCACCAGGCCTAAGAAATACCACAATAAATTAAGGGGTTAAAACAACAACACAAGCAGAATTCACACACACACACACACAAACAAACGAACAAACAAACATCCAGTTCTTCCACTGAGGTGACGGGACATGCGGTCTCTCCATTCAACGGTCTCCAAATTTGATCTTCTCCATCTTGTATCTTCTCCACTGGGGGTGAATCTAGCTCCCAGAATGCTCATCGAGAACTGGGGAACTCTGGGAGATGATCACAACCAGGCACCTGGGAGACCCCCCCCCAGGTTGGAGTATCATTTTGACAAGGATTGGGTTGACGTCAGCTGCTCTCGCCAAAGGGAAGCAAGATGAAAAGGGTTGGTAGACCGCATGCTGGGAGTTGACTTGGTCTCTTTGCACGCTCGGAGCGAGTGTTCGAAAACCAGACTAGTCTTCGGTGTAGTTTCCGTGATCTAGGACACGCGGAATTAGCTGGAGGTGGAAACTTTTAAGAGACCGGTCAACATTGGACAGCGTTTCTGTCCAAGTCTTGGACACCATCTGCAAAAACGGTTGTTTGTGACTGGTAGCTTCCATGAACCTCTAAGCTACTAAGGTCAGGAGGAGAGCTGCTTGGGTCATCCCGAGCTGCCATCTTGATGCTTTCGGTTGCGTTTCCTCGTATGGTGACGTGATCCCATCCTCCCTGCAAAATCAGGAGCCAGAGGGAATAGCTTAGAAAGAGGTGTTGGAAAAATCACTGGATATCACTCTAGTACTGATGGTGTTACCTAGTTGGGTAATGAAATGTCCACCAGAAAATTACTATGCTCAAAGAGCACCAAGGACCCCACAAGTTCTCCTCCTCCTCCTCCCCCCCTCCACAAACCCAACTCCCTTCTAACCCTGATGATGTCACCTAGCTGTGTCATGAAATGTCTACATGAAAACCACCAAGCTCCGAGAGAACCAAGGAGCCCACAGTGGGAACCTGACTTTTCAGGAACCTTCAACCCATGACCTGCGATCTTCTGCTTACAGACCTCTCTGGATTATGGAGAGAGCCAACAGTTGGTGTTTCTGATGCTCACCCCAATGCCGTAGTCCCAAGAGACCCCCTTTGGTTCCAGAGGCTGGACTCCGGTCCGGTGGCAGACAGTTCCACAGCTCAGACTGTGACTCCCTTGGACCTTGTCAGCTATCACCCAGATCTAAAAAAACAAAGATATAACCGGAGAGATATTACAGCCCACCTTCCGTTCACATATAATGCCCACATCAAAGATGGGCAACCTTTGGGAGGCCAGGTGGGGAATTTTGAATCCGGAAAAGATGGCTGAGGTGCTCTCACAAAATGGCAGCCTGGAGGGGTATTTTTCTAGTCATAAAATATCTACCATGGCAGTAGATCTACTGATCACCAGGTGCCCATTTCCTAGAAGTTCCTCCAGGTTCTAGAGAACGGGAAAAACTTGTGGGATGGGAAGCAAAATGTCTTCAAGGACAAAAAACCAAGAAAGTCCAGTTGCCTTTTGAAAAAACACCTTTGGGCTAATTTTGCTTCAGTGGTGAAGAAAATATTTTCTCTGGGATTATTAGGCCCAATTCTGTTGAAGCCCACTCATCTTAAAATGGCCGAGGTAGAGAAACACTTGGTTTTTAGGAGCTTCAAAGAGATCCTTTTCTGTTAGGGCCCCACCTGATCCAAGGGTCCAACGGAAACTTTGCGGACGTTGTTCGAAATGTGTTCCCAACTAGATCCTTGAGGATAACTCGGTGTCATTCCAGCACGAAACCACAAATTACCTATAAAAGACAAAAAGGAGTAATGTGTGTGTGTGTGTACGTGTACGTGTATATATATATATATATGTTTTCTGAGGTTTTCGCGGATGTTTGTATGTAGGTCTTTGGTTATTTCGGTTTTCTCCTGCGTAAAATTGGAAGTGTCTTGGCGACGTTTCAACAAAGTCCCATTCGTGATCTTCAGGCTGGTATTTTCGGCTTCGTGCTTCTAGGAGCAAAATAGAAGCACGAAGCTGAAAACACCAGCCTGAAGATGACGAATGGGACTTCGTTGAAACGTCGCCAAGACACTTCCAATTTTACACAGGAGAAAACCTAAATAACCAAAGACCTATATATATGTGTGTGTGTGTGTGTGTGTGTGTTTATAGTACTGTATGTGTGTGTATATATAGTTAACAATTGTGAATTAATGGTTAACAATTAAATTGCTAAACACAAGCAATTATGGATTGTTCAGTGATATTCTGAGGTAATTTACACTTCCTTTCCAATGGAGCAATTACACAACTGACCAGCAACTCCAAGAAACCAGGATATTTTTTTTTTCAAAACCACCATTAAAAAAAACCAAAAATCCACTTAGGAACACCGGATTCTCTCCTTACCGTTTTTATCCACAGCCAGCACAGCCGTTCGTCCCACGGAGACTTGCTTTAACTTCTGCTTCAGAGGAGAAGGGACGTGGTACCAGCATTCGCCTGGATATTCCCAGAAAACCAGCAAGGGGTGAAAGAAACAAGAATAATCTCCTGACTTGTTATGGATTTGAATTTATCCCATTAAGGCAGGCCCTGGAACACAAACTTGACTTTTGTTTAGATGTGGCCGATTTTAGCCCGTTGCAGGATTCTTGGATTACATTAACCATCACTACGTTGTGTGTGAGGCCAACGTTTTCGATTCTGTTGGCTGGGCTTAATGGGCAAAGGCTGAAAAATCCTCGTTTTGGCTTTTAACCCTTTGTGCAGGGAGAAAAAAACAGAAGTCAGCCTCTCCCCTCTTCTCATTGATGGGAAACTTAAAAGCGTTTACTTTGTTCCTTGAAAAAATATTAACAACACAATTTCTAACCTAATTGTGACTGGTTCAAAACACAGCAGGAACTCTGGGTTGAGTCAGTTCAGTGTTGTGGTTAAGAGGCTGGATTAAAAAAACCAGGAGATGGTGAGTTTTAAGCCTATTGTCAACCTCCAGTTCGGAGTATCCAATTAAAAGTTCAGGATTATTTTCATTTCTGAAAAGCTTTCTGTTTATTGAATACATGGCCTGGTTAAAGTGAGGTAAAACTAATTCTAAAATCCCAAGGCATCAGACCAAAGCATATGGCTTTCCCAGCCAGCCCTCCCAGATGTCCACGTAACTCATGTAAACAAGTTCTCTTTGTTATAATAATAATAATAATAACAGTTGGAAAGGACCTTGGAGGTCATCTAGTCCAATCCCCTGCTCAGGCAGGAGACCCTCTACCATTTCAGACAAATGGCTGTCCAATCTCTTCTTAAAAACCTCCAGTGTTAGAACATTTACAACTTCTGGAGGCAGGTTGTTCCACTGGTTAATTGTTCTGTCAGGAAGTTTCTCCTTAATTCCAGGTTGCTTTCTCTCCCTGATTATTCCATCCGTTGCTTCTTGTCCTGCCTTCAATGCTTTGGAGAATAACTTCATGTCAACCCTTTAGATATTGGAAGACTGCTATCATGTCCCCCCTCGTCCTTCTCTTCATTAAACTAGACATACCCAATTGCAGCAACCGTTCCTTATATGTTTTAGCCTCCAGTCCCCTGATCATCTTCGTTGCTCTTCTCTGCACTCTTTCTAGAGTCTCAACCACTTTTTTACATCATGGTGACCAAAACTGGATGCAGTATTCCAAGTGTGGCCTTACCAAGGCCTTGTAAAGTGGTAGTAACACTTCACGTGATCTTGATTCTATCCCTCTGTTAATGCAGCCTAGCACCGTACTGGCTTTTTTGGCAGCTGCAGCACACGGCTGGCTCCACTAGGACTCCAAGATCCCTCTCACAGTTACTACCACTGAGCAAGGTTATGAGACCCATCTGCTATCTTCTTCACACCTGCTAGAATGTCCTTGAAAGGTTTCCATACTGCCGACTCACCGCAAGCTTCCGTAGAACTGGAGACGTTTCGTTTCTCTAACTAACCCATTCGAAAGCGACCCCTGCCCGCCCTCCCTTACTCTAAGGACAAGATGAAAACAGAGAGGCAGGTCGCTGCCAAATTTTCACTCTTGACACGTACCTTAGGTATGAAAACTGGCTGGGTGACTTTGGGGCTGGCTGAGCATCAGAGGTGCAGGAAACCACAGTTGGCAACTGCTGCAGCTTCACTCTTGACTGGCTAAAAACTCACCTTCTGGTTTTTTGGAAGACACTGAACCGCGACAGAATGCCGATCCATCTTGGGCAACAGCCCAGACTTGGTGGAACATTCCAATGGAGACGGATACAAAGGCTTGGTCTGTTCCCACGTGCAGCCAGGAAGTGCCCTAACGGGGGATAAAGTGCAGGTGAAAAAACCTTGCTGAGTCTTGGACCACCTTCAAGAGATGAATGTCCCTCTCCATCGCTTCCCGGTCCTTCTGTGGGCCGTGCAACCTGTGCCCAGGTAGATCTCCGACAAGTTAAGCAGGAGGCAGTCTTCCAGTCCAACGTACCAATAAGGCTTGATTTACAACAGTTTGTTTAGTGGCCCTTTGAAGTTACAATGGCACTGAAAACAGCGACTGCGGACGGCTTTTCATACTTACGACTGTTGCAGCATCACATGATCAAAATTCAGATGCTTAGCAACTGGCATGTACTTGTGACGGGTTTCCAGTGTCCCGGGGTGTCAGGTGATCCCCTTTTGCGACCTTTTGACCAGCAACGTCAATGGGGAAGCCAGATTCACTTAACAACCAGGTTACTAATTTAACAGCTACAGTGATTAACTTAACAGCTGTGGCAAAAAGGTCGTAAAATGGGGCAAAACTCCCTGGGCAAATGTTTCACTTAGCAACATAAATTTGGGGCTCCCTTGTGGCCGTACGTTGAGGACTGCCTGTACTGCCAAGAAAACACAGACACGACTCAACGTCGTTCAGATGCAAACTGAGCTTCCTCAAACATGGCCACACAAAATACATTTCCAGGGAGTGGAGGAAGGATCCTTGGGAGGTTAAAATAACATGTACAAATATATATCTATCGATTAATGGAAGATATATATTAAATAGACTAAGAATGTACTTGTTGAAGGGATGGGTATATTGACATGAAAATTATTAATTTTAATAAGATGACTTGTTTGTTTGATGTCCAATGGATTGATCTGAAAAGAAGTGAAATTTAAAATTTGTAAAATGTAGTTGGCTTATAGTTAAACTTGGACATACGGAGTGAAGAAGGTCTACAAATTTAAAATGATTGTATTAAGTTGAATGGCTTTAACTTGAACTTTTTCTTTGTTTACATGTACAAACGGATATCTAATAATAAAAAAATGATATAAAAAAAATAATAATAACTGGCTCGTAGTAACACCTCCGTTCAACCGGGAAACAATGTCGAAGAGGGGGGAAGCTTTACCGCTGGGTGTTGGGGTGTGACCTGCAGCCGGCAGAGCACGTCTCCCTTGTCGCTGATGGCCCAGAGAGGAACAAACTCTTCCTTGGAGCCAGGAGGGTGTGACATGATGGAAACATCTCGCAAAGCAATCGGAGGCCCTTCCAGCCAGGGCCCACTTGTGACGATTTTACACTTCCTGGAAACAAAAGAGAAGGAGAGGATGGGAGGCAGACTGCCAGCACTGATGACGTTACCTAGTTGGGTCATGAAACGTCTGCAAGAAAACCACCAAGCTTAGGGAGCACCAAGGACCCTACAGTCATTCTCCTCCTCCTCCACCTCCACCTCCTCCTCCTCGTCTTCCTCTCTCCTTCAACCCACACTCCCTTTTGGCACTGATGACGTTACCTAGTTGGGTCATGAAACGTCTGCAAGAAAAACCACCAAGCTCAGAGAGCACCAAGGACCCCACAGTCCTCCTCCTCCTCTTCCTCCTCCTCCTCCTCCCTCCTTCAACCCCCATTCCCTTCTCGCACTGATGCTGTTACCTACTTGGGTCATGAAACGTCTGCAAGAAAAACCACCAAGCTCAGGGAGCACCAAGGACCCCACAGTCATCCACTTCTTCCCCCTCCTCCCTCCTTCAACCCCCATTCCCTTCTCGCACTGATGCTGTTACCTACTTGGGTTATGAAACATCTGCAAGAAAGCCACCAAGCTCAGAGAGCACCAAGGACCCTACAGTCCTCCTCCTCCTCCTCTCTCAATCCCCACTCCCTTCTAGCACTGATGCTGTTACCTACTTGGGTTATGAAACGTCTGCAAGAAAGCCACCAAGCTCAGAGAGCACCAAGGACCCCACAGTCCTCCTCCTCTTCCTCCTCCTCCCTCCTTCAACCCCCATTCCCTTCTCGCACTGATGCTGTTACCTACTTGGGTTATGAAACATCTGCAAGAAAGCCACCAAGCTCAGAGAGCACCAAGGACCCTACAGTCCTCCTCCTCTCTCAATCCCCACTCCCTTCTAGCACTGATGCTGTTACCTACTTGGGTTATGAAACATCTGCAAGAAAGCCACCAAGCTCAGAGAGCACCAAGGACCCTACAGTCCTCCTCCTCTCTCAATCCCCACTCCCTTCTAGCACTGATGCTGTTACCTACTTGGGTTATGAAACGTCTGCAAGAAAGCCACCAAGCTCAGAGAGCACCAGGGACCCTACAGTCCTCCTCCTCCTCCTCTCTGAATCCCCACTCCCTTCTAGCACTGATGCTGTGACCTAGTTGGGTTATGAAACGTCTGCAAGAAAGCCACCAAGCTCAGAGAGCACCAAGGACCCCACAGTCCTCCTCCTCTTCCTCCTCCTCCTCTCTCAATCCCCACTCCCTTCTAGCACTGATGCTGTTACCTACTTGGGTTATGAAACGTCTGCAAGAAAGCCACCAAGCTCAGAGAGCACCAAGGACCCTACAGTCCTCCTCCTCTTCCTCCTCCTCTCTCCTGCAACCCCCACTCCCTTCTAGCGCTGATGCTGTGACCTAGTTGGGTCATGCAACGTCTGCAAGGAAATCACCAAGCCCAGAGAGCCCCAAGGACCCCCACAGGTCAATCCTGAGCCACAAATATTCTCGTCTATCGAAACTTAAGGAATGGCCTTAAGCCAATCACACGCTAGCTGAGCCATTAATTGGCTTCTTGGAGAAAAACATTCCACGCGGACTCTCATAAACAGCCCTTGGTGAATGAAAGAACAAACGGGTGATGAGGTAGGGCTTACTGTCCCTTGCCATTTAGTCAGCCAGCCCTGATCCAAACAAAACACAACTCTGTTGCAAAGTGTAAACCAGTTCAACCAATGCTTTAATCGCTTTAGTTTTAGGTCCTTCTCTCCTGACGGGGTGCTTGACGAGCTGAAAATACTGGGAATTTCTGTCCAACTGGAGGGCTAAAAGTGCCCAGCTAGGAAAAGCTGGTCTGGAGGTCTATCTCTTTATCTTTTATCAGATGCCAAACCTACATCATTTACCGGCCAAAGCAAACGTTGTGTTTGGAATGGCATCGGATGTTTTAAAGAAACAATCAAGAGTAGAAACAAGGAGTTTACTGCAAACAAAAAGGGGGGGGCAGGGGGTAACCTGCTTTAAACGGACTTTAGGGCTTTGCAAAAGGTGATATGGGTTACCTGGCCCAGCGTCTCCGGCGCACGAAGTCCTTCATTGTTTTGTAGCCGTGATAAGACCTGTTGGGAACAGAGAATAACAGAATAACAAGAGTTGGAAGGGGCCCTGGGGGTCTTCTAGTCCAACCCCCTGCTCAAGCAGGAGACCCTATACTATTTCAAACAAGTGGTTGTCCCATCTCTTCTTAAGAGCCTCCAGTGATGGAGCGCCCACAATTTCTGGAGGCAAGTCGTTCCTCTGATTAATTGTTCTCACTGTCGGGAAATTTCTCCTTAGTTCCAGGTTGCTTCTCTCCTTGATGAGTTTCCATCCGTTGCTTCTGGTCCTGCCTTCAGGGGCTTTGGAGAACAGCTTGACTGCCTCTTCTTTGGGGCAGCCCCTCAAATATTGGAGCACTGCTATCGTGTCTCTGCTAGTCTTTTTTTCCCCCCCACCAGATTAGAAAACCCAGTTCCTGCAACCATTCTTCAGATGTTTTAGCCTCCAGCCCCCTAATCATCATTGTTGCTCTTCTCTGCACTCTTTCTAGAGTCTGTATTGATGATGCAGCTTTTTATACTGCTTTGGGGGGGGGAGGGAAAAAAACAGGAAAAAAACCCTGATTTTTTGGTTTTTTTCCCCCAGGCCTTCCCATCTCTAGTTGCTTCCAAATGTTTCTTTTCAAAACTGCCATGCTTCCCTCCCCCAAATTGTTATTCCACGTGTTTCCCCATCAGCTAAGGCCTTCCATCCAAAGTGGGGTCAACCACTTCCATGATCTAACTCAGGGGTAGGCCATCTCGGCTCTTTTATGACTCGTGGACTTCAACTCCCAGAATTCCTGAGCCAGCCATGCTGAGGGGAAAGGGAGAGGTTTCCAAGTTGAGCCATGCTGGCTCAGGAATTCTGGGAGTTGAAGTCCACCAGTCATGAAAGAGCCGAGGTGGCCTAGCCCTGATTCTAACCCAATTATATGTGGGGAAGGATGGGAGAGAAGACAAGAAGAGATCCTTACGCGGGAAAATCAGCTGCGTATTGCCAACCTTCTCGGTCAGTCCCGCCCGAAACGCTGAAATCGATAGCCCAGTCAGACACCTGCGTTACGGAGAGAAAAGCAAAATAATAACACTTGATTCTCTTGCCTCCTGTACGGGAGTTGCCTGAACTGAAAAAAAAAATCTCTCTTTAATCATTTTCCACTGGTTATATGGAGATGCTCCATCATCCAGGTTGTGACTGTCACACAGGTGCTTTTCTAAAAAGACAACTGGAGTTTCTTGTTTTTTTTTTTTTTGTTTTCCCTTGAAAATGCTTCGCTTCCCATCCAAGAAACTCGGATGAACTTGGAGAAGCTTCTTGGATGAGAAGCGAAACGTTTTCAAGGAATAACATCAAGTTGCCTTTTGGAAAAACACCTTTGGGACTTCCAGCTGTTACTTGGTGTTCTCAAGTGCTCTGGGGAATAAGTTGACCCCCCTCCTCTCTATGACAGCCGCTACAGTACTGGAAGACTGCTATCATGTCGCCCCTAGTCCTTCTCTGGGTTAGACTAGACCAGGGCTCTGCAATCTTGAAGACTGGTGGACTTCAGAACCCAGAAGTATAGAGAGAACGGAGTGAGTTTAAAGCAAGAAAGGGGTCCCCTTAGAACAGGGGTTCTGATATTCTCCACACACCCCACTCGCTTCTAGCACTGATGGTGTTATCTAGTTGGGCCATGAAATATCTGCAAGGAAACCATCAAGCTCAGAGAGCACCAAGGACCCCCACAGTTATTGACCTCCTCCTCCTCCTCCTCCTCCTCCTCCTCCTCCTCCTCCTCCTCCTCCTCCTCCTCCTCCTTCTCTCCACACACCCCATTCCCTTCTAGCACTGATGGTGTTATCTAGTTGGGCCATGAAACATCTGCAAGGAAACCACCAAGCTCAGACAGCACCAAGGACCCCACAGTTATTGACCTCCTCCTCCTCCTCCTCCTCCTCCTCCTCCTCCTCCTCCTCCTCCTTCTCTCCACACACCCCACTCCCTTCTAGTACTGATGGTGTTACCTAGTTGGGCCATGAAACATCTGCAAGGAAACCACCAAGCTCAGAGAGCACCAAGGACCCCACAGTTATTGACCTCCTCCTCCTCCTCCTCCTACTTCTCTCCACACACCCCACTCCCTTCTAGCACTGATGGTGTTATCTAGTTGGGCCATGAAACATCTGCAAGGAAACCACCAAGCTCAGAGAGCACCAAGGACTTCCACAGGTCAATCCTGAGCTACAAATATTCTCCTTTATCGGTACCAAGAGCCAGAGAGCAACTCCACTTACCCAACTCCACTGGGGTGATGGAGGCTTGGTGTTCGCTTTGGTACACTCACGTAAGCCAGACACATCACTCCACATATACCGGTCGGTGGGCAGGCCTCTGTGAAGGCAAACAGGCACAAGACTCAGCACATCTGCCTTGTGGGTCAAAGATGTTTGCAAGAAAAAAATGCAAATTGAGAGATGTTCATTTGTTTTTTTGGAGGGGGGGGGAGACATGAAAATGACCCGATAGCATAATTCCTGCTGCAACATACTGGCAAAAACCGTAGTTTTT
Source organism: Bothrops alternatus (assembly GCA_034064705.1). NCBI lineage: Eukaryota > Metazoa > Chordata > Lepidosauria > Squamata > Viperidae > Bothrops > Bothrops alternatus. The sequence continues at coordinate 76,875 of JARGCV010000438.1, forward strand.
AACCTATTTTTCCTACCTGTTAGTGTAGCCTGTGACAGGATTCCACCGCTGGTTTTCATAAATGTGGACGCTCTTCACGTCGGTCTGTGTGTGAATGTTCTCAGTGCTGCCTGCCAGCCCTGTATAAGCCAAGGCACAAACATTATTCCCTTGTTTCGTTTTCCTTTCTTGTTTGTTTGTTTTTTTAAATTAGGATTTAATGATCTTCTTCCTTCTAAAAGCTCAAGCTATAACGCCATGAATTACAGCAGATGTGTGGGATGGTTGAAATACAGCATTATTTAATTAACCCAGGATATTAGTCAACCATATACAGGTAGCCTTCAACTTATGGACACAATCGAGGTGAGAATTTACATTGCTAAGTGAGAAATTTGTTAAGTGGCTTTTGTCCCATTTTATGACTTTCCTCGCTGCATTTGTTAAGTGAATCACAACTAGTGATAGAATAGAATAGAATAGAAAAGAAAAAAAGAATAGAATAGAATAGAATAAATAGAATAGAATAGGGAAGGGAATGCAGAATAGAATAGAATAGAATAGGGAAGGGAATGCAGAATAGAATAGAATAGGGAAGGGAATGCAGAATAGAATAGAATAGAATAGAATAGAGAATAGAATAGAATAGAAAAGAACAGAATAGAATAGAAAAAAGAATAGAATAGAACAGAGTAGAATAGAATAGAACTGGAGGTCTTCTAGTCCAGCTCCCTGCTCAAGCAGGAGAATCTACACCCTCTCAGACAAATGGTTGTCCAATCTCTTCTTAAAAACCTCCACTGATGGACCACCCACAACTTCTGGAGGCAGGCTGTTCCACTGGTTAATTGTTCTAACTGTTAGGAAATTTCTCCTTAGTTCCAGGTTGCTTCTCTCCTTGATTAGTTTCCATCCACTGTTTCTCCTTCCTCGTGTTCAGCTGAAGAAGGATTGCCTGGAAGAGGCATTTCTTACCCGCCAAAAAACTTCCTCCGTATCCACCAGTGTAAATCCAAGCGGTGTGGTCATAACCTACTCCCCACACGATGCCATCACTGTTGCATTCAATCAGGCGCAGATGTCCTCCGACTTGGCGCCAAAACCTACAAGAAGACACTCTGCTCAGATTGCCTCAGGATCCGCCAGCAATAAAACAAAGGATTTAATGCGCTCTAGGTTTATGAGAGAACCCAAAGTGAAGTTAGACAGAATAGTAGCGTTGGAAGGGACCTTGGAGATCTTCTAGTCCAACCTCCTGCTCAGGCAGGAAACCCTACATCATTTCAGACAAATGGCTGTCCAGTCTCTTCTTAAAAACCTCCAGTGATGGAGCACCCACAGCTTCTGGAGGCAGGTTGTTCCACTGGATTGTTCTCCCTGTCAAGAAATTCCTCCTTAATTCTAGGCTGCTTCTCTCCTGGATTAGTTTCCATCCGTTGCTTCTTGTCCTGCCTTCAGGGGCTTTGGAGAAGAGGTTGACCCCCTCCTCTCTGTGACAGTCCCTCAAATATTGGAATAACAGTATCATGTCACTCCTACTTCTTCTCTTTGTTAAACTAGAGATACCCAATTCCTGCAATCTCTCCTGTTTTCCGGGGTGAAAAAGCTTTTAGGAAAAGCCCCCCCCCTTTAATGGTTCACTCATTTCAATCCCTTTCTCTTGGCTGATCTCCATCCCTTCAAACTGTGCTAGAGTTCTCCAAAAGAGAGAGATTATTCTTGGTTCCAAAGGAGGTTGAGGTCAGATTGCTCACATTTGATCACAAGGCATCGGGTGTGCTAAAGCCTCCGAGTCAGGGCTGGGCTCACTCACAAAGATGTCACCTTTGCAGGTCAGTGACCAGATGGCTTCATGAGAAGGGGGGCCCTGGAGCTGTCGGCCCTCACAACAAGACATGCTCAGCAGTGCCAGCTGGGAGACACAAAGGAATTGGGAAAGAGATAGACATGATTCAAACACTTCCTATCTTTAGAAGAGACTATTTGAAGCTCAGGACTGAATTGTTGGGTCCTTGGTGCTCTCTGAGCTCGGTGGCTTTCTTGCAGACATTTCATGACCCAACTAGGGAACATCATCAGTGCTAGAAGGGGTTTGCTCAGTGCTACAAGTGTCTATGTTGGTGGGAATGTTCTTGGTGATTCCTTGATTAGGCTGTTGTTTACTATAAACTTGTTTGTGTGAGTCATTGATTCCTTGATTGGGATAGTGTTTACTTCTCGATTGCTGATCTAGTGTTAATCCCGGTGTTAGTTCGGCTCCTCTGGATGTTGATTACTGGACAGGAGGTGTTTTGGTCTTTCTGTTTCTTTTTTGATTGTCTCTTTTGAATGGTATGTAGATATTGTTTATCTCTGTGTGCCTATTGATGGCTAATCTGCCTGAGTATCAAGAGCAAATCCACTCCCTTTTTGTACTGATGATGTTCCCTAGTTTGGTAATGAAATGTCTGCAAGAAATCAACCAAGCTCAGAGAGCACCAAGGACCCCATACTTCCTACCCTTTCTGGAAGACCAAGCCAGTCCCATCAACTTTCCATCCTTCTACTGGATGGCTGTGGGTCTAGGGCCCACCCATGCTTTGCTCACCACCTTGAGAACTGTATTCCCAAAATGGCTGGAGGATGGTCCCATTTCAAACAAGATTTTAGCTCTTTCTAAAGCATAGTCTGATATAAATAACCCATCACTAGGTGACTCTACACCTTGAGCTAAGCTACCAACTATGGTTTACCAAGAGCAGGGCTGGGCTCAGCCAACAAATTAAGTCCAAAAAGCCAACAAATTGCATCATGTTTTGGAGCAATATGTCAACCCTACTACAATTAAGTTCTTGACCAGCTTGGAAGTCATCTATAAACATACCCAATGACGCATTTCTTGTTCGGTGCTTGCCGCTAGGCGGATGGGCCACCGTTGTTTAGTCTTCTCTGGTGTGTAGAGAGCAAAAGAATGTTTGGCTTCATTCAGAATCTCAACTAGGATAGTCACTTCGTTGAGGAACATGTGGATGTACTGGGGAACACAGAGGAAATGTCAAATTAGATCTTCAGCTTAAAGAGTGCAGTTTAAAAAAAAACATGGGAGCCACCAGGCAACACTTTAGCTAGGGGGATTCTGGGAGTTAAAGCCCAGGTACCTTAAAACTGCCAAGGCTGAGATATACTGGACTATATTCTTTCCTCCCCCAAATATTACGTCTGGTTTTGACCATACAAAGCTTTGGTGATTCTTGACCCAACATGCTGGAGATCTGAAATTTTGGTGTCTTTGTCTTAGCAGCAGTTGACAAAGCAATGTATTTTTCACAGGCTTTTGGACTTGAAAACCAATGGCAATTGATTGGGTGAACAGAGAAATGTTTTGATTGAAAGAAGGGCTGATGGAGAAACTTAGTTTAAAGGGAAAAGATTTCACAGCTTATTGGGATTGTCTTCCTCTAGCAGCTAAGTAGAATTTGGCTTGGTTAAAACTTGGATGGAGAATGAGAAATTAAGAAAGATATCCCAGAAAATGTGGGGAGAAAGCACTTTCCTACTGTTGCCATAGGAACCACTTGGATGTGTTCCTGAGTTCAGTTTGGCACCCAATAAGGTAGAGGAATCATACAAAGAGGCTAATATATGTTACATTTTGCACACTGCAAGGTTTTTTTCTGCTTGGTACTATTGCTCTCCAGTGGACACCTTTTGAATTCCCATTTCAGAAGTTTTGGTCAAAGGCACTGACTATTTGAGAATTTTAAACCTGCCATTTACCATAATCCCATCGCTTCGGGATCTTCGTCATTCCATCCCTATTTCATTTTTCAGGACAGAAATTGGGAGACTTTACAGCAGGGGAAAGCTACAACGATAAAAATGTTCTGCTCCTACGGCAGATCCCATATGACAACTTTGCAGATCCCGGGATCACGGGATCACCCTCTGCAACCTTCCCAGCCAGATTCCAACAAGCAAATTCAAGGGAAGAAGCTTAACGGCGGCGCGACCCCCCCACTTAACAAAGACAGCAATTCGCTTAAGAACAACGGCAAACAACCTGCAAAATTTATTATTATTTAATAAAATAGGCAAGGGTCATGGGTTGACTCCCTTAATGGCTGCATTGCTTAGAAGTTCTGCTTGCTCCCAGCTGGGGTCATAAGGCAGGGACCCCCTTTATTTTTTGTGTCAAGTCGGGGTCAAGAACCGGGTGCGAATTCAACCTGGCTGTTCAGAGGCGCCTACCTTCTTTTCCTCGTTGTGTGTGTAGTAGACAAAGAGAATGCTGTCCCGGGTCCCGTCATTGGCAGTGAACTGTTCCAGAGCTACCTGCACGTCAACCCAACGATAGGGCTTCCAGCTTCTCCACCACTGTAAAGTTCCGGTTTTGACCCAGACGGACTGCAAGAGGCAAAATCCAAAAGCAACATGGCCTTCTCCTTTACATTTATTGATATTTATTTCTACCCTACCTTTTTTTTATTATCTTTACAAATAACTTCAGAGGAGGAACATATCCTACACACCTTCCTTCTATTTTCTCTACCACAACACCTCTGTGAAGAAGATCGGGCTGAAAGAGAGAGGTGATTGACTTAAAATCACCCAGCTGGCTTTCATGACTAAGGCAGGACTAGAATTCACAGTCTCCTGGTGATGGGCCCGAAGTCACCCAGCTGGCTTTCACGCCTAAGGTGGGACTAGAACTCACCATCTCCTGGTGATTGGTTCAAAGTCACCCAGCCAGTTTTCATACCTAAGGTGAGACTAGAATTCACTGTCTCCTGGTGATGGGCCCGAAGTCACCCAGCTGGCTTTCATGCCTAAAGCGGGACTAGCAATTCACGGTCTCCCGCTTTCCAGCTTGGTGCTTCAACCACTAGTCCAAACCGTCTCTCTCTTATAAAGCTCCCCTTTGAAGACTTTTTTGATTCCAAAGTTTGGACAGCGAATCCCAATAAAATCCCTGCTTCCCCCTCTCCCCCTTTCTCCACTTTACTTGTTCCACCGCCTGTTCGTAATGTCTGAAGTTGTCCAACTCTCGGTGGGTCCTTTCCGACAGCTGCCGGAAGATCTGCTTCCTCCACTGGGCAGCATGGCTGGGGCTGATGGAGAGGGTCAAGGATTGAGAGCAGGAGTTCAGAGCTACAACGGGGTTAAAAAAAAAAAGGAAAGAATTCCCAAATCAAGCATTTCCTTTGACCCTTTCCTTAAAAACAGTTTTTAAAGAGCTGTTGGCGTTTTCTAGACCTGCTCCAAGCCAAACAACTCTTGAGTGGCAGGTGGCAATAAGGATCAAAAAACAACAGTACAAGACAAAAAAATGTTCTCAACTTGCAGGCATTTGTTTAGTGACCGTTTGAATTTATGATGGTCCTGGGAAAAAATGTGATTTACGACTGGTCCTCACACTTAAGTTCAAATTACACTACAATTAAAAGACTGGGCAATAAGGATTAAAAAAACAAGCCAAAAAAAAACATAGTCCTTGACTTACAATCGTTTGTTTAGTGACTGTTTGACTTTACCACGGTCCTGAACGTGATTTATGAGTGGTTCTCGGCACTTAACGTTAAAATTACACTAAGATTCAAAGGCTGGGCAATAAGGATTAAAAACAACAGACCAAGCCAAAAAACCCCATAGTCCTTGACTTACATTCATTTGTTTAGTGACCATTCAAAGCTACGACAGTCTTGGAAAAAAAAGTGATTTACGAATGGTCCTCGTACTTACGTTAAAATTACATCAAGAGAAAAGACCTTGGGTTTTTAAAATAAATAAATAAAAAAAATCAAAAGCTATGGAGCTGCCTCCCACCTGACTGCAGAGTGAACCATTTGAGGGCGCTTTGTGCATCCACAAGGCAGCCTCTGCTGGAGACCCAGGTCCAGAGCGGAAGGTCATCGGTCACAAAGTGGTTCTCGATCCCAGCTGGTGAGAAGGAAGACAAGCTGGAGGTCTCGGCCAATAGGCCGGCTGCTGCTTTGGATGGCCTGCTGGCTTCTTTTAAGTCGATGTTGGTCCACTGAGGCTTGGGCGGAGGCGAGTCCAGATTGGAGAGAGGTTTATCTGGAGCACCTTGGTGGTCTCCATCGGACCCAGCTGTAGCTTCCTCCAGAGCACTGGCTAGCGGGTCCATATCCAGCTCCGGGACCAGATGGGGACTGTTAGTGGCATCAGGACCAGGTCCAGGGAGACCAGCATCATCCGGAAGGGATTCTGACTCTGCCTGGGAGTCTCCATCGCTTTGAAAGATGGAGGGGCTTTGCTCTTTGATGTCCTCTGTAAAGAAGCAGCCAGCACTGGAGAGGCAGAAAGGAAAAGCAGATCTTACTCTGAATTATCCGCGTTTATGATGCGTTGAAGATTAGATTAGACCACCTTTATTGTCATTTTTTTCCCCCTGTGGGCACAATGGCACACCTTAAAAATGAAATTTAGTTGCTTGCTCTCAAGTGTACACATACATAACACACATTTAAAACATACTATGTACGACGTATGTATAGACCTACACCCTTCCATAGAAGTAACATATAACTGTCCATCTTGAATACATAACGGAAGGATCACTATTACCTCAGGAGGCTGGTGGAGCTGCCGGTTTGAGATCGGTCGCTCTCTCGGTTGCAGGCAATTGCTTTCCACATCTTCCCACTCAGCTCACTTGGGGTGACGCCTTGGCGGAAGTAAATCGCTCGGTCCTCGCAGCTGATCCCCCAAACCTACATGGGAAGATGGGAAAGGGAGGGAACGAGAAAAGAGGGGAAGGGGAGGGAAGGGAAAGGAAGACAGGAAGAGAAGATGGGAGGGGGAGGGGGCAGGAGGGAAGGGAAGACAAGAAGGGAAGATGGGAGGGGGAGGGGGCAGGAGGGAAGGGAAGACAGGAAAGGAAGGGGAGCAAAGGGAAAGGAAAATGGGGAGGGGAGGGGAGGGGAGGAAGAGAAGAACGGGTAAAATCACAACTGTCCACTCGAAGGACCGGGGATGTCCCAGCCATGACATCCTTTGACCTCATCCTGGAGGGCGCTGGTGGTTAGAATGCAGTACTAGACATAAGTCACTGTTTTCAGCACCCACGTAACTTTAACCAGTTGTTAAATGAATGTTCATAAATTGGGGATTTACCTGTCATCTCTCCTGTTCCTAAGAGACTCACCTGGTCGTTTAAGCCCACGTCCACCATCTGCATTTCACCAATCATCTCAATCCAGCTGGTGCCACAAGGATTGTAGGAGTTCACCCCTCGCCGAAACCACACCTGGATGAGAAAAATCCTCACGTCAGGGGTGGAGGTGGGGGGGTGTTTATCTCCCCCCCCCAAAATGAGCACCTTAAAATCCCGACATTGGATAACGGGATGAGGAGCAGCAACAGTCTCCTCCCTGATGGCTTGGGATGAGACAGAACGGATCCCTTTTATTCAGGTAAAAACGTCTCGCTGAATATCCTTGGATCAGTCTTTTAAAATTCCCCCTACAATCAACAGGACTAGCAACTTAGTCAGCCTTTGCAGCTCCAAAGCCACTTACTTTTCTGTCTTTCGTGACAGCCCACACCACGTTCACCCCAACAGACACGTGTGAAATCCCATTGTCGGCAACCGGTGGGTCCACAAGGGTCCAAGAGGTTCCTGGCCAAACGAGAAAAGAGGTAGAAAATCGGTAGAAGGACGACACAACTCCACAGCAGAGAAGCAACTTCCTTAGGATGCAAAGGGTCCTACCCTGGAGGTTGTTTCGGTCGATCCCTTCTCTCACGATCGCCTGCCCTTCCCAGCAGGTGGCCCAGAGGAGATCGTAGGGTCCACAGCTGACCTGTACGGCTTCGCCCGGAGCGGGTATTAAGGTCCAGGAAGATCCTTCAGGATTGTGATGTGTGACATCATTCCGGTACCAGATCTACGAAGACAAGGCCATGGTTCAGGCACAATGTCTCAGAAGGAAGCAAACATTTATGCACAAGGGATTTAGGTGACTTCTTCTCTTCCACCAGGGCTGAAAGTCTGCTGGACTTCTGGATATCATCGCCCTAAATTTCCAAACACTGAGGGGACATCATGGAATCAGCCAGTCTTTGTTTCCTCTGAAAACAAACTCAGGAAGCGAAGCAAAGCAAAGAGGGACCCTCAACTTGTTTGGTCACCAAGCAACACAACAAACAGAAAATAAATCTCGGGTGGGCCCAGGGGAACACTTCCATGAAGCCAGAACGTTTTCAAGCACTGGGAAATGTTGGGAAAAAACGGAATGTGAAGGAAGGTAAATAGAGGGAGAAGATCAAAGAGAGTGGCCTGCTCTAATCAGGAGCTCTTAAGTTAGGAGATGAATGTACAGTGGAGGGAAGGAGTCAAGCTTCTGGTGATCTCATGGACACTTGGGGACAAGACAATGCTTTGCCAACGTTGTTGTCGTCCTCTTCCTCTTCCTCTTTTAATTTCCCAGTTTACAAGTCTATCGCTAAAGTTTCTTAGCTATATCCCCTCAAATATTAACCAGATGCAGTAGCATTGCAGCAGATTATTATATTTTGAGTTTAGTGAGTTGCCAAGGTTGGACACCTCTGGTCTAAAGGTTATAAGAGCTGGCTGGGGAATTCTGGGAGTTGAAGTCCACAAGTCTTAAAGTTGCCAAAGTTGGATACTCCTGGTCTAAAGGTACAAGAGCTGGCTGGGGAATTCTGGAAGTTGAAGTCCACAAGTCTTAAAGTTATCAAGGTTGGACATCCCTGATCTACAGGTAATAAGAGTTGGCTGGAGAATTCTGGGAGTTGAAGTCCACAAGTTTTAAAGTCACCGAGATTGGACACCCCTGGTCTAAACTGATCAGCTGATGGACTGCCCCTCTTTGGCTCGGCGTCGAAGGGACAAAACGTAATTAAGAAGGGCTGGGGATGGGAGGACATTACTTTGCCTTGCAGAGTGACGGCCCAGACTGAGAGTCGACCCAGAGGTTCATCGGTGATCTCCCAGCCTCCCACGGAGATGTCATTAAACGGATCTGGCAACTGCTTCGGATCTTGATGGGGTGGAATCTATCTCAAAAAAAAAAAAGGGAAAGGAGAAAGGCTGGGAGTTACGGATTGCTACTTCGGAAGGCCAGGTGAGCATATTCAGATTGTCCTTGCTGAACTCCGGGTGATGGGGCACCCTCTACTTGGGCAACCCCACAGCACCCTATAGAACAGCGGTTCTCAACCTATGGGTCGCGACCCCATTTGGGGTCGAACGACCATTTCGCGGGGGTCGCCGGACACCGCGGTCCGCCATTTTGTTTTGTTTTGTTTTTTTTTTTCGTTGCGCGCGCCCCACGCGTGCGCAGATCGGGCCGTCGCATGTGCGCTGCGCATGCGCAGATCGGCCCGTCGCGGTCTGCCATTTTGTTTTTGTTTTTTTTAAATTTTTTATTTTTTTTGTCACACGCGCCCTGCACATGCGCGGATCGGCCAGTTGCGCGCGCGCGCGCCCCCGGGTCGGGGCCGCGGCGCACATTGGCGGCGCAAGTGGGGTCTCAACCTGAAAAAGGTTGAGAACCACTGCTCTAGAACGAGAAACAGCAGAGCCCTGCAAGAAAACCCATTGGAAAAAAACAACAACAGAGGGTTTCTAATTCTTATTGAAAACCACAAGCTTCATTCCAGAGGTGTTGTGGAAAGATTACAAATATCCTTAAAAAAAAAAATATCTAGAGAGGGGACAAGCCTCACCTTGACATGCCCTTCATCCCCACCCAGAACCGTAGTAGAATGGAGGGGCCTTAGGAATAAAATGTCAAAGAATATAAAACCTAAAAGGAATGTCGAATAGAAAACGAAAAATCATAAAATGCAGGTAGTCCTCAACCCATGACTGTAACTCAGCACAAAACATCCCTCGCTGAAACCATTATTTTGCCCTATTTTAGAACCTTTCTTGCCCCTGTCGTTAATTGAACCACACAGTTGTTAAATGAATCTGGCTTCCTCACTGACTTTAATTTAATTTAATTTAATATTCACATTTATATGCCGCCCTTCTCCGAAGACCCAGGGTGGCTCACAACAGGATAACTTTGCTTGTCAGAAGCTCGCAAAAGGGGAGGCTGCAATGGTCATAAGTGCCTGCCGGTTGCCAAGTTTCTGAATGTTGATCCTGTGACCCCCGGGGATGCTGCAAGGGTCACAAGGGTGAAAAACAGTCCCAAGTCACCTTTTTCAATGCCACTGTAATTTTGAATGGTCACTAAACGAATGGTTGTAAGTTGAGGACTACCTCTGGAAGTCAGAAGGAAAGAGGAGAAGGAAAAAGGAGAAATAAAAGTGAAATAAAAGAATGCCTTTGAAAGAGACCCAAGAAACTACAGCTACCTGAAGAAAGCAGAAGTGCTTGGCTACGCTCAACCAACCCTGGACATACTAGACAATTCCAGGGAAAAAAAAGATGAAAGAGAAATAAAGAGAGAGAGAGAGAGAGAGAGAGAGAGAGAGAGAGAGAGAGAGAGAGAGAGAGAGAGACAGAGAGACAGAGAGAGAGACAGAGAGAGAGACAGAGAGAGAGACAGAGAGAGAGGAGAGACAGAAAGATAGAAAAAGAGAGAGAAAGAGAGAAAGAGAAAGAGACAGAGAAAGAGACAGAAAGAGAGTGGAGAGAGAGAAAGATAAAAAAAGAGAAAGAGAGAGAGAAATAAAAAGAGAGTGAGAGAGAGAGAGGAAAAAAAGAGAGAGAAAGAGACAGAGAGAGGAGAGAAAGATAGAAAGAGAGAGAGAGAAAGAGAGAGAGAAAGAGAGTGGAGAGAGAGAAAGGTAAAAAAGAGAAAGAGAGAGAGAAATAAAAAGAGAGTGAGAGAGAGAGAGAGAGAGAGAGAAAAGAGAGAGAAAGAGACAGAGAGAGGAGAGAGAGAAAGATAGAAAAAGAGAGAGAGAGAGAGAGAGAGAGAAAGAGACAGAGAGTGGAGAGAAAGATAAAAAAAGAGAAAGAGAGAAATAAAAAGAGAGTGAGAGAGAGAGAGAAAGAGAAAGAGAGAAAGCAGCACACACCTTTGCCCAGGTGTCCCGTGCTTTGTACCTTCTGTACCGAATCCACCTCCTTCGTCTGACACAGGAATTCCAGCGCTTGTCTTTGGTGTACGTGGCAGGGAAATCAATGGCGTAGGTCCACCCCTGCGAAGGAACAAAGTGACCGAGGTGGAACATGATGAGCCGATGAGGATCAAAGCCTCAATGAACTCAAAGTCTCAGTAAGCCTCTGGTGTTATTCACTTTAGTAATATCATTTTAGCCTTGTGATGGAAAAAGGGAGGACCAGTTCAGAATCCCTCCGAGATCTATTCCAGAAATCTGTCAGTGGTCATATCATGATTATTATCATCATCATCCTTTCCTTCCCCCAAGGATTTGAAAAACTGAACCAGACAAGAGTTCAGTTGTGTTTCTTCTCCCAAAGCTAAGAAATCTTGGTATACAGCTGGATTTCTGAGGTGAAAAAATGGCAACTTAAAGACAGATCCTCAAAAAAAACCCCAGAGCTAATGGGGAAGGAAGAGCCAGCGAGTAGTCCGACTCTTTATAATTCCTCTCCGGACAAGGAGAGAACATGAGATTGCCCACAACTGTTCCAGACAGTTGCTCCTTGCCAGGAGACAAGATAGGAGCTTCCAGCAACTTTAGAGCTCCTTGATCAAACCATGGTCAGAAAAAAAGAAAAGAAACTGGCTGTCTTAAAAGGGACAAACAACAAATTCAGACAATAACTTGGGTCATTTTTTTTATATTGGATTTACAAAATGTATTTATTTTATTTATTTATTTTATCGAATTTGTATGCCGCCCCTCTCCTGAGACTCGGGGTGGCTCACAACAAAATAGGCTTGTGAAAGCTTTGTGAGAAGGGACAGGGCATTTCCCCAGAAACTTAATTTCATAATTATTTAGTGCAGGGAACCGAGAAAAAGAATTGCGATTTCTCAGCAATTCACACTATCAGTAAGATGAGCACAAAAAAAAATAGACCACAACGGAGCCCAACATTTCTGCAAGACCGTTGCTAAGTGAGTTTTGCCCCATTTTACAACCTTTCTGGACTTTGCTTGTCAGAAGGTTGCAAAAGGGGAACGAGTGACCCCCCCCGGGATGCCGCCACCGTCATAAATACGAGTCCGTTGCCAAGCGTCTCACTTTTGATCACCTGACCAGGGGGACAGCGTGCAACGGTCGCCAAGTGTAGAAAAAAAAGGTCCCAAGTCTCTTTTTTTCTAGTGCCGTTGTAACTTCGGCCACTAAACGAATCGTTGTTAAGTGGAGGACCGAGAAACGGAAGCGAAATCGCATTTTCCCAGCCATTCACATTATCAGGGGCATTTAGACCCTGATCTAATTCTTTTCAGGCCCACAATCCCCTTTCATACAGCTTCCCCCCCACCTCGCCCGCCCCCGCCCCCCGAGAAGGCAGATCCCGCGTGGTTCACCTACCCCTTTCTCTGTGGCTTCCCCTCCAAAATTTTCATCCACGTACCAGTCAGATTCCCACTCCCAGTGAGGCGACGGCAGGGCAAAGCTTTCCAGCTGCAGGTGCTTCAGCCCACTGATGTCGCTCCATTGCCAGCGGTCACTGGGCAGCAGGCTGTCACAAAAGCCGACCACCGGGTTCCAGCGCTGCCAGAAAGGGGGGGGGAGGGGAGGCAGGCAAAGGAAGAAACAGTCACACGTCCCAAATGACCTCATCCTCCCACCCCCCATCCCATCCCAGACATACTCAGTCCACGGTTCCCAGGCTGGAGGTGATGGGCTAGCTAGGCCATCAAAGGTTTTTAGAGGGCTAAAAGGGACCTAGGCCTCATGGTCTGGAAGGTTTTGATGTGTTTGAGCAAGGCAGTGGGACTTACCTTCTGAGAGCTGTATGCAAGGAAATCTCACTTTAATGTAGGCTGATTAGTGTACCTTTAAAGTGACAATAAAGGTATTGTTCTATTCTATATTCTATTTTATTCTGTTCTACATTCTATTCTGTTTTATATTCTATTCTATATTCTATTCTATATTCTATTCTCTCTTCTCTTCTCCATTTCATTCCATATTTTCTATTTTTTATTTTCTGTTCTCTCTATTCTCTATTCTATTCTATTTATTCTATATTCTATTTTATTCTGTTCTACATTCTATTCTGTTTTATATTCTATTCTATATTCTATTCTCTCTTCTCTTCTCTTCTCCATTCCATTCCATATTTTCTATTTTCTGTTCATTCTATTCTATTCTTATTCTATTCTATTCTATTCTTATTCTATTCTATCCCATCCCATTTTATTATAATCCATTCCCTATTCTATTCTATCCCATCCCATCCCATTCCATTCTATTCCATTTTATTATTATAATCCATTCCCTATTCTATTCTATTCTATTCTATTCTATTCTATTCTATTCTATCCCATCCCATCCCATTCTATTCCATTTTATTATTATAATCCATTCCCTATTCTATTCTATTCTATTCTTATTCTTATTCTTATTCTTATTCTTATTCTATTCTATTCTTATTCTATTCCATTCCATTCCATTTTATTATTATAATCCATTCCCTATTCTATTCTATTCTATTCTATTCTATTCTATTCTATTCTATTCTATTCTATTCTATTCTATTCTATTCTATTCTATTCTATTCTATTCTATTCTATCCCATCCCATTCTATTCCATTTTATTATTATAATCCATTCCCTATTCTATTCTTATTCTTATTCTTATTCTATTCTATTCTTATTCTTATTCTATTCCATCCCATTCCATTCCATTTTATTATTATAATCCATTCCCTATTCTATTCTGTTCTGTTCTGTTCTGTTCTGTTCTGTTCTGTTCTGTTCTATTCTATTCTATTCTATTCTATTCTATTCTATTCTATTCTATTCTATTCTATTCTATTCTATTCTATTCTATTCTATTCTATTCTATTCTATTCTATTCTATAAGCTGTCAATCAGTGGAACAGGCTGCCACTTGAAGTGGAAATTCTCATTGATAGAGATCTTCAGCCAGAGGCTCAAAACCCCTTTCGCAGATTCTGCACTGAGTGCAAAGGGTTGGGCTGGATGACCCCTGAGACCCCTTCCGGGACAACTCTGCACTCGCTATACCTGATTCTCATAGGTTTCCTCTTTGAACCGGATGGGGACGTCATTAGCGTGTACGTAAACGTAGACTCGGTGATCGCAGGCGAGTCCCCAGCAGCATTGCTTGATGGCCGAAACCCGCTTCAGTTCCAACTCTCCATCTTTGCACAGTTCCCAGTACTGGCCGGTGGTGGATAAGGTGTACACTCTCCCAAAAATATCCACAGCCCACAGGAGAGATTGGGAGCTGCTCATGGCTGGAAAACACAAGGGGCAGAGGTGGGTAAGGGGTTTACTCTTTAATTGCGCAACACACGGAAAGTCCACAAGTCATCAAAGGGCCACATTTGAAGGCCCCTGCTCCACCATGTCTTAAATAATGCTAATTTCTTATCTGTTGCTTAGGTTTATCTCCTTGGCAACCCTCTCTCTATCCGGGAGTTCTGGACAGCGCGCCAGGATCAGATTTTTTTTTTAAATCACATTTACAGGAAAGCCAGCTGCGTACCCAGCCACCCCTCTTCAATCCCACTGGATTTGCTCCAGAGTAAAGCCAAGCCAGGTGTAACACTCCCAGAGGCTCAGCGGGCTCCTTTCCAATGCAAGCCAGTCATTTAAAGGGGTTTGGGGGTTCAGATAGTGGGGTGGGGGGTGGAGGAGGGAAGGCTCTCAGGAGAAGGCCCCCCCAATCATTTTAATTGATTTGATCTAACGGTTTCTGCGGCTGCCCATCTCACAACTATGATCAGAGAAGGGGAACGGGGAGGGGGGAAAGTTCAAAGGGAAGGTGGTGGGACGGGGGTGCAAATCTGCGCGGGGGGGGCGCTAGGGGAGGATTTGATTTGATTTTGATTTTTTTTAAATGAAAAAATTCTTTTATTAAAACAATCAGCATTGAACAAAAAATCATAGTATGCATCAATCATCATAGCACCTGATTTTGATTTTATTAGACTTATATCCGCCCTTCTCCCAAGACTCAGGGCGGCTCACAACAAGAATACGAGTATAACATAAAATCAATTAAAACTACCAATTCACAGTGTAAAAAACCAGGCAATCAATTTCACTCATACCACACACAGTCCCAATCAGAGGCCCAGGGGCAGAGCGCAGCTCACACGCCCCAAACCTGTCTGCATAAATGTGTTTCCAAGAGTTTTCGGAAAGCTAGGAGGGAAGGAGCAGTACGAACCTCCGAGGGAAGCTGGTTCCAGATAATAAAGGCGGAATAAAAATGAAATAAACACCGTCTTAAAGTCACCCCCCTGTCCCGAGCCTTGAACACCCCTTCCGAACCCGAGGCAGCCTTGGGAAAACCGAATTAAAAAGGCAACGTGCGAATTGCAGTTGTAATTGCAATCGGATTAGCCATTGCAAAGACCCTGAGATCGTATGTTTAATGTAATTTAATTTATTTGTCCGGTTTCTGCAGCCGCCTATCTGAGACCGAGAGCTCTAAAGGATCGCTCCGGGAAAAAGGACGGGCTGCCCCGGCTCCCTCCTCCTCCTCCTCCGAGAGCCCCGCCGTCTCTTCTACCTGAGCCTCCGGCTTCGCTTTCGGCGCCGCCTCGCTGCAACGGCGGCCGGACAGCAACGCGCAGCAAAGGCAGCAGCAGCAGCAGCAGCTGCAACACAAGGAAATAGAATCCTCGAGAGGGCGCCTCCTGATTGGCTGGGAGCGCGGAGGCCTCGGCTCCGATTGGCCGGCTCGAGCACCAGATGGTTACACGGCGTTCTTTTCTCCCCGCCTACTTCTTTGCAGGCGGATGGAAGGCCCGGTTCGCTTGGCCGTGACGTCACGCCTGGCGGAAGATCCGGGACAGCCCTGGCAAGACGCGTGTTGGCAGATCGTGGGGAAGGGGAAAAAAAAAAAAAGGCAGTTTCTTCTGCAATTTGGATCTTTCCCTCCCCCCTTCTTTCAAACAGGAAGATACCAGGCCTATGAAATAGCATTCCTCTGCTGTCTGCTGCTGGCATAAGCACACAAGCTGGCTTCCCGAGGGGTACCAAGCCCTGGTTTGTTCAAGGCTGGCTTCTTCCCTAAGTGACAACTGGCTGCGTTCGCCAACATGCTAAATCACAAAGTATGGATTACACATAAGTTGAGCAACTGCATTCATACATTGCCCTAAACCGGGGTTGGGTGGGGAGGGGGGAACCTTGGCTCTTTTATGACTTGTGGACTTCAACTCCCAGAATTGCTGGCTCAGGAATTCTGGGAGTTGAAGTCCACGAGTCATAAAAGAGCCAAGGTTGCCTACCCCTGCCCTAAACTATAGTTTGCTCACAGAACAATCCATAGTTGGCTGGGTCTGTGCAATCTCTTAAACGGGGCTAAAGCATTAGCTGTTTGTGCACATGAAGCCCAAACTGGGTTTGTTTGGCTTTGGCTGGGGAATTCTGGGAGCCAAAGTCCACCAGCCTTAAAATCGGCCAGGTGGGAAACCCCTGCATTAAAATAATGTTTTTGAAAGCTGGTCAGTTGAAGCAGGCAGGACTTCAGCTGCCAGAATCCCCAGCCAAAACCAAGCAGAGGGAAGGCAATAGGGATCAAATACAGGTAGTCCTCGATTTACAATCACCACGGAGCCCAAATTTTCTGTTGTTAAGCGAGACCTTGATTAAATGACTTTTGCCCCACTTGACGACTTCTCTTGCCTCAGTTGTTAAGTGAATCATGCAGTTGGGAAGTTAGTAACCCAGCTGATAAGTGAATCTGGCTCCCCCATTGACTCTGCTTGTCAGAAGGTGGCAAAAGGAGATCATGTGACCCCGGGACACGGCGGCCGTGGTAAATATGAACCAGTTGCCAAGTGTGCAAATGTTGATCACATGACATGGGGATATTGCAAAGGTTCGTCCCTATGAAAATCAGCCCCAAGTCATTTTTTTTCAATGCCGTTATAACTTGGAACATCACTAAACGAACAATTGAAAGTAGAGGACTACCTCTGTGTGTGTGTGTGTGTGTGTGTGTGTTTGTATGTATGTATGTATGTATATATATGTGTTGGGTGTACTAGTCTCCCATTTAACTCTTTGTCAGCCACAAAATTTTGAATATATATATTTCAATAAAGTTTTAGTCTCAGTGATCTGTGTTTTAGTTTTTAAATATGAATATACCCAAGACTCGTATCTTCAAAACCATAATATAGTATATTGAACTTCAATATATATATACATATACATACACATATATACATATACATATATACACACATATATACATATATATATATATATATATATATATATATATATATATATATATATATATATATATATATATATATATATATATACATATATACATAGACATATACACACACACACATATTGAAGTTGAAGTCCACATGCCTTAAAATTGTCAAGGTTGAGATGGCTGGGGGATTCTGGGAGTTGAAGTGGACAAGGGAATGAGTTCCCTGCTTCCTGGGGTTTATGTCTCTCTCTCTATATATATAGACATAAACCCCAAGAACAGGAAGCAGGGAACTCATTCCCTTGTCCACTTCAACTCCCAGAATCCCCCAGCCATCCCTTCTAAACACTGTTTCTCAACCTTGACCATTTTAAGGCATGTGGACTTCAACTCCCAGAATTCCACAGCCAGCAACGCTGGGAGTTGAAGTCCACATGCCTTAAAATGGTCAAGGTTGAGAAACACTAGAAACATCACGGCCGTTTCTTTCTTCCCCGTCTCCTGTCATCCTCCTTTCCTAAAAGCAGGAAGGGAAAAACGGGCGAAGCTCGGGGCGGCGCGTCCCCTTTAAGAGGGGCTTTCCCCCTCCCCCCACGTGTCTCCGGAGGCGTCATGGGGGAGCAGGAGGAGGAGGAGGAGGGGGGGAGCTTTGCAACCCGAGGAAATCACGTGACGGCCAGTCTTGTGACCGGGCTGACTCCGCCGCCGCCGCCGCCGCCGCCTGCGGGCACGAAGCGCTGGTTGCTGCTCTTGCGGGCGACTCTCGCGTGGAGCTTCCTCCGGGGCGACCCCCCCCGGGTGGCCCCTCCGGCCCCCCCCCATGCCCCGACGGCTCCTGCTGCAATTGCTGGCTGCTCCTCGGAGCCGCGTCGGGACCGAGCCGCCCTCCCGGGTCTGAGCCTCCCTTCCTCCCCCCGTCTCTACCCCACCCGCTCCAGTCTTCTCTCCGGTCCGCCGCCGCCGCCGCCGCTGCTATGGACGGCAAGCCCTTGCTGCAAGACCGGCCGCCGCCCTACAGCCCCTACGGGCCGGTGGGCAACTACCCAGCCGATACCTACGGGGCCATCCCGCCGGCGCCGCCCTACCCGTTCCCCGCCGCTGCGGCCGGAGCAGGTGAGGGCGGGAAGGGGGTGGGGGGGGTGGGGGTGTCTCTCTCTCTCTCCTTGCAAGAGGAGAGAAGGGGAGGGAGTGCCTCTGAGCGCGGGCAGAGCGCCTGTCCGGGCGGGGGAAGGGGAAGGAAGAGGCGAGTGGGTGGGGTCCCCGGACACGGTTTCCCCCCCACCCCCGCTCTGGGGAGGGAAGGGGGGTGTCTTTCCTTGCAAGAGGAGAGAAGGTGTTGCCCGGGGAGGGAGTGCCTCTGAGCGCGGGCAGAGCGCCTGTCCGGGCGGGGGAAGGGGAAGGAAGAGGCGAGTGGGTGGGGTCCCCGGACACGGTTTCCCCCCCACCCCCGCTCTGGGGAGGGAAGGGGGGTGTCTTTCCTTGCAAGAGGAGAGAAGGTGTTGCCCGGGGAGAGAGTGCCTCTGAGCGCGGGCAGAGCGCCTGTCCGGGAGGGGGAAGGGGAAGGAAGAGGCGAGTGGGTGGGGTCCCCGGACACGGTTCCCCCCCACCCCCGCTCTGGGGAGGGAAGGGGGGGTGTCTTTCCTTGCAAGAGGAGAGAAGGTGTTGCCTGGGGAGAGAGTGCCTCTGAGCGCGGGCAGAGCGCCTCTCCGGACGTGGGGAGGGGAAGGAAGGAAGGGAGGGAGGAGGGGGTTACCTGAGGTTTTCGTTTCTCGCCTTGGGGGCGTGGCTTTCCGGGCTTACCAGCTGGAGAAGGGGAAGCCCAGCTCTTACGAAAAGTGTGTGTGTGTTTGTGTTTGTTGAAGGCCACTGTCCTCCTCTTCCTCTTCCTCTTCCTCCTCAAGCCTGGCCTCGCCCTTCCCACGTCCGGAGAGGCGCTCTGCCCGCGCTCAGAGGCACTCTCTCCCCAGGCAACACCACCTCTCCTCTTGCAAGACCCACGGGACTACAGTTCCCATCAAGCCCGGCGGGGGCCCCCTGTTGGGGAAGAGGGGTGGAGATGGGGCTTAGGAATGCTGGTTTGCTAGAGAGGAAGGAAGGAGAGGAAAGGAGGAAGGAAGGAAAGAGAAGGAAGGAAAGAGAAGGAAGGAAGGAAGGAAGGAAGGAGAGGAAAGGAGGAAGGAAGAAAAGAGAAGGAAGGAAGGAGAGGAAAGGAGGAAGGAAGGAACGAAGGAACGAAGGAAGGAAGGAACGAACGAACGAACGAACCTGGGGGAAAGCAGCCGGCTGGGTTGGGAGGAGGAATTTTTTTTTCTTCCAAAAACTCCTACAAAGTTTTTTCCCCTACCCCACCAAGGAAGCCATTGTTGTTGTTTCTTTACCTTAAAAATTGGGGAACTTCAGTTCTGCTGACCAGGCAGCAGCGATTCAGAGGCTTTCTGGATTTAAACTTAAAAAAAAAGAAAAAAGATCTTGAGTAACATGGTTGAATCTGTGGTGATTCATTTGAGACTTTCAAGAGTGGAGTTTTTTTTTCTTTCTTTTTTTGGAGAAGGCTTTGTTTTATAGTCACTTCCTTAGATTAAAAAAAACCCCAGCTATGGCTTTCGAAAATGAGGAAAGATCTTTTTTTCCCCCGTTAGGATTCGTGGTGGCGGCTCAGCGGAAGGGCTCAAACAGCCCGTAGTTTGCTTGTGGTTTATAGTGCAGGGTGTAAACTCGGCCAGCATAGTGTGCAAGATCATCTGTATTTTTATACCACCACACTGGCAAAGATTGGCGGAGTCTTAAAAGGAAGAATCCTCGCAGAAGTCATTAATAAATCATCAGCCTTACCAAAGAACAAAAAAAATATGTAACCATGGTTATGGTTTGGAAACTTGTACAAGGCAGCCAACTGGGTGGTGACTTATAGAGTGTTTCTCAATCTTGGCAACTTTTAAAATGGGGCGGACTTCAACTCCCAGAATTCTCCAGCCAGCCATAATAAGGCATAATAATTATTATGAAAAGGAGCTACCAAACTCCTCCCTATTTGGGGCTATTCATTAACTAACACCAACCTTTCCTACCACTGTATCCGGCGCAGATCCACCTACCACACTGACATTTGCTTTATTATGGTTTATTGCTGAGTAAACCCCAATGGGCTGGCTTTGTGCCTCCCTTTAGAGTGGATGTCGTAATTGTTTGAAGTTTGAAGACCTCTGTGTTAAAGCCAATGACCTCTGCCCATTCTATGGTCAAGGCATGGCTGAGGAATTCTGGGAGCTGGAAGTCCACAAGTCATAAGGGGCGGTATAGAAATCGCAAAATAAATAAAATAAAATGAATAAAATAAAAGGGCCAAGTTGGAAGAGCCCTGCTGTAACAGGAGAACGAGCTCACGAGTTGCCTAGTATGTTGTTCTTCAGTGAAACATTTCTCTGAGCTTTCCCCCATTTCTCGCCACAGTTGTTAAGTTAGAGACACGGTTGTTAAGGAAATCTGGCTTTCCCCCCCCCTTGACTTTGCTGGTCAGAAGGTCCCAAAATCGGGTCACATGACCACCCAGGACACTGAGACCGTCGTAAATATGATGAGTCGGTTGCCAAGGGTTCTGAATTTTGATCGGGGATGCTGTAATGGTCATTACTGGGGAAAACGGTCAACGGTCACTAAATGAACTGGATTAACCTGCAGTGCCACAGGTGTACAAGCTTACACAATGGAGGAAGGAGGTGTACAAGCTTACACAATGGAGGAAGGAGGCAGAGGAGGTGGCGATGGGGAGGCTCACTAAATAAAGAGTTTGCACAATCCTGGCCCTGTTAACGAGCCATCCCACCACGTTCCTCTTCTCCATTTTGTTTCTCTATTCCAGGATATACAGCTCCTGCTGCTTCACAGCCACATAACTATCCCAATCCCAATACTACGTATACAATAATCCAGCAGCCCGCTTCCACCACATCTGTCATTGTCGTTGGTGGCTGCCCAGCTTGCAGGTAAGTTTTCCTTTTTTTTCCCCCAGGGGGACGGGGAACCTGTTATTTTATGGGTAGTCCTCCACTCGTCACCCACAGTTGGGAATCAGACTTTATTTATTTATTTTATTTTTTATTTAATTTAATTTGTATGCCGCCCCTCTCCCAAGACTCGGGGCGGCTCACAACAACAAAACAATTCAAAAACACAATTTCCATCACTAAGCTTTGCTTCCGTTGTGAAGTGAACGGAATCCGATTTTATAAGCTTTTATTTGCCATAGTTGTTAAGCTATATATCCCACTGTGTCCCTGCAGTGGTTAAATGAATCACACAGTCATTAAACGAATCCAGCTTCCCCCCATCAGCTTTGCCGTTTGGAAGTTGGCCAATAGCGATCAGGTGACACCGGGATGCTGCAACCGTCGTATATACATGCTGGTTTCCGGGCAGCTGGATTTTTGTCACATGACGGGATGCTGCTACGGTCATGGGTGTGTGTACACCGATTGTAAGTTGCCTTTTTTGGTGCCGTTGCAAGTTTGAACGGTGACTAAACAAATAGTTTTAAGTTGAAGACTGCCTGTATTTACCAAATGGAGTGGCTTATCAGGACAGAGTAGAGTAGTGTAGAGTAGAATAGAATAAGAAATAGAATTAGGAATAGGAGTAGAGTAGTTGGAAGGGACCTTGGAGGTCATTTAGTCCAACCCCCTGCTCTAGTAGAAGACCCTGTATCATTTCAGACAAGTGGCTGTCCAGTCTCTTCTCAAAAACCTCGAGTGATGAAGATTAATTGTTCCAGGTTAAGATCAACATCGTAGGCCACAAAATGGCTGCATTTGGTGCACCCTCCCGAATCTCACCAATTCACCTTGTCTTTAAAGACTTAACCGAAAAGCTGGAGTTTTTTTAAATTTCTTTCTAGAATCCTAGCCAGGTTGGGGCCATTTTTAGGTTTGGAGGAGTCCAAACGAAGCAAAATCATTGATTGTTCTACGGATAATATCCTGGAAGGAAAAGAAAATGGTGGAAGACTTTAAACCAATGTTTAAAGGCCTCACCGTGGCAACTGGAAGGTAGCTTGAAGTTGCCAAAGGCTGCTTTAGGCTGACCAATAGGAATGTTCAGCTTTCTAGCTTTTCTAGAACGCCAACATGTCTGTGAGTTGGGCTCATGTTCGAAGATTTACATTCATGTCTCTATGTTGGTTTCCGGGACGCTTTTCACTTCTTGGTCTGGCTTGTCAGCTCTGGGAGTCTCCAGGTTCCCCCTCCCCCCCCAAGGATTAACCAGGTCCTGACCCTGCTTAACGTCCCACCTGGGAGAAAACATCCTGTTTTATCATGGTGTATTTCCTTGCGTGCTGAGTTCTTTCCGTGGTGTGTCTTTTTAGCACAATTGCTGAGTCGAAACAAACTCGGTTAAGTAAACTGTCCTCCGTGCACGATGAATTAATTAAACCCCAAAGGGGGTTTTCTTGCAAATTTGAAGCGTCTGTGGTTCTCTAAGCAGGACGTCCTAACTTTAAACCGGCGTGTAAACATTCATTGTCTATTTTTAGACGGCCTTGGGAGGAGCAACTGTAAAGCATGGGAAAGTCACTCGGGTTTCCTCCTGTATAACTAAGATTAGCAAGTACAATCATTTCTCTAAATGGAAAGTTTTACGGCGCTTTGCCTTCCCCCTAGCTGACCGAAGCTGTGGTCATCCTCAGGAAAATGGTCAGCCTTTCTGCAAGGTTTAAAAGGCAGACAAATTACTGGAACGTCTGTGGCCGAGCAATGCAGTTGTTAAGTCAGTTGCATCCAATTTTGTGACCTCTTTTGCCATGGTCGCTAAGCAGATCACATGGTCTTTAAATGAATCCAGCTTCACCCATTGTCGGAAGGGTGAACCACGTGATCACGGGACCCTGTCTGAATTGGGATCCTGCCACGGCAGATCTTCCCCGCTAGTGTCCAACAAGCAAACTCAATATGGAGAAGCCAGATCTGCTGAATGACCGTGTGTTTCACTTAACAGCTGCAGTGATTCACTTAAACACTGTGGCCCAAAGTTGTAAAACGGGGCAAATCTCGCTTAGCCGCCTTGCTTGGCAACAGAAATTATGGGTTGTGGGCATTCAGCGGAGGAGTCCCTGGGTAAAAAGATGAAGTAGCCTTGTTCTCTCTCGCCCTGGAATTCTGGGAGTTGAAGTCCGCGCGTCTCAAAATGGCCGACGCTGAGGAAAAATCCACCCCACCGAATGAAACGCCCAGTGTTTGTGTGTATTTCAGCACTCTGGGCCGGTGTGTGCGCGCAACACATTGGGTTTCATTGCTTTGGTTTTAGCACGCTGCCACTAACTTCCTCCTTCCTGTTACGTGTTCTTCCTTTTGCAGAGTCGGCGTCCTGGAAGATACCTTTACCTGCCTTGGCATCCTCTGCGCCATCTTTTTTTTCCCCATCGGGATTATCTTTTGCCTCGCCTTGAGACAACGAACGTGTCCTAACTGCGGGGCCACGTTTGGTTAAGGGATCAGCCCCCCCTCCCCATCTCATCCCGGAGGCTTTGAGCTGTACCCCCTTTTTTTCTAATGTAAATGTCATATACAATCAAGTCGATGCGTCGGAGCTGATTTTGTACAAAAAAAAAATACAATTATTACCAAGCATGGGCAGTCTTTCTCTTTTCATATGTGAAACTGATGCTCGAGCACACCTGTTATGAAGCACCCCGTTTTGTGCTTTAAATGCACCTTTTTTTGGGAGGGGAATTTCAATAAAAGTGCTTTTTCAAACTTCACAAGGAAGCCCAACCTTTCACCCGTTCTCTTCCTATAAGAAGCGTTAATCTTGTTCAGTGGGCAGAGCGTAGACTCTTGGTGTCAGCCTTGAACCCATAGAGAGTAAAACTTTTTTTAAAAAAGGCTAGTCTGAATTATATAGCAGAAGTTAATGCTGCTTTTGACAATTTATAGACTAAATATCAATAGTTCTTCTCAAGCCAGGCTATAATTCAAAAGCTGTTTCTAGCAGCTCTGAGGAGCTCTGTAAAATATGGAGTGAATATGACAAATTTGTGCCATAAAAGAGAGCCACTTTGGTATCTGACTAAGGCACCAGGCTAGAAACTGGGAGATGGTGAGTTCTAGTTCTGCCTTAGGCTTGAAAGACAGTTGGATGACTTTGGGCCAACCACCAGGAGACGGTGAGTTCTAGTCCCACCTTAAGTATGAAAGTGAGCTGGGCGACCTTGGGCCAAAGACCAGGAGACGGTGAGTTCTAGACCCACCTTAGCCACAAAGCCAGCTGGGTGATCTTGGGCCAATCACTTTCAGCCCTAGGATGGAAGAACAACAAACCACTTCTGAAAAATAAACTGAAGGGACTTTTTCAGGCAGTGTCTGAAAAGGCTTAAGGCTTTTTGTCCAATGATCCACCATCAAAAAGGCTTGTTTCAGACAATTCTGTTAAACAGCATCCCATAAGGGAGATTATCCATAGCTTGGTTAAAATGCGTCCCTAGTGCTCATTTTCTTGCAAATGTTTTGGTGTTGCCGCTGACGATGTTACTAGTTTGGGTAATGAAACGTCTGCCAGAGAACAGCCAAGCTTAGCGCCAAGAACCCCTCAAATAAAATCCTATTTAAAGTAAGAGAGAGTAATAGATTCAGCTTTTTCGTACTGCAGACCAATGAAAGAATGTCCCGTTTTCTGATTGGAGTATTTTATTTATTACTGTATCCCTAGGGCATTTTATCATAGCTTATGTAATGAAAATATTATTTGGCATGATAATTCTCTTAGGTCATCCTTAAATGGCTTGCCTGTTTAAAAAGCAGCTACTCATATCCCTCTCTCTAAGTAAATTGTACAAGCAAAAACTAAAATGGAACTGATCCACAGGATTAAACCACACCATTGGCACAAAACGTCTAAGCAGCGATGCTGGTAATAGAAGACTAAAGGATCAGATCTGCTGGTTTCTCTATTTGGCTATTTCTGCTTTCCTAAAGTTAATTCTGTCTTCCTAAACAAGGCACGCTGTAAAATCAAAGCAAAATCTGCAGCCATTCATAATTAGCAGAAACAAGAAGCCAAAAGGGAAAAAAAAAGCTTATTTAAAAAAGTCAAGAAACTTTGGCAATTTGCTGCTGCTGCTGCTGTACATATTAATTAACATTTAAATAAAGGTTAAAAACAAAACTTCAGACAGTATTTGGAAATCATATTACTGAAGACAGTATGGCCACCACCAACCAGGGGACCCTCCAGATGCTGAGCTGGCAGCGAAGTCGGACCCATCTCAACGCAAGACCTGAAGGACCGCAGGCTGTGACAGGCTGTGCAATGTTAACAAGGTAGGATTTAAAAAAAAAAAAGGGGGTTTTCAGTGCCACTCATCGAAGGATTGGCGCCGATCTGTCGTTCGTGACTGTCGGTCGGAGTTTGACGCTTGCAAATGGATTTTCGCCACTGTAAGAAAGCAGACACATGAGCGCACAAATAGAAGCGCAACGAGAAAGCTTGTGATAAAAAGCCATATTATTTTTACAAGGGAAAAAGACGGTTTCAATCCATTTCCAAGAATGTGATTAGGACCACCTGAATGGTTCCAGAAGACCTCATGGAAAGATAAACCAAAGCTGGTTTTTTGAGTTTGTTGCATGTTTTCAATGATACTGAATGATTCCAACTTACCTTAGGAAAGGTGGCTTCACAATGCCATTCATGTTAGGTTTCTGAGGAAGGAAAGAAAAGTTGTAACTGCCGAGTACAGAAGAAAAGAAAGCCATTCAAGCAAAAGGAATCAGCAGGAAGGGGACTTTAAATGTCTGACTGAGTACATTGGGGAGCCTGAAAATGGATGGACTTCAACTCCCAGAATTCCCTAGCCCACACGTTGGGGTGCCCAGAGGGTCGTTGATTTATGGAATTCACTTCCTGAAGGGGTCGTGACAGCTGTCAGCCTTGACAGCTTCAAGGCAGGGCTAGATAGATTCATGGAGGCCAAGTGTATCGGTGGTTATTAAAATGGATGTCCATGTGCCGCCTCTATGTTGGTTGAGGCAGGCAGGATTCCCTTGAGTACCATTTGTTGGGGGTCAAGGGAAAGGGAGGGTTTTGCCTTCTCTTTCTGCTCAAGATCCCCATGTACAATTGGTGGGCCACTGTGTGACACAGAATGCTGGACTCGATGGGCTTTGGCCTGATTCAGCAGGGCTCTTCTTATGTTCTTATGTGCCTGAAGACGTGTGAATATCAACTCCCAGAATTCCCCAGCCAGGAAGTTGGGGAGCCCAAAGACGTGTGGACCTCTACCAGAATTCCCCAGCCAGGAAGTTGGGGCACCAGAAGACATGGACTTCAACTCCCAGAATTCATGGCTGGTTGGGGAATTCTGGGAGTTGGAAGTCCACACATTTTGAAGTTGCCAAGTGGGAAGTTGCAAAACTTTGACTTAAAACAGTCACACTGTCAACCATAATTTTCTAGGCCTCTCCTGATCGTAATCCCTATACTTGGTAATTTTACGTTAATGTTTTCGTATTTTTACTTCTATTTTAGTCTCTCAATGTAATATTTTTTTATTTTGAGTTTAGACTGATTGTTTCTAGTTTTAGGACCAAAAAAAAAAAAAGCAATAAACAAACAAGCGTTTGCAGGACAATCCTTGGTAATCATTTCCGACTTTAAGAGAGGCAACTCTTTCATAAGTAATCCTTGTTTTGAATAACGAGGGTGTGATTCAGGGAAGTGTCTCGTCAGAGTGGGTTAGGAATTCAAAGAGAGTCAATTTCCTCTTACTAATTTCATATATAATTTCACTTTCACTAATGCCCAAACTGCAATGGCTCCTCGAGACCAGAAGATGGCATCCTAGCTTTCCCGTTAGACCTAAGCATTATGGGCGGAGTTTTCGAACCTGACTTAACCCGCCAGCTTCCCCTGGCTGATCAATTTCATATTAACTCTTGAACAAACAGGAATTATAATATCTGAATTTATGAGCCTTCTCTTGGTTTTTCATAGGTTAGGGTTAGGGTGAAATGTCATCTTAAAAGTTTAAAACCTCATCTCAACCAAAGGTCTCTCGTTTGCTGCAGGCAACACAACATTTGAACCCACTTTTTCCACTGCGAGGGGTAATTGTACTAACCCTTGGCCAGTATAAGTGACACTACAATGCCAGCTTGTGAAATGCAACTGAAACAAGGGGATGAATATTCTCCCCCCCCCAAAGTAATTGCTGACGTTTAAAAGAATGATATAACTGGCAAGTACAAAAAGTTAAGTCCAGCCTGGCGTTACTCAGGTCGCTGGATAAAACCTGTCAGCCAAAGTATGTTCAAAAGCGGTGTTGTTTTATAGAACAAAACTGGTAGGTTTACTTACAAGAGATGTGTTTTCTCCTTGAGCTGCCGTAGTTTTAGAAGTTTCAAGTTTTGGCTCTGAAGCTGGTTTGGTTTGCCCAGATATGATATAATCTGGTGGGGGGAGGATGGGGTTGTTTCTGTCCGTTAAGTTGACCGAGCTGACGCTTCGGACGGGCGCAGGGCTAAAAGAAAAGAGAGCCACTGTTAAATCCCAACAAGAAGAGACAAATTCTTCAGCTCAGTTCTGAAGAGCTTCTATATATAACAAGCCAACATTACCTTGGAACTGGAATGCGCAAGGTCTCTTCTGACTGACCTTCAAAGAGCTTCGTATAAGAGGATGGGAACCAGCCTTTCCTAGAAGGCAATAGTGTAATAAATTATTGCTTTGTAGAAACCCTTAAGATAGGCTGTATACAATAAGAAAAGGTATTTGTGGAGTCCTTGGTGGTCTCTGAGCTTGGTTGTTTTCTTGCAGATGTTTTATGGCTGTGCCCTAATGTTACCTGGTTTGGTAATGAAACGTCTGCAAGAAAACAACCAAGATCAGAAAGTACCAAGGACCACCACCACCACCTCCTCCTCCTCCTCCTCCAAGTTTGGGAAGCACTGGCGTACACTTTTGTGATATTATGTTCTCCGTACAGCCACCCGTCCCTCTCCTCCGACACGAGAAGCGTGATAATGTCACCCTGGGCGAAGCTAAGGAGGGTCTCGTTATTTCCAGCCGTGTGGGGAAAGATGGTCTTAACTTTCTGACGCTTTATGATGTTCAGTCCGGTGGCCACAGAGGTAGATCGCGATAAACTGGAATCATCTGCATGACATCATGAGAAAGGAAAGCAGACAGAAAGAGCCGGGTGAACTAACAGTCATTAATGGGATTCCACAGCAGAGAGCATCAAGCTAACACATCAAAGCTAAAGATGGTCAGCCTAGCTTGTGCCTGGATTCTGGCCCTTTTACAGAGGCTTCTCACTGCTTCTCACTACAATCCATGCCCTTCTGGGTGAAAGATTTCCTAAAATCTAATCTATATCTACCTACCTACCTACCTACCTACCTCTATCTATCTATCTATCTATCTATCTATCTATCTATCTATCTATCTATCTATCTATCTATCTATCTCTATCTATCTATCTATCTATCTATCTATCTATCTATCTATCTATCTATCTATCTATCTATCTATCTATCTATCTATCTAACCATTCATCTATCAACATATCTATCTATCTATCTATCTATCTATCTATCTATCTATCTATCTATCTATCTATCTATCTATCTATCTATCTATCTATCTATCTATCTATCTATCTATCTATCCATCCATCCATCCATCCATCTACTTACCTACCTACCTAACTACCTATCGTTCATCTCTGTAGTATGTAGGTCGTCCTTACAACTGCAATTGAGTCCATCCTTTCCATTGCTAAGCGAGTCGATTGGAGATTTAACGACCTTACTTGCTACTGTTGTTAAGTGAATCACTGCAGTGTATTAAGTTAGTAACACGGTTGTTAAGTGAATCTGGCTTTCCCCCATTGACTTTGTCAGAAGGTCACAAAAGGGGATCACATGACCCCGGGACACGATACAACTGTCATAAATATGAGACAATTGCTAAGTGACTGAATTTTGATCATGTGACCAGGGGGGATGCTACAGCACAAAAAATGGTCACAAGTCAGTTTTTTTTCAGTGCTGTTGTAACCTCAAACGGCCTCTGAATGAACTGTACACAACGTGACCACCTTGATGTACACTGACGAGGCACCGTACTTGCCTGCTGCGTTGCTTAATTTCTCGGAAGGCGTCTTTGGCACGACTGGTGGATTGTTGAACATGTCCACTAAGGGACTGGTATAGGCTCTCCCGGGGGGCGCGGGGGGCACCCGAGGAGAATGCCTTTGAAGGGAATCGTAATTATTTCCAATCTGCCAAGCGAAAGTTAAAGCGTCAATGTTGTGAAACAACGCACAAAGTTATGATAAAATGCTGGCAATTTTATTGACTTTGAAAGGTTTTTTTCCCCCTTGTTTAGATCACTCGCCGGTTTCCCGGCTTGATTATCTCCCCAGAATAGATGGAAGATCAGCACAGGAATGACAATATGTGTAGGGTAAAATTGGAGTTGCTAGTGCCGTTTGAGAAATTCATTAAGTCACAGGTGAGCTCTAATACTGCCTTAGGCATGAAAGCTGGCTGAGTGTCTTTGAGTTAATCACCAGGAGACTGGGAGTTCTAGTCTTGTCTTAGGCATGAAAGCCAGCTGAGTGACTTTGGGCCCATCCCAGGAAATATCCCAGAATAGATGGAAGATCAGCACAGGAATGAAAATATGTGTAGGGTTAATCACCAGGAGACTGGGAGTTCTAGTCCTGCCTTAGCCATAAAAGCCAGCTGGGTGACTTTGAGCCTGTCCTTCCTCTCTCAGTCCAAGCCACCTCACAGGGCTGTTGTGGGGAAAAGAGGAAGGAGTAGTCTGTATATATTTACCGCCTCTAATGTAATAAAGCTGGGGTAAAATTCTAATAAGTAAATAATAAATTTATTTATTAAACAAATGCCTGAGCTGTACACTCGGGGCCACCAGGTTGACTTTTCTACCCATGTCTCTCACCAGGTTATTCCTCTCGATCATTGGGGAAGGCAGCGGGGTCCCCGATAGTGAAACGGATCCAGGCATCTTGATCTCTTCGATCATATTTATGATGTTCTCTGGAACTTTGGTGGCATCGCTGCAGGTTTCCAGCCAGCCCGGCAACTTAGAGTTAAGGATCTCTGAGCACTACAAAGAACAGGACAAAAAATATAGAATTCATAAAGAGAGAACAAGAAAACAAAAGACGCTTCTCTCGAGCAAATCTAGACATTGGCTACGGTTCGGATTACAGTTTTGTTCCACGAGGGCAAAAATTTTTAAACTGAGTTTGGGGACGCCTGTTTTTGGTACGCTTGGAATACTGCGGCCAGTCTTGGTCACCACCTTACAAAAAAGATGTTGAGACTTTGGGAAAAAGGGCAGAGAAGAGCAACGAAGATGATTAAAGGCTTGGAGACTAAAACACATGAAGAATGGTGGCAGGATTTGGGTTTGGCTAAACTGGAGAAAGTGTTCCGGTATCTGAGAGCAGTGTTCCGGTATCTGAGGGGCTGCCACAGAGAAGAGGGCGTCAACTTATTTTCCAAAGCACCTGAAGGCAGGACAACAAATAAGGGATGGAAACTCATCAAGGAGAGAAGCAACCTGGAATTAAGGAGACATTTTTTAACAGAGAGAACAATCAATCAGTGGAACGGCTTGCCTTCAGAAGTTGTGGATGCTCCACCACTGGAATTCTTTAAGAAGAGACTGCACAGCCACTTGACTGGAATGGTAGAGGATCTCCTACGTAAGCAGGTGGTTGGTCTAGAACAGTGGTTCTCAACCTTTCTGAGGTTGAGACCCCACTTGCCCCGCCCATGCGCGCCGCAACCCCGACCTGGGGGCGCGCGCGTGTGCGCAAAAAAAAATTTACATTTAAAAAAAAAAAAAAAAAAAGGCGGCCGCGACGGGCGGATCTGCGCATGCGCGGATCGGCCTGTGGCACACGCCGCGCATCCGCGGATCCGCCCGTTGCGGTCCGCCATTTTGTTTTTATTTTATTTTATTTTATTTTAATTTTTTTAAATTTTTTAAAAAAATTTTTAGAAAAAATTTCCGGCGCGACGGGTGGATCTGAGCGTGCGCGGCGCACGCGCGCGCCAAAAAAATAAAAAAAATTAAAAAAAATTAAAAATTTTTTTAAAAAAATAAAAATAAAAAAAACAAAATGGCGGCCGGCGGTGCCCGGCGACCCCCGCGAAATGGTCGTGACCCCAAGGTTGAGAACCACTGGTCTAGAAGACCTCCAAGGTCCCTACAAGCTCTATTCTGATTGATTCAGGTCATTCGTCCATACTCACCTCCACATGGTAATGGAACAAGCGTTGAGCAAAGCTACAGTGCTTGTCCACCAGGAAACAAAATCTTTTCTTCTCTTCCAGTAAGGCCTCTCTGCAACCCTCCGCAATAAATCTTTGGATATCAGTCTGTCGGGAGCTTACGGTTTCCACATACTAGACCAAGCACGAAAAGACCAGATTCAGACAACCACACAGGCACGCACCCTATGCTCTTTGTTTAAGATGTTACCAGTCCGTTTTCTAGGAAATCCCATCTCAAGTCAAAAGTCCCATAATGAAACTATTTCATTTTGTTTTATTATCTTATTTTATTATTTTATTTTTATTTATTTTACATGCCACCCCACTCAACCAACCGAGAACGAAGGAGAAATCTTCTGACAGTGGGAACAATTAATCAGCAGAGTAAGTTGCCTTCAGACATTGTGGGGGCTCCATCACTGGAGGTTTTTAAGAAGAGACTGGACAGCCACCTGTCTGAAGTGGTATGGGGTCTCCTGCTCAAGCAGGGGGCTGGACTAGAAGACCTCCCAGGCCCCTTCCAACTCTGTTATTCTGTTATTGATTTATTAAATTTATATGCCACCCCTCTCACTGATAAGACAGCTCTGGGGTGGCTATGATGCTGTAAAAAGATAAATGTGGAAACAATTAAAATTACAATCGTACACTGCTACTTTAAAAACTAGAACCAATGAGATGGATGACATATTACATGTATTAAATAGTAAAGAGAAGCAACATTTTAAAAAAATACATATTCATATTGTATAAGAAAAGTCTGATAAACAGGGATTCTTGTACCACTTCTTGAGTTTAATGGCAGCTTCAATCTCTTAATTTTTCTCCGATAGAAGCGTGTGGTCCAGTTGCATGCTGCCACTCTGTATCAACATGCACAAATATCGTTTATCTTTCGACACAGGTATTCCCTCGATAAAGCTGCCAAACCTACACAATAGCCAATTAATTTTTCCACGACAGAGGAATTATCTGTTCACGTGCAAAAAAGGCTGTAAATATTCTTGCCGCCGTCATGTGAAGAGAGACCAACTTTAGTCCGAGACACATATTTTTAATCTTAAGGCAACATTTCACTTTTTGCTCCCATTTTGTCTGAGCTTAGGGCAATGGAAGGAGGAACAGGAGAATGTTATTGTTGGGTTGTCTGCATAAACAAAGAGCAAAGGTCAAAAATAACTCTGCTGTGCACCTTCAGACAATCCTTTGCGTTTCTAAAAATAATCTCAATAGCTCAATAAAAGCAAGATCAATTGGTAGGGTTACAGGTGGTCCTTGACTAACAACGGTTTGTTTAGCGACTGCTCAAAGTTACAGCAGCACCAAAAACAGTGACCGGTGACCAATTTTCACACTTGGCACCGTCGCAGCCTCCCCACGGTCATGTGACCAAAATTCAGAGGCTTGGCAACTGACATGCACTTATGACAGTTGCAGTGTCCCAGGGTCACGTGATCCCCTTTTGCAACCTTCTGACAAGCAAAATCAATGGAGAAGCCGTATTTCCTTAACAACCGTCGTGATTCACTTAACAACTGTGGCGAGAAAGGTTGTAAAATGGGGCGACACTCACTTAACAAATGCCGCACTTAGCAACATAAATTTGGGGCTCAATTGTGGTTACATGTCAAGACTACCTTGACAAAGTGCCTGAAGGCAGGACAAGAAGCAAAGGATGGAAACTAATCAAGGAGAGAACCAATCTAGAACTAAGGAGAAACTTCCTGACAGTGAGAACAATTAACCAGTGGAACAACCTGCCTCCAGAAGAGGTGAATGCTCCAACACTGGAAGTCTTTAAGAAGAGACTGGACAGCCATTTGTCTGGAATGGTATAGGGTTACCTGCCTGAGCAGGGGGTTGGACTAGATGACCTCTAAGGTCCCTTCCAACTTTATCATCATCATCATTATTATTATTACCTGTATTAAGACTAAAGAGGAATATTAATACCTCTAATAGCTAATGGTAAAGGAGACCAGAAAGATTATTTATTCAAGTTTCGGCGTAAAAGACATTAAATCACCAAAAGGATCAGCCTCTTTAAAAAAAAAAATGAAGGGTTTGAATTTTAACAAAACTGTGAAGCAAGCCCTCCTAACTTTCAAACTAATATGGGAAGGTAACTCAAGTGTGACGTGCCAACCTCGCTTTCTTTATGTTCGTATTTGAAGGTGTTCCGTCCCCCTTGACTTTTCCGCCTGATTTTTTTCAGCTCCGCCTGAGATTTTTCCAAAGAATCCAGCTTGCTTCGGTGTTCATTCTGGTACCTCTTCAGAGTAGCCTGTTGGGAGAAAGTTCACACACAGGTCTTGTCGGAAGCCCATCGTGAGGTTGGGAATTTGGTCTCGGCATGTTCCTACTTAAGGGAAGATGCTGACAAGGGCATACTTAAAAAAAAAATAGATTTTTTCTCCTACAGTTCTGACACTGTAGGGAATAACAATATTACAGTCTATGAAGACATGCTTCAACCTGTTGACTGGCTACCCCAGAGGAACATTCACGAGAAACATTTATGAGGTTTTTTTTATAGCTCTTCAGGTCTTCCTTTGTTTTATTTCTGCACTGAGATCTTATCTCATCTGTAGGCATAGAGATTTCTAACTTTGCAAACTGAAAAAAGAGATAGCTAAATTTGGTTGACGTCAAAGCAGGAGAACACATGGCAGAAGGAACCAGAGAATAGATCCACAGCTTCTTCCAGACTTAAAACTATGTTATTCCGTTATTCGGTTGATTCTGAAAATATTTCTGCTTGGTACCTTCATCTACACAAGAGGAACATGGAACTCATTTGCCAGCCTTGTTGGAGAGTAGCAAATTTTATACGACTCCTTGTAAATTGGGGATAGTCTTACTCAGAGACGGTTGACCTGACATAGTGTAACTCTTCTAACAAAAGTCAAAGAAGCTGTGGGAAGCTTCTTGTTAAAAGATTCAACCATCTGAAAATCGACAGGGTGGTATCCTTAAAAATGTAGGTGTTGGCATTATTCAAAATTTCCTTTGAGCTAAGGTTACTCCCAGCAATATCTCAAGTAGATCTAAGTTTCCCTTTTCTTCTGGTTTCCTGGTGGAGCCTACATGGCAGGTATCCAGGTAGCAAGCAGATCTGACCTGGCTTAGCATTTCCGAGTTCAACCGAGATTGGCTAAGTACTGCCACCTACTGAAATACTTAATGAGTAGTCTCTAGCAGCCTACCCTACTTGCAATGAGCATTCTTTTCTTTTTTTTAAATGAAAAAATTCTTTTATTAAAACAATCAGCATTGAACATAAAATCATAGTATGCATCCATCATCATAGCACCTGATATACATCACTAAGTATTAATCTTTATAAACGTCTGGTTTGGTAAACATTTTTCACTCCGCACATCAAGCCTCAGCTAAACGCCTGTTACAATTTATTTGCTTGGTGTTTCTCTTTTCTATAGTCTATCCACAGTTCCTAGTCTATCACATATTATTCATCTCAGTATTAGCATTCTTGAAATATAATTTTAGAGTCTACTTAGAGCAGTGGAGGTATCTCATCAAATATTTCTAGGATGGACTTCCGGTTCCGGTCACACGGACCGGAGGCAACCGACGAAAGCTCCGAGACGGGGCTTTCGTTTCACTGATAAATACCGGACCGCCAGGAGCGCAAACCGCCGGAAAACAGGGCGCAGCTGAAGAGGATCCCTGGCCGGAGCCAGCGAGGCCGAAATCGCCGACAAAGAAGCCGGAGAAGCCACAGACGGGGCCGAGGAAGCCGGCGGCGGCCGGCAGGCCGGCAGGCCAGAAGACGCCGCGCAGCCGCGCTGCTGGAGAAAACCGGAGTGAGCAGGGAGGAGAAGAAGGAGAAAAAAAGCCGGTGAGAGCAACAAGGGCTGCCGGGAGGGTCTGCAGACCCAGCAACGACCCCCGGGCGAGCAGAAGGAAAGGGAAAAAAAAAAGCCGGAAGAGCGGAAGAAGGGAGCCAGGTCCGGAGAACAAAGGAGGAGGCAAGTAAAGCTTACGGAGAGCAGTATTGAAAGGGAGGCGGCAAAGGAACAGACGGCGGGGGAAGACCCAGGCAGAGGGACTGGTGAGTGTTACCCCACGCGCTGCACCCCAGACCCACCAGAAAGGGAGCCCCAGAGACTCAACAGAGGGCAGGATCTACCAGGGAAGAAGGTGGGAGGAAGAAGAAAGCTGGAAAGCACCCTGGAACGCAATAAGGGAAAAGCAGAGGGGATCTATAAACACAGGGGGACAGAAGACAGGAGGAAGTGACCTGGGCAAGAAGGCAGAGAAAGAGGGGCAAGAAGGAGCCAGAAAAGAGCAAAGAGAAGTAACAGGCTGGCAGAGGGGAGTGAAGAGAAACCCAAGGCAAAGGTACTGAACTGGCTCCCTGAACATAGAGCTGCCAGAATACAGGCTCCTACCCCTACACTGCCTAAACCCTGAAGGCACCCCCTCCCCTTTTGGAAGGACCAGATTTCTGGATCTTCACCAGACCACAACCTAGTGTTGTACCGCATCTTGAGAAAAAGGCCATCATCAAAAATCCCAAGCCTCAGATCCTCCCATCTTTGTATCACCCCTGCCAGTACAGAAAAGCTTAATTGAAAACAAGCTACACCCCCTAGTGATCTACCACTTTGCTGTTAAAATACTAACTGTGAGACATGAACACTTGCTAACTTGTAACACAGAAAAATTTGATCCAACCCATCCTAGCAACTTGACAATTTTGCACAGGAACAACTCCCCCACAATTCTTTGCATCAAGGGGTGGCTTTAAGGGTGGACAGGCCAACAGGAGGAGAAGCTCAAAATGGCTGCCAGACGGACAAAACAAATCAAACTGCGAGACCTGAAGGGAGCTGCATCCTCCCCAGCCCAGCCCTCCAATCGGCTAGGGAACACCCCACCCAACCACACACACCCCCACCCAACTGCATGCCCTCAGACCCACACGCCAACCCACGACTCCGCAACAGCACGCATGATCCAAGAACTAAAAGAGACGATTGAGACACTAAATGAGACGATAGCGACGATGGTGGTGCGGATGGATGGCATGGATAGAAAATTGGCAGAAATGGGTGCGAAGACGGAGAAAGGACGTATAGAAGCAGAACAGAAGACGGAGGAAAGATACAAAGACATGAGCAGGATGCTGGCGGACCAAGGGAGAGACCTGGAGAGAAAGTGGGAAGAACAACGCAAAGCGGTGGCCACAAACCTGGAACAAATGAAGGAGGCAATGCAAACACATTACAAGAACCTCCAAGAAACAAGGGAGAATACGGAAAAGATGATGAAAGAAGTGGAAAACTGCATAGAGGGACAGACTGCTGAGGCTCAGGACCAGTCGACCATGATGCAATTCTGGCAAATGTCATTTGCGATCAGATTCAGAGGGTGGAAAGAGACAACATACGAAACCCAAGAAAGCCTGTTCAGGACCTTTGTAGAGGCACTGGCAACATTCCTGGGCAGGAACGCCAATGAGATTGGGTGGCAAATCGAAAAAATTTACAGAGTGGGCGCCTGGAGGGCAGTGAACAGGCAGCAACCAAGGGACGTGGTCATCCACTTCACAACACAGAGGCTCCGGAATCACATCTCTGCCACTTCCTATAACAAGGCATTCTACATAGAGGAACAGGAGGTGAAGGTTCTGAAAGAGATCCCTCAGGCGATGCTGAGAGACAGAAAGGACTACAAATTCCTGACCACAGAACTGAGATCGCGTGCACTGCGATACCGGTGGGAAACCCCAACAGGACTGTCACTTTCCTATAGAAACAAGAGACACTACTTGACCTCGGTCCAGAAAGCCAAAGACTTCCTCGAAAAGGAACTGAAGTCGGGAGGCCCTCAACCCACCGCGGGAGAAGACGCAGATAGACCACGAGAAAGCGGGAGGGATCGAGGCCAACGAGCAAACAGCGCAGAGGCACAGATCAGGGCAGTGGCAGAGGAAATGGATGGAATACCTAGAGAGGCGAGGGCACAGAGAGCAAAGAGCAACAAAAACAAGGCAGCAAGACAGCCTACAGAGGACAGGCTACCAGGCTCCACTACCAAACACACAGACCAGCAAAGCAAGACCGCACAAACCAATACGAGCAGCAATCCGGATATCATGGGAACGGGACCAAAGAAGACAACAGGAGAAATAACAGAAATGGTCTCGCAAAAGTATCCTGCAACAGATGATGGCAACTAAGTATTTGACTTGGAATGTGAACGGACTGAACTCACCCCAGAAAAGGAGAAAAATTCTCCACTATCTGAATCAAGATAAAAGTGATATAATCTGCCTACAAGAAACACACATCAGAGCGGCAGACCAGAAATATTTGATCAACTACAAACTAGGCGCGCACTTTGTGGCAGCGGCGCCAAGAAAAAAGAATGGGATTGTTATATATGTAAAGAAACATGTAATGGCCAAGCTAATAGAGTCAGACCCCCAAGGTAGATACCTGGCAATTGAAATAACACAAGAGGACAAGAAGATTCTAGTAATGGGCGTATATGCACCAAACCAGCAACAAGGCAAATTCTACAAAAAGCTACACAAGAAAGTAACACAACTTAACTACAGATCTTATATCATCATGGGCGACTGGAACGGGGTCATAGAGACTGCTCTAGACAAAAAAAGAACTGCACCGAACTCACAAAAACACTCCAAGTTGCCTAAATCCTTCTTTGACATGAAGGAGGAACTCGAACTGACAGATGTATGGAGGAAAAGACATGGCAGAGAACAAGAATTCACCTTCTTCTCTGGCAGACATCAATCCTTCTCCAGAATTGACTTTATATTAACTTCTAGCGACTTGCTAACTCGTCTAAACGCGGTGGAAATCCTACCCAAAGCTCTGACGGACCACAACCCTGTGAGGATGGAGCTAAGACACGGCCAGACACAGAGGAGGTCCTGGAGAATCAATGAAAACCTGTTTAGATATGGAGACAAGGTGGCGGAATGCAAAAAAGCCATGAAGGAATACTTCAGCACACATATGAACAACGGAACACCGATAGAACAGATCTGGGACGGCAGCAAGGTGTACATGCGAGGGATCCTCATATCCATGAATAGCTGGCACCGGCGCCAACAAGAACAAAAAAGAAAAGAGTTAGAAAATGAGATAAGCAAAATGGAGCGGCTACTGATAAAAAGACCAGAAGACAAAGTCGCCAAAGAAGGACTCAAGATCTTAAGAAAGCAGTTTGACATGTTGATGGCGGACCAAGTTGCAAGGAATATACAATATGCAAAACATAAGACATTCTGCAAGGCCAACAAACCGGGCCGCTGGCTAGCCTACACTATAAGAAAGAAACAGAAATCCCGCATAATTGAGAAGATAGAATACAAAGGCAAGCTAGAATTCCGACAAAAAACCATCAAGAAAGCCTTCACAGAGTTCTACTCGAAACTATATGCCGAGGATAAGATACGAGACAAAGAGATAGATGAATTCTTACAAAACGAAAAGATACAGGCGATTACCGACACACAAAGAGAAGCCCTGAATGCCTTAATCAGAAAGGAGGAAATACACTCAGCGATCACACAACTGAAAGCAGGAAAATCGCCCGGGACGGATGGGATAACAGCGATCTACTACAAGCACCTACAGGAGGAGATGCTAGAACCCCTCAGAAAGCTATTTGCCAGCATTCAAGAAGGAGGCCAGGTCCCACCATCCTGGAAAACAGCCTACATCTCACTAATCCCAAAGGAGGGGAAAGACAACACACAGCCCGCAAACTACAGGCCCATCTCACTACTAAACACAGACTATAAAATCTTCACAAAAATTTTGGCCAATAGACTAATGACTGTTTTACAAAAAACAATACACCCGGACCAAAGGGGATTTATACAAGGACGCCAGATGAAAACCAACGTGAGGCAGCTGTTGAACATAATAGAGTACCTGCAAAGGCACAACCAGATACCCGCTGCTCTAATGTTTGTGGATGCAGAAAAAGCCTTCGACAGACTGAATTGGCCGTTCCTGACGAACTTGGTCCTGAAGATGAAAATGGGAGCACAGTTCTTCAACTCCATAACGGCAATTTACCAGAAACAAACAGGCCAGATCATTGTCAATGGAGACTTAACGGACTCATTTAATATAGAGAGAGGCACGAGACAGGGCTGCCCGCTGTCCCCCCTGCTATTTGTCCTAACACTGGAACTTTTACTGAACAGAATAAGAGCGGCAGAGGATGTACAGGGCATACAGATTAAACAGCAAGAATACAAACTATGTGCCTTTGCGGATGACCTGCTGGTGACAATGTCGCAACCAGCACAATCAGCAAGGAAATTGATGGAGATAATGGAGGACTATGGTAGGGTGTCAGGCTTCAAAGTAAATATATCAAAAACAAAGATGCTAGTCAAAAACCTAGACAACAAAGCAAAACGGAACCTGGAAAGAATAACGGGTTGTGAAATAGTCAAGAAAGTCAAGTACTTAGGAGTGGAGATAGAATCAACGAATGCGAAATTATACAAGAATAACTATGAGGTCCTGTGGAATAAGATACAAGCAGACCTGGAAAGGTGGAAATCGCTACGTCTGTCCCTGCTCGGCAGGATAGCGACAGTAAAGATGAATGTATTACCCAGATTTTTATTTCTCTTTCAAATGCTACCCATACTAAAGAAGGATGCGGACTTAGACAATTGGCAGAAAGGCATCAACAGATTTATTTGGGACGACAAGAGACCGAGGGTGAAACTAAAAATCATCCAAGACGCAAGGGAGAGAGGGGGACTCAAAATGCCTAATCTAAAGCTATATTACTATGCAGCAACGTTGGTGGCGGTTAGTGACTGGATCAACATGACAAATGATAGAGTTCTGAATGTTGAGGGGCATGGTCTACGATTCGGCTGGCACGCATACCTAGTATACGACAAAAAGGCAGATAGGAATTTCAAGGAGAACCCACTACGAATCCCACTGCTATGGGTCTGGAAGAAATATAAGCACCTCCTACACGACAAGATTCCCATCTGGACGATCCCTGGACACGCAACAGGGGATATGAACACATCCCAAGGGCAAGAAGTGGTGCCCTACAGTGAACTTGTACTGGGAGAAGAAAACAGGTTCCTCCTGAAATCTCAAGCAACGCTAGCAAACAGAGGAATAGGAAGTAACTGGCTATCATATATACAACTACAGTCAAGGTGGCGTAAAGACAAGAAGAAGGGCTTCTCCCAGAACGACGAGAACCTAATTAAACAGATCAGAGAGCAGGGGATTATGCACATCAAACGAGTGTACAGCATTCTGATAGAAATGGACTCTGAAACCGAGCTAGTCAAGAACTGTATGATAAAGTGGGCACAAGACTTCGGACACCCTATCGCCATAGACACGTGGGAGAAAATCTGGGTGAGGAATGTAGAATTCACGAAATCGCAACACTTAAGGGAAAACTTCTACAAGATGTTCTATAGATGGCATCTAGACCCGAAAAAAATATCACTCATCTACCCGGGCACCCAGCC
The DNA here is from genome assembly GCA_034064705.1 of Bothrops alternatus. Taxonomy (NCBI): domain Eukaryota; kingdom Metazoa; phylum Chordata; class Lepidosauria; order Squamata; family Viperidae; genus Bothrops; species Bothrops alternatus. Next base: position 117,964 of record JARGCV010000438.1, read on the forward strand.
CAAGTGCTGGAGGTGCGGAGACGGGGAAGCTACTTACTTTCACATATGGTGGGCATGCAGAAAAATCAAAGCATTCTGGAGGAAGATATGGTGGACACTCCAAACTATTTTCAAAAAGCGTATAGAATTTCTACCTCAGGCTTTTCTGTTAGGGATCACAAAGGATATCACTACCTCAGAGACAAATTTATTTTTGAACTTAGTTACAGCAGCAAGATTGTTGGTGGGACAGTACTGGAAGAATCCGGAAATACCGCCTATTGAAGAATGGACTGTGAAAGCAACAAATTTGGCGGAAATGGCAAAAATATCAGCATACTTGAAAAACCGCTCCAATGAACAATTTGTGACTGACTGGAAACAGTGGATAGACTATATCCAAGAGAGACACCAATCAAACAGAATGCAGCTGGCGTTCAGCTAAGGATCGATGGGAGGAGGGATGAAGGGCTAACAAATCAGATGTTTACAAAAACTAACACCCAACGTTGAATGTATATGTTCTATAACTAATGCCTCTTAACATAACCTTATGACTAACGTTGTTTGCTTTAATATTGTTAAAGTAGACTGAATCTCTACCTCAGGATATGAAACTTTTACCTCAGGATCTCGGGTTGGGGACCATAAAAGATTGCACTAGTAATGGGATGAAGTCAACTCAGAAGCGCAAACGCACAATATGTGATAGACTAGATACAGTAGATAGACCATATATAGGAGAAACACCAATCAAACAAAATGTATTCGGAGTATACTTGAAGATGTAAGGGAGGAGGGAAGAACGTTTACTAAAACAGATGTTTACAAAGATTAATACCTAATGTTGTATGCTATGTTCTAGGATGATTGCTTAGCAATAGGATCTTATGTTTAATGTTGATCACATTAATATTGAAACGGACAGGGGAAACACCAATCAAAATAAAATGTAACAGGAGTATAGTTGAGGCTAGACACGAGGAGTGGGGAAAAAGGCTTACTAACTGAGACGTTTTCAAAGACTAATACTTAGTATTGTATACCAGGTGTCAGGATGATTGCTGCATAATATGTTTTTATGTTCAATGTTAATGGTTTTAATAAAAGAATTAAAAAAAAAAAGTCACTAATTTTCCAAATGGAAAGAAGATAGCCAGCATTAATTTGCATTAAAGTGGGTGTTTAAAAAAAAAAAATATTTCTAGGATTGTATCTAGATCTTAAGATATTTAATTTAAGACAGTGGTTCTTAAGCTGTGGTCCGCAGACTTCATCACGGTGGGGGTGGGTCTGCAAAGGCTTAAAAATATTATATTTAAATCTTAAGTCTTGGGAGGTCTGTGAAGGCTTGAAAAATTGTTATGATTTAAATCTTGAGTCTTGGGGTCCATGGCCCTGGTCCATGGCCACAAAAGGTATTTAAAGGGGGGTCCATGGTGAAGTAAAAGTTGAGAACCACTGGTTTAAGAATCCACATGATTTTGTAACAGTTAAGAACACATTTAAACCAAACTCATTGCTCATGTTCTAAACATGCACATAAACATGTGTCTAAACATTCTGACATACTGTACATTCAATTTTGGTGATCTTTTGTTATTTACTAATATAACAAAAGGTTCAAAGGGGCAAATTCTTACATTTAATTTTCTCCAGCACTGGAAAAAAAAAAGTTATACACTTACATTCATATATTTTACATCTAGTTCAGTCTTCTTCTCCAGCTCCGATATAATCTCTTTATGGAATTTCTTGAACTGTAGTCATAAAAATGGGACAGAAGGGCGAGGAGGTTAGCATTTCTTCGTGGGGAAATATTTGCACAATTTTTTAAAGCAACCGCAGATAAGATTTACTTACGTTTTCTTCTAGCCTGTCGTTGAGTTTCTTTTGAGCGATAGAAATCTCAATGAGGACGTGTCCTGTTGACAAACAAGATTAAATTTTATTTCTGGTTCCTTGAGCCCTTCAAAAAAGGAAGAAAGGGCAGCACAAGTCAAATATCTTAGGTTTTTTTTTTTTTTTAATAAAAAAGGTCCTTGCCAAAAACAACAGAAGATGTTTGTAGGAATGTGGCCTTGGTTACAAGGAACTTTTTTTTTTTTGACAACAGTCCATTTTTACAGAGACAATAGTTCTTTCTACACATTTAAAATAGATTCTGAAATTTCCATCTTAAAAAAGACCCTATATACCCACTAACTTTTTTTCTAATCACTCTTTTTATTTTATTCAAAAAATGTTAAAATACAAAATTCCAAAAACAGTTCTTTAAAAAAAAACAAATGAAGAAAAAACACAAAAATGAGACATTAACAAGTGCATTAAAAAAGCTAGCACATTTACACAAATTATTCCCCTCCCCAGTTGAATACGGATTAATAGATTACAACAATAGTAGTTTCCCACCCTTTGCAAAACAGGCCAACCAAAACTTTACACCACTAAATCTATTTCGCAAATTGTTCACCTGTCGTCTATATTATTATGTTAATGAAAAAACAGTTAAGAAGAACAAGGATAATAAAAAAAGGCGAGATTGTACTTTCAAAACTACAATTGTCACCACAATGTAAAAAAAAGATGTTGAGACTCTGGAAAGAGTGCAGAGAAGAGCAACAAAGAGGATCAGGGGACTGGAGGCTAAAATATACAGGGAACGTTTGCTGGAATTGGGTATGTCTAGTTTAATGAAGAGAAGGATGAGGGGGGGACTGTGGGGATGCTGCAACAGTCTTCAGAGTGAAAATGAAGTCCTTTTTTCAGTGCCGTTGTAACTTTGAACAGTCACTAAACAAGCTGTTGTAACTCGAGAACCACCTGAGTGTAGTAGTCTATGCCTTAGCTCCTCAGTCTCTTAAAATAGGACTGGCTCTATCACCCAACTTGCAAATGAACAACAGGAATGCAACCAGGTGTGGCCCCGGCTTACAGCTATGCATGGATGGGTCCCACCTATTTAAATGGGACTTACACATCAGTTAACTACAGGAAGACTTGGAGGATGTGAGGTCATCGCCCCTTCCAGCTTCAGTATACCTACCTGTAGATAGAGTGAAGCAACCAGGAAACCCTCATTTGCAATGGAGAAGCTTAACTGCAGCCACAGCTCCACGGAGAGTAAAGCTTGTGGAAAGTGTGTGGCATTTAAGAGGGGTTTTTTAAACGTCCTAATTACGGCGACACAGTCAGTGCTTTGCAGAAGGTGCTGCTACAGCAACGCAACTAGCCTGGCGGCTCCCTGTTTGCCTAGATTAACGTGTCAGAAATAACGATCTGGTGGTTTTAAAAGGGCTTTGCTGTCTCCACCCCTTGTACACGGATACGTATATGTTCAGGAAAACAATGAGTTTAACTGGCACAGCAAGGTTGGGGGAAAAAATCCTGCTATATACTGTTATTCTGGTCTCACTGATTACTGCTATCGGAACGATAGAGAATGGCCAGCCTTCCTGGAAAATGTATTTTTTTTTTTAAACACCCTTAACAGAATCAGAGCTGGGCGGGACCACAAGCTGGAGATTCCACACAGATAGTTCTCAATTTACAACTACAATTGACCCCAAGATTTCTGTTGTTAGGGTTAGGGTTGCAAAAGGGGATCGCGTGACCGTGGGGAGGCTGCAACAGTCGCAAGTGAGAAAAACGGTCCTGTTGTAACTTTGAACAGTCACTAAACAAACGGTTGTAAGTTGAGGGCTGCCGATAGCTATGAATATGTGACCTTTTTAAAATTCCATATGCTTCGGTGCAAATACATAAAACCCACGCATAAAGAATTTAGTAAAATTATACAAAAGGCTTGGGGAACCTTCTAGACTTCTGTATAACATGCCAAGCAGGATTGAATCAGTAAAGCTAAATGTATGAAATGGAGTATGAGCGCTGATACTCAAGAAATAAAGACAACCATTGGATTTTTAAGGAAGTGTTTTGACTAACAGATTAATTTGCATGAAATGAGGAGTTTTATTGTCGTGAACTTTTTTTCTCTCTCGCTGTGATTCAAGCCCTTAATCCTTTTTCTGGGCTGCAAGCCCTGAGATTTATATATTGCTCAACACAGCCTTGTGCTGAGAAACTGCTGAATAGGTTAGACTTGTCTTCTCCTACCTACATGCATCCAAGACTTAAGCTCTTAAGCACCATGATATAGAGTCTGTTGCCCTTGAAAAAACAAACTCAGTCAAAAAGCGATTTACTGACTTACTGGCAATACCTATAAACACCAGAAGTGGATTGAATCCCTTGATTGATCAAAGTAACAGACTCACATGCTGGCTTGTTATCTTAACTTTGCTTTAATATTCCTATAAAAATGCGAGATTTTACTCTCGGTAGAAAAAACACCCTGTTTTGTATCAGAAAGACGCTACTATCTAAGCGCCCTCCCTCTTCTCCCCCCCATTGATTTATTTGTACACTCCTTACAGAATGTTTAGTAATTTTACATTGGGATTTTAAATTTCTATGCAGTTGACCAACCTCTTCCACACCACTATTAGGGAAAGAATATCTTTAATTATGTGGAGGTTAAAAAGACAATTCCAGACTCATTGAAGAACGTGGAATCCCAATCGTAAGAGGAAAAAGATTTGGGAACGCTGGGAAAAGGACAGCAGAAATATGATAGATAGATAGATAGATAGATAGATAGATAGATAGATAGATAGATAGATAGATAGATAGATAGATAGATAGATTAGAGAGAGAGAGAGAGAGAAAGAGAGACAGATGATAGATTGATAGATGATAAATGAGATAGATAGATAGAAAGATAGATGATAGAGATGATAGATTGATAGATGGTAAATAGACAGAAACAGATGATAGAGATGATAGATTGATAGATGATAAATGAAATAGATAGATAGATAGACAGTAGAAGATAGATTGATAGATGATAAATGAGATAGATAGATAGATAGATAGATAGATAGATAGATAGATAGATAGATAGGTAGACTGACAGATGATAAATGATGGATGATAAATATAGATAAATGATATAGATGAGAGAGAGAGAGAGAGAGAGAGAGAGAGAGAGAGAGAGAGAGGCTCTCTCCCCAAACAATAACCATCTTCCTAAAACAAAGGACCAGTCAACACAATTTCAACGGAATGAAACACCTTCAAGGCAAAAAGATACCCACTGGTTTGCCAAGGCTGAAGCTTTTCTTTTTTCTCTTTTGCTTTTTGCCAGAGGGTGTGTCATTTCACACAACACTGCAGATGCATTCTAAAGGGGTGAGTGTTTGCTTCTTGTGCAAGCTTATCTGTTTGCCTTATCTGTTTGTTGTGGGGCAGCCAGGAGATCAAAGTATTCACCGGGGCTGTTCCGGTATTCCTAACCTGAACATCGTTTTGCACCTTGACATTTAACCAAAAAGCCTTGACTGGGCTGCTCTTAACCATGTTAAACAGTCACAGTCATTGACCATGTTCCTTGCAAACCTTTGGACCATGATTCTCCCCAGCAGCTCTTCCTTATTCATCCTTGGCTGAGTGTGGAGGTTCTCAAAGGGAAGAAAGTGACCTTTGATTAGCTGATAATTAGAAACAGGATGTGGTTAAAATCTTGGAATTCCTCGCTGATGAATCTCAGGGGAAACCAACCAAAGATAAACTCTCTCAGTCTTGAGGGTGTCACAATGTAGACTAATTCCTCCGGGCTGGAGGTGGTGGTGGGGATAGAGGATGAACTTGTATCTCTTGAGGGGGTTCTTGTCCTGTCATGTTGCTTCTCTGTCTAGGCATCTGACTGGAGAAAGCACTGAAGTTCAGCAGCCTTAAAATGTTTTGGGTCTCGAGAGAATGTGATGACCGGTACAATATGGCAAAAATATCTTGTGTTTAGAAGAAATAAGAAGGAACAGAAAAGTAGACCGCGTCTCCTTGGCTAACATGGTGCCCTACGGAAGGGGAATGTACTCAACAGAAACCAGTGGAGTTGTAACACTGGCAAAGATTTTATTGATCGCATCAGAGTCTTCATTAAAACAAAGCAAAAAAAAAATCATAACTCCACACAACTGGGAAAAAATGGCCCCTTTGGAATACATCCCTCTAATTATTTCAGATAGGATTTATAAAATTAACCTGCCTCCAAAAGAAATGTCACTTCATTAGTGAGGTGGCTGGTTATATAACATTGAATAAGCAAATACCATAAGTAAAAAGTGTGGAATACAATAAAACCGTAGTATGTCGGTATTCTGTCCAATATTTTCATATTTTAAACAGAATCCGGAATAACCTTGAAAGATTTGGCTCAGTAGGAAACTGCAAATCTATTACTGATAGGGAAGTTGAAGAAAGAAAGGAAAGAGAAGGGAAGGGAAGGTATGAAGGAAGGGAAGGGAAGGGAAGGGAAGCAAGGGAGGGAGGAAGGAAGGAAGGAAGGAAGGAAGGAAGGAAGGAAGGAAGGAAGGAAGGAAGGAAGGAAGGAAGGAAGGAAGGAAGATCAGACGGTTCTTCCTGAACCGAATGCTCACTACTTTTTTTTGTTTATAATTTCCCTACAGAAACCTAACTTTTAAGAAAACCTGAACATCTGCATAGGATGCGTTTTTTCAACTACCGTGATTAAGTGGTAAACTCTGTCCACACCTAGGTACAATATGGATCGGCGAAACAGAACCCACCAGTTTTTCTAGATGTTTCTTTCAGTTCCTCCATTGGTAACCACCCTTGATGTGCTCATGCTGCCATTTTTAGTAAATTATGACCTGCCTCAATTAGCCTTCTGTTCTGGATGAAACAATCCATCAGAGTTTAGCATCAATGTGCTAGAATCAGCTACAATATCAGTGAATATTGTAAATGTGGAAAACAGTCATCAGTCCCTTTTTTCATTGCTGTTGTATCTTCGAACGGTCACTAAATGAACGATTGTAAGTCACGGGCTATCTCTATTGGCAATTAGATTTACCCTTGTATTATTAAATTTACCTTCATCTCTTGTTCTTCTAAACGTATACAGCTAGTTTAAAAAAATGAATGACCTTTGGTTGCTGGAATTGGGTCTGTCTGGTTTAATGAAGAGAAGGACAAGGGGTGACAGGATAGCTGTCTTCCAATATTTGAGGGCTGCCACAAAGAAGAGGGGGTCAAGATTTTCTCCAAAGCCCCTGAAGGCAGGACAAGAAGCAAGGGATGGAAACTCATCAAGGAGAGAAGCAACCTAGAACTAAGGAGAAACTTCCTGACAGCGAGAACAATTAACCAGAATCTGCCTCCAGAAGCGGTGAACGCGCCAACACTGGAGGTTTTTAAGAAGAGACTGGACAGCCATTTGTCTGAAATGGTATAGGGTTTCCTGCCTGAGCAGGGGGTTGGACTCAATGACCTCCAAGGTCCCTTCCAACTTTATTTATTAAGTTACGAGGATGTTCTATCTTCAGTTGCAAGATATGAAACCCAACTTAAATGGAAAACTCCAAGTGTTAATGGAGAAAGATCCACCATTCTTCTCTGTCCAAGAATTAATGGCTAAAGTAGAGTAAAATTCATGTCGGTCAATTCAGATTGTTCAGTCCATAATGCTGGCTCCACTCCATGCCTACCCAACATAGAACCAAAATAAATTCGTCCTTTATGCTCAGATGGCCATTAAAAAAAAGAAAAGTAATCACCATTTCAAGAACAGACTCAGAAACGGAACAAAGGGAAAGAGAGGTTTTTTTTTTCCAAATGACCGGATCCTTGGCAGAGCAAAGACATCAGTGATAAAATTGATAAGTGGCACAATTAGGATTAGGCTGTGTGGAGTCCTTGTACTTTTTTTGGGTGGAAATAACGGCATGGTTTCTATTTAAATCGCCGCTTCACGAGTAGCCCAAAAAATCAGGTAATCATATCGGCTGCTTTGCCTTCTGTGCAATACAATGTGCAAATGTTTGCATAATTTCGAAAGGCCAAATCAATTAGACCTCTTTCATTTTTTTTTAAATGTACTTGCCCAATTCAGTATTCAGAAGGCATCGTTAACCATCTGGAACAAAGTATAAATCTGTGAAAAATTTAGAGTTACTTCATGCACGTAACTTCCTGACAGTTAGAACAATTAACCAGTGGAACGACCTGCCTCCAGAAGTGGTGAATGCTCCAAACCTGGAAGTTTTTAAGAAGAGACTGGACAGCCATTTGTCTGAAATAGTATAGGGTTTCCTGCCTGAGCTGGGGGTTGGACTAGATGACCTCCAAGGTCCCGTCCAACTTTATTATTATTATTATTATTATTATTATTATCCCTAAAGAGTGTGAAATTCTTCCTTCTAATTGTGGGGAAATATTAATAGATTAACCTGACGTGGGTAACTTTCATTGCAATTATTTTTGACCCCCAAAGAAGAAGAAAAAACCCAGCATAAAATGCTTCTTTTTATAGAAAAATAATTCTTTTTTTTTTTAAGGGGGAGAAGAACTCAGATTTCCACTGATTTCCATTAACTGTATAAAATAAGAATTAAAAAAAACCCTCACTTCGGTCCATAACGCATTGACAACCTATATATCCAAATGGTTAAAAAACCTATGAGGAACTTGCAGTCTAAATATAAAAGTAAACAATTGTGTAACTTTATACTAATGTAAATAACAGTCTTCATTTTCTCACAGTTCTCTAAGGACTTGTTACCAGGAAGTTTTTATCTTATTTCATACCCAGGCAGGAAAATAGCTCAGGTTTTTTTTTCAAATATTGATTTAGAAAAAGCAATAATGCAAACATATTTTAAGGAACTTGTCATTCTTGCTGCCTCTTTCCCTGCAGATTTAAGGCAGAGATCTAAACATTCCTTGGGGAAACACCTAGACCCAACTTGAACCTAACCACGGTTAACCTTCCGTGGTTAAAAAAACGTAGAAACAAACATCTTCAAATCTTCTTAATTTAAGGACGATTTGCTTTGAGTTTGGAAAGTCCTTTGAAGCGTTTATTTTGCAAAGGACCAAAACTGTTACAGTGCTTAGTCCAAAGAACTCTGAGCTTTCGTCTTTCTACAGCAAGGACTTTATCTGAAATTAACTTGGAGAGACTCCAAAGGCCGTCTTTTCAATGAACATAAAAAATGTCCTACTGGAACTTTTAGGGGCTATTTTAAGTCTCTATTACAAAACCATTGCGGTGAGAAGCCTTCCAATAATTTGTACATTTCAGTAGAGCAGGGGACAAAAGCCAATGCTACTTATGACATGGCATTATTCACTGATTTAGCTTCTGGACGGCTGATTTATTTTCCTCAATAAACAGTTTGCTCGAGAACAGGATCGTGATCTTGGCAAAAGGAAAGAGCATTGCTTGCGATGATCCCACAGGAAGGAATGCAATCTCTCCGCTCCGTAGCATGGGGACGGCAGCAGAATAATACGTTTAATATACAAATAAATTTGAATGTAGACACTCTTTGGGAGAGCAACCACAATGGGGGCTAGGATGTCCCAAAGGCGCTTTTTCCAAAAGGCAAGTGGACTTTGGGTTTTTTTTTTTCCTTTGAAAAAGTTTCAGATTTGGAGCTTTGGCGTTATGTCTGTTGATGGCAGCAAAATTACTTTACATCCCAAAATGGAAGGGCGCTTTGATTCCCGCAAAGCACGGACGGCTGGCAAAGCGGATGGAGTTAGCAGAGAGGGCTAAGTTGACTGCTTTGATTAAAGAAAAAACAAAAAACAAAAACCACCACACACAATTCCTTTTGTTTCTACTTAGAAACCACTTCTAGACTTTGTGCTTCAAGGTGGCGAGGGGGGGGATGAAACTTTGATTTTGATTTTTTTTACCGATTAGATAGGTTTGTTATAGAAATGGCTAGTTTATATGACTACGTGAAAGTAAAAAAGTTAAACTTTAAAATGGCAAGAAAAGCTCTGGATCGAGAATCCTGGGGTTTAGATAATCTATTTTGTATTTTGTGAGCCGCCCTGAGTTCTCCGGAATAGGGCGGCATAGAAATTAAATAAATAAATAATAAATAAATAAATACTTACCCAACTCTTTAGACACGGGTGATGCAATGGCAGTATCACCTATTTTTGCAATACCGTCATAGTAAGCTCTTCCAGCTAGGACCATGCCTAGAGTAAGAGATAAAAATGAAAAAAAAAAAGAAAAGAAAAACTTGTGTTAATTGTCCTTGACAGTAGGGCGTTTGATCATCAATTAAATATAGGAAATACAGCCAGTTTGGTGTTTGGGCTAAGGCAGTGTTTCTCAACCTTGACAATTTTAAGGCATGTGGACTTCAACTCCCAGAATTCCACAGCCAGCAACGCTGGCTGTGGAATTCTGGGAGTTGAAGTCCACATGCCTTAAAATTGTCAAGGTTGAGAAACACTGGGCTAAGGCATCAGGCTAAAAACTGGGAGACTGTAAGTTCTAGTTCTGTCTTAGGCTTGCAGCCAGCTGGGTGGCCTTGAGTCAATCACCAGGAGGCTGTGAGTTGTAGTCCCACCTTATATATAAAAGCTGGATGATTCTGGGTCAGTCACCAGTAGATTATGAGTTCCCGCCCTGCCTTGGGCATGAAAACTGATTGGGTGACTTTGGGCTAATCACCAGGAGACGGTGAGTTCTAGTCCTGCCTTGGCATGAAAGCTAGCTGGATGACTTGGAGCCAATTACCAGGAGACTGCAATGTCCCATCCCGCCTTAGGCATGAAAGCCGATTGGGTGACTTGGGGCCAATCACCAGGAGACAGTGAGTTCTAGTACCGCCTTAGGCAGGAAAGCCAGCTGGGTGGCCTTGGGCCAGCCACTCTCTGTCAGCCCTTGGAGGGAGGCAATGGCAAACTACTTCTGAAAGAAAACTGCAGAGACTCATACAGACAATCTCCAACAGTCAGATCCAACCGAACGGAAGAAAATAAAACATTGTTGATGGAGTGTTAAATCTATTATCTTGAATACAAAGTTGAAGTTGCCTTCTGAAGTTGCATCCCACTTGGTCTACAATAGTTGCTTTTTTTCAATGTTGGGAACTTGAAGATGTGTGGACTTTGACTCCTGGAAATTCCCCAGTCAGCCTGGCATGCAACGAAGTCAAGGATTACCTGCAGAATACTTTCGTCAGAATTAAATGGTGGCTGGTCAGCCCTTGAAATGGCTTCCCCCTCCCCATTTAAGTCATTTGAAATCAAGGCTTCAAGCTGGCTAAGATGGAAGGAGCTTAAACCAGTTTTACAATTCTAGCACTCCCTTTACCCTCGTTCTTGAATGGAGAACAAATCAATTGGACATTGTCGTGTTTGCTAAGCAGCAGGTATTTTTTAAACATTTACAAGAAACTGATCCCACGGAGTTGGGACGTCTATAATTTTCCGATTCAGTCAGAGAAGTGATGTTAATCTTTCTGGAGGAAGGGTCTAGTTCTGCTTCACATCAAAGCTGAACCAGTTCATCTTTGTAATAAAAGCAGAACATGGTTGGCTTGGTTCTCTTCTGTTTATTATTTCCGTACTACCTCTGCACCGATGTTGAGTTATTAGAGTCATATCTTGCTTTATTAGTTCAGGATCTCGGCTGCTTCCTCTTATTTGGTCTGCTATCAATCACCCTGGGAAATAGGCTGGGCTGAGGAGGGTTCTAGCAGTAGTCCTTGACTTACAACAGTTTGATTAGCGACCGTTCAAAGTTACAACGGCCCTGAAAAATCTGACGTACAACCAAGCTTCCTATTAACAATTGTCCTAGCATCCCCCACATGATCAAAAATTCAGGTGTAGATATGGCATTTCATATAAAATCCGAAAGTTACTCTAGCTACGAGACAATGGATAGTCCTCGGGCTACAACTATTCATTTAAGGGTGGTTCAAAGTGATGACGGCCTTGTGATTTATGACCTGACCTCGCACATACAACCGGCATATAAGGAACGGTCGCTGGAATTGGGTCTGTCTAGTTTAATGAAGAGAAGGACGAGGGGGGACATGATAGCAGTCTTCCAATATCTCAGGGGTTGCCCCAAAGAAGAGGGAGTCAAGCTCTCCTCCAAAGTGCCTGAAGGCAGGACAAGAAGCAACAGATGGAAACTAATCAAGGAGAGAAGCAACCTGGAAATAAGGAGAAACTTCCTGACAGTGAGAACAATTAACTAGTGGAACAACCTGCCTCCAGAAGCGGTGAATGCTCCAACACTGGAAGATTTTAAGAAGAGACTGGACAGCCACTTGTCTGAAATGGTATAGGGTTTCCTGCCTGAGCAGGGGGTTGGACTAGATGACCTCCAAGGTGCCTTCCAACTTATTATTATTATTATTATTATTATTATTACAACAGTAAGTTACAATGGTACTGAAAAAATGGCTTTTTTTCACAAGAGTATTGCAGCCTCCTGATGGCCACGTGATCAAAATTCGGGTGATTGGCAACTGGTTCATATTTACGACGGTTGCAGCCTCCTGGGGTCACGTGATCCCCTTCTGTGACCTTCTGACAAACCACATCCATGGGGAAGCCATTTCACAACCGGGTTGCTAACTGAACAACTGCAGAGATTCTCTTAACAAACTGTGGCCAGAAAGATTGTAAAATGTGGCACCGCTCACTTAGCAACCGTCTCACTTTGCAACGGAAATCTTGGGCTCCACTGCGGTCGTAAGCCGAGGACGTATCTCGCCGCAAGACGATGATTAGATTTTTTTTCAACCTGCCAAATTAAAATATTTGACGAGACGCCTTAAGCAGGCCACGGAAGACTTACCGTTCACAGCTTTCTCGTAGTTTTTCCCCAGGTTTATCAAATTCCTCAGCCCTGGATTGAATTGTTCCATAACATTCTGAGGGCCAACAAGAAAACGAGAGACCGAATTAAAAGTCTTTCCTTAAATAAGCAGAAAGCTCTAGTTATCCCTATCCCTGTCATTTCACCTTGAAAAACACATGGAGACTTTTTTTGGGGGGGGGACTGAGGGAATGATCTGCTTTTATTAGCATTTTGAAGATTAATATATAGTCATCTTTGATACAGTAAGCTTTAAAATGTATCACTGGACATTTCACCTTTGTTTTGATGTATATACATTTGTGCTGAAGAATGTACATAATAGCATCACCAAAGGATCCCTACATGTGTAAATGGATGTCAGAACATAGACGCACATATATTTTCCCATTAACATCCAGGTTTGTTTGTTTTTTAAACTGAATTGGTGAAAAATCCTAGATTCAGTTTTTATATTTCCAGACATAATGGTTAAAGTAGATGATTACAATACATAATATGGTTTTAAGGCACTTTGACTGCGATCGTGGTGGCAAAAGATACCTCTCCACATACATATGAGCTGCATTCACTACCAAACCTGTAAGACTTTTGACCCAAAGCCCTTCAAGCTTGCTGAAAATGATCAGAAAAAATCATTGTTTCACGTCTCGACATTTATGTATTTATAAAGTTGGCAGCCTACTTTTCATTATGAAGAAGAAGGGGGGGGGAAAGATTACAGTGGACACTTTTTCTTCATTTTTATGTACAGGAGCATATAAACACTGATGCGCATATCATTCTGGATGGAGGCACATTTTAGCGGTAAACAGCCAGACTATAAGTTCTGCAGATTTCACCGTTTTTAATGTCATTGCTGGGTTTAATAGGTTTACCTGCCTGAGCAGGGGGTTGGACTAGAAGACCTCCAAGGTCCCTTTCAACCTGATTATTCTATGCTCTAATTCGTATTTATTGTGGAAAATGAAATGGAATACCGATATGCTCTTAGTATCTTTTTAACCGTCGGCGCGAGCTAAGCGGCTATGTATGAATTTATTCCCTGGCATATTTACATGGTGAGGCTGAGAAAGTCAACCGGATCTCCACTTCCTTTCTGCAGAAAATAAATATTGTCTATCAGAGGCTCAATATTCTTCGAATCACGGATTAACGAATGTCACAAAGACTCAGATATTTTGGCGTGCCATTTAATCCTTTATTAAATTTCTCCACTTCTCTAATAAAATAAAATAAAATTACACCACAGTGCTATTGTGGCCTACTGCTGGCTGTTTGTGGGCAAGTCTGGATGATGAAGTGCTGTGATTTCTAGTTCTGAAACCAAAGACTATTTTCTTATTAGGGAAGAATGCAAGAGGAAGTGTTAGCTCCATAATTAAGGAAGATCAAAAGTGTTCAGTCTCTCTTCTATCAAATTAGTATCTCACCCCAAAGATTACAAGAATTTGGTCGGCTATTTGCACTACAGCTATCATAAAGTGTTTCTCAAGCGTGACAACTATAAGACATGTGGACTTTAACTCCCAGAATTTGGGAAGTTAAAGTTCACATGCCTTAAAAGTTGCCAAGGTTGAGAAACATTGACATAAGATATTATGAATAAAAGCAGAATAATAGACTTCGGTTATAAATGAAATTGCTTGGATGACTGGTGTAAGAGGCAGAAGGATTATTATTCTCAATTTAAATGCTTTCCACTAGTGATCCATTTGTGACAGGCACATGACTGCTAAGCAAAAGATCAGTGCATATAAAAGAAAATAAATCCATTTTCAGGAATCAAGTCTGCTGTCTTCTGTGACTTATTCCAAAAAAATGTTTGTCCCAATGTTTATTGGCTGTGGTTAAAGAGTTTCTGTGTTTCTCCTAACTACCAATCTCAGGCTTAAGGACAATAACAGAGTTATTGCTGACTCTGCAGAAAAAGGATATTTCCGGAAATCTGGTCTGTCAACTCGCTCAGATGTTTAATAAGAAGCCAGGATGAAACTCAGTCCGACTGTGATTAAAATCTTTCCAACAGTAGGAAGTTGCAAGAGACTTCAGATTAATTTTTTACCAGCCTATTTCAGAAGGTACGTATTTCCTGATTGTTTTTTTTAAATCAAAATAAAAATTTGCAATCTATCCTTTTGAAACAAAGAACTATCGTGTTACTTTAAACGTAATTCTTTACACTGAAAAAAAAAATCACCTGGAAATAATACACAGTTACATCTGTGACCTGATATAGTTTTTTTTAAAAAAAAATTAACAGCTTTGAAACAGTTTACGTAAATTAAGAATACAAAGGTTGCAACAGGTAGAAACATAAACAGAGTTAGCAAAACAGATTTAATGTAATCTGATTCCGCCATGCTTCAGATAGGATAGCGGGGCAGTTCCTAGAATTTATAGCAACCGGGCTGATCTAGCACACGCTTACAATTTTAGGAAATATAGTTCCACATGTGGGGATGAGCATTTCATATTGTAATTCCTCTTATAGTAGGAAGCCTGAACGGAGCCAGGGCTTTCCGTCAACTCTTATTTCTCCTTGTGGGACCAGAAAGTTGATCTTGAGCTAGTCACGCCTACGTAGTGGGCATTAAAAGTGCAACGGGGTGAAAGTATTTTACTAAATCCTTCCTTGTTGCACTCTACTCTCCCACCAGGAGATGTTTCCTGGTATGAAACATCTGGACGAGTCGAATGTTTCATCCACTTTATTTCTCAACCTTGGCCACATGAAGATTGGCTGGACTTCAACTCCCAGAATTCCTCAGCCATGGCTGGCTGGCTGAGGAACTCTGGGAGTTGAAGTCCATCCACCTTTACGTTGCCAAGCTTCAAAAATATTGCCCTACACCGCTTCGCGCTTGCATTATGCACACCTGAACAGGGTGTCTTCTCTGAGCTAATCCTATTTCGCAGCGTTCTTCTGAGTTTTGCTGGGTAAACACAGATCTTGGCTCGGTCTTGAGTCCAAGGAAGTAAAAACTGGTATAAACCCTCCCGGTAAATAACTGCTAGAAGGCGCAAAATAACCTTTTGAACCATCTTGAGGACTTTGCCTTCTCGTTCCAGTGGACCGATACAAGAAACCAGTATCGTGCAAGAAGCCAACCCAACAGAAGTAAACTCTGCACATTCATATATATTTTTTGCTTTGAAAGCGTAAACAAATAGTAAAGGTGGCGATTTTGTTTTTGTTTTTTAAATTTTTCATGCATTCTCCTCCACGAAATAATAAAATACGACGTTGGGGGAAATGATGCAAGGGGCTTGCATTTCGGGTCCCAATTAAAATACAGAGCCTGGCCCCCTAAGATTAAAAATAATAAACAGAACTTTACTGTAGAGGCAGTCCTCGGCTTATAAATCGTTCATTTAGTGACCGTTCAAAGTTGCAACGGCACTGTAAAAAGGGACTTACGACCGTTTTTTCACACTTACGGCCGCTGCAGCCTCCCCAGGGTCATGTGATCAAAATTCAGACGCTTGGCAACTGGCATGTACCTATGACAGTTGCAGCATCCCTGGGATCACGTGATCCTCTTTTGCGACTTTCTAACCCGCAAAGTCAGTGGGGGAAGCCGGGTTACTAACTTAAATTAACTGCAGTGATTCACTTAAGAACCATGTCGAGAAAGGTCGCAAAAGGGGGCAAAACCCACTTAACAAATGTCTCGCTTAGCAACAAGGCTCCGTTGTGGTGGTAGGTCAAGGACTACAGTGCCAGTAATTCCAAACAAGAATAACAACATGGGCAACTGACTTGCCGCAAAGCATTAGCCTCAAATATTACATCTCGTTCTAACTACAGGTCTGGTCTTTAATCTTCTTAATAAAAACCAAAGGAATCAGGGTAAGCTTAGTTTTTGCAGGGCGAAACTAAATTTGAGACCTCAGTTTATAGATTAAAGAGTTCCCCGGCTCTTTAAGTACAATATTAGAGAGGGTTTTGCTGTTCAAATACAAATCCCTCTCTGAAAAGTTCACCTTTGTTCCTTAAGACACGACACCCCCCCACACACACCTGAAAAGACAGTTGCTAGCCACCTATTGACAACAATCCAGGAGGCATGAGGGTGCTAGTGTTAAATTCCGTTCTGATTCCTTACAACAACACCTTAACTAAATCGATTAATTCGTTTTAAAAAAAGCTTGCAGCAATGCAATAATCCAGAGGCGCACATTTTAAAAAGGCCCTTGCAGAGAGAGGTGTAATTTTAATATTGAATTGAATTAAGGCCCCTTGGTTTAGGTCCCCCTGCTTGAGCAGGGGGCTGGACTAGAAGACCTCCAAGGTTCCTTCTAGCTTCTATTTCTATTTCTATTTCTATTTCTATTTCTATTTCTATTCTATTCTATTCTATTCTATTCTATTCTATTCTATTCTATTCTATTCTATTCTATTCCATTCCATTCCATTCCATTCCATAATTCTATTCTATTCTATTCTATTCTATTCTATTCTATTCTATTCTATTCTATTCTATTCTATTCTATTCTATTCTATTCTATTCTATTCTTGATAACATGTCTGTAAGATTTTTTTTTTGTCCTCCTCCCGTTCAATTGTGTCCGATTCTCGGAGACTTGTGCCTGGACTCGTCCCTGCAATTTTCTTGGCAAGGTTTTTTGGAAGTGGGTTTGCCATTACCTCCGTCTTAGAGCTGAGAGAGAGTGACTGGCCCCAAGTTACCCAGCTGGCTTTGTGCCCTGGGCAGTACTAGAACTCTCAGTCTCCCAGTTTCCCAGACTGAAGCCTTAACCCCTTCACCAGATGGGCCCAGCCTTAGCGACTTTAAGATTTGTGGACTTCAGCTCCCAGAATTCCCCAGCCGGCCAGCCATGGGGAATTCTGGGAGTTGAAGTCCACAAATCCTACAGTTGCCAAGGCTGACAAACATCGCATTAGGGTGAACTAAAGCAAACAATGTCCCAGTAGCTGTCAGGAAACTTAACCCAGTAAGTTTCAAATTCCCACTTTCCATCAGCATGATGATGGGACACCTGCAGAGCCCCGTACTTTGGTTTCCCATTAACGCGGCCCTGTCGCTTCATGCTGCTTTCATTTCAGAAGAAGCGACAGGGCCGCGTTAATGGGAAACCAAAGTACGGGGCTCTGCAGGTGTCCCATCATCATGCTGATGGAAACCATAGTTCAGAGGGTGGCGCTGGGTCCATCAAGCGCTTTTATTTCATTCTTTTTATTTTAAAGAGAGCAAGACATCTACCTGGAGATAGTCCCATTTCTGTGTCGGGAACAGCCAACGTGCTTTACAACATGAGTGGCATACTTTGGCATAGAATTTCTTACTTTGAAACCTTCTATTTGGCACAAAGAAACAGGCAGATGGCCACTTTGAATCCTGAACTTTGAACCCTTCATTGCTGGAAAAGTTGTTCCTGGCTTATCCTAGACAGCTGGATTTTAGACACCCTTTGATTTTTTCCACAGTGCCACTGATTTTGAGACACGATTGGGCTTTGTGCAGAATGAAAAGAGCTGATTAAAATATAGATGATTTTGGCATCTGATTATCCACAGCAAGACAGGTTCACTGATGGATGGGAAACCACTAGAAGACTTTTTGACCGGGACTTTATTTTTTTAAAAAAGGTTTTGGTGGCAACCTTCCTCTCTGGACTCCTGAGGCCATCAAAACTGAAGGTTCCTGAATTCCCTTTTCACTGGTTGTAAGGCCAGATCTTCTTTTGCCATTCCCAAGATCAAATTGTGAGTCAAAAGTTTGTGATTTCAAGAGTGTTTTGCTGGGTAAAAGAATGACGAAAAAAAACCACTCCCTGCACATAATGGGCAACTTTTGACAGTTTTTCGATAGGCAGGGTGGGAAAACATGCTGTAATTGTTGAGATAAAGTAATTTTCTGTACCTCAAAATAAACATGACAGCAGTATCTGTACAAAAAAAAAAAAAGTATGCCTGAAGAATATTGTGTAACGGAGATAAATATCTTCTGATATGAAGCCAATAAAGGGGGGGTCACATGTTAAGTCACCCGGCACTTGGCTGTATAAGGAGAAAAGCATCACCAAGCAATGGCAAACATAATTTATTTCCTTGTAGAGCTCTCTCTGCACCCCTGGGACTTTGGGAAATGTTGTTATGACTACCCATCTTGGAATTTATACGGCTTATGGAGAGATCGGGGTACTTCCCGGGGAGAGTAGCCCATCCTTCTGTCCTTGCAGAGAATAAAGGAAGTGGTAGGAATAACAGGCTAAGAATCGGAAGGGATCTTGGAGGTCTTCTAGTCCAGCCCCCTGCTCAAGCAGGAATATGGAGATATTCAAGCTCTGTCGCCAAGTGGGACAACCCTTTTTTTTGTTTCCCAAATCCAAAACAGCCATAAAATGTTGAGAAATATAACAGAAAAAAGTGTTGGGAGGGACCTTGGAGGTCTTCTAGTCCAACCCCCTGCTCAAGCAGGAATATGGAGATATGCATATTCTGTTGCCAAGTGGGACGACCCTTTTTTTAAAAAGTCCAGAATGTCTGAAAAATGTTCAGAACCGGCTCTTCGATTCACTGGCACATAAGGAGATTTGACAAACAGATTGATCATATTCCGTGATTACAGCCCATCTCGATAAAAGTAGTTTTTAGTTTCTCTGTTAGGTGGACTTCTTGATCTGCTTCGCTTAATGGGACTTCAGAGTCCCACCAATCTTTTCTGCCTGACTCAAAATGGTCCGTGAAGCCCTTGGTGCTTTATGAGCTTGGTGGTTTTCTTGCAGACATTTCATCACCACACCAAGCAATGTCATCAGTGCATGTTGATAATTATCTCCTATTTTTTAAACCCCCTTACCTTATCAGGGGCGAGTCCCCTGGACTGCAAGGCGATCAAACCGGTCAGTTCTAGAGGAGATCAACCCTGACTGCTCTTTAGAAGGCCAGATCCTGAAGTTGAAACTCAAATACTTTGGCCACCTAATGAGAAGGAAGGACTCACTGGAGAAGGGCCTGATGCTGGGAAAGACGGAGGGCAACAGAAGAACAGGACGACAGAAGAAAAGAGGTGGCTGGATGGAGTCCCTGAAGCAGGAGGCATGAGCTTAAATGGACTCCAGAAGATGGTAGAGGTCAGGAAGGCCTGGAGGAACGTTGTCCATGGAGTCACAATGGGTCGGATACGACTTCGTAACTAACAACAACCTTATCAGGGAGTCTAGACCAGGGTTTCTCAGCCTTGGCAACTTGAAAAGGTGCAGGTTCAACATCCAGAATTCCCCAGCCGGTGTGACTGACGGGTGAATTCTGGGAGTTGAAATCCACACATCTTCCAAGTTGCCAGGGTCAAAAAAAGAAAAAGAAAAAGAAAAAAAAGAACTGGTCTAGAAAATAAAAGTAGATTTTTCCTGGCAGAGTTTAAACTTACTGCCCTAAAGTTCTTAAACAAAATTATTGTCTGCTGCATGAA
The DNA here is from genome assembly GCA_034064705.1 of Bothrops alternatus. Classification (NCBI taxonomy): domain Eukaryota; kingdom Metazoa; phylum Chordata; class Lepidosauria; order Squamata; family Viperidae; genus Bothrops; species Bothrops alternatus. The sequence continues at coordinate 138,106 of JARGCV010000438.1, forward strand.
TACCTCTGCCCCACCTTTAGCTTGCCGGGTTAAGCAAGTTGTGTTGATGCAAACAACTGTTCCATGATATGCCAGCTCCTGTCAAGCTTAATATCGTCGGTTGGATTTTTCTAAGGAGCAAATATGTCAGCCATTCCATCATAATGTCCCTGTCAGTAAATGTCCCAAGGAGAATTTGCAGAGATCTGGGTGGCTTAAGCACTTTCGAATCTAAGTTCTGTTGACCTTGAGCCATGGAATTTGGGTAACCCGATGGAACCACTGCTTTGTGTCAGAGGATCGAAAGAAGCAGGGCAGGACCACAGAGCCTTCTTAAATAATGTAATATAAAACCACAGAAGAGAGGGGTTGTTTTTTTAAAAAAAAATTCTGCTCAGGCAACCTCCTCATTTGAGTAGATGAAAGATTAGGCCAGCACATGTGGAGGCCAAATGGCACTTCAGAATATATGTGAATGTTTGCAAGATGCAGCTTCAAAGGGTCAGCCCTGGATAACCCCGCCACTTCTGACAGATCTAGCGGGACACCTTGATAAATGTACACAAGTGGGAGGCTAGAATAGGCTACGTTTCCCAGTTCTCTGGGCCTCCATCCTTCTGGAGATCCTGACATTTGGTGGATCTACAAAATAAACACTCTGGAGAATCAGCAGAGCTGCTTTTGACTTTTCATTCACCTCTTATCGTAGTTTGGCCTGCAGAATTAGCAGAGGTGGACCTGGACGTTGGCTTCTGTCAACAGAGCAGGGAAAAGCAAATCCAGAAATAAACAGAGGCCCCGATACCCCAAGAAGGATTGCCTGAGCAAATCTGACATAAGCAGAAGAGGTCATTCAAAGTGGAAGAGGAAAAATACTTGGCTTTTTCTGGAGAAGTTGCAACTGAAAAGCCAGTCCTACTGTCATTGGAAAAAGCTTAGGACAGGGTTTCCCAACCTCTGGAATTTCCAGATGTTTGGGCTTCTCCTTTGTTATTTAAAAAGAAATAATAAAATATAGGATAAAAAAATAAACAACAATAAGTAAAATCGTCCTTACGTTATGATCATTCCATTGCTGGAGGAATAACAAAATAACAGAGTTGGAAGAGACCTTGGAGGTCATCTAGTCCAACCCCCCTGCTCAGGCAGGAAACCCTATATCATTTTGGACAAATGGCTGTCCAGTTTCTTCTTCTTCTTTTTTTTTTTTTTCATTTTCAGAAGGGCATTTAATAGGCTTCGTGAAGCCAAAGAACTGAATACAGGAATACCTTAACCACTTTTAGTACAATATTGAATTACATGTGAGTCTTCCAGTTTAAAAGAAAAATATAAACAAACAGTTTTTCAAGAACTTGCAAGTTCTGCAAGCTTCAGGTTCTAGGTACATCATACAGTATAAATTTGTTTCTGAAGATCAACACGAGTCTCCCTTAATAATCAAGGGGGGGCTGCCTTCCTCCATGCCCCTTCCTCACTACATCATAGTAGGCATAGAAGGGGCATGGAGGAAGGCAGCCCCCCCTTGATTATTAAGGGAGACTCGTGTTGATCTTCAGAAACAAATTTATACTGTATGACGTACCTAGAACCTGAAGCTTCCAGTTTCTTCTTAAAAACTTCCAGTGTTGGAGCATTCACCGCTTCTGGAGGCAGGTTGTTCCACTGGTTAGTTGTTCTAACTGTCAGGAAATTCCTCCTTAGTTCTAGGTTGCTTCTCTCCTTGATTAGTTTCCATCCGTTGCTTCTTGTCCTGCCTTCAGGTGCTTTGGAGAATAGCTTGACTCCCTCTTCTTTGGGGCAGCCCCTGAGATACTGGAAGGCTGCTATCCTGTCCCCCCTCATCCTTCTCTTCATTAAACCAGACATACCCAATTCCAGCAGCCTTTCCTTATATGTTTTATCCTCCAGTCCCCTGATCATCTTGGTTGCTCTTCTCTGCCCTCTTGTTATTATTGTATTATTATTGTTAAATGTGGCAAGAAAAGTCCTAAAATGCGGCAAGCAAATCTCACTTAACAAATTTCTCACTTAGCAACGTAAATGTTGGGCTCAGTTGTCGTCGTAAGTCAAGGAACATCTGTATACATGTCACTGATGGGAAGGGCAGAGTAGATTCCAGCTTCCTGAAATTGTGTGCTGTTTCTGTCCTTTATCGCCCATGAATATGTGCCCCGTTATCTCGCTTTGGCTTAGAGCCAAAGCAAATGAACTTAACCATTATCTTAAGAGTCCTGCCCAAGAGCTTACTTTTTTCATACATACGCTCTTTGTTGTGAGTAGCACTATTGGATCAAATCTCCCACATCTCAAGGGCAATAGGGAACCTGTTTATACAGTCCTTGCTTTCTCTCTGTCTTTCACTGTTGACTTGCAGACGTTTGATTACCTGAGTAGGGAACCTCATCAGTGCTGGGATGGTGTCGATGGTGCTTTGACAGTGATGGGGATTGTTAGGTACTGACGTTACCTAGTTGGGTAATCAAACCTCTCCCAAAAAAATACAGCCAAGGAGCACTAAGGAAACCACAATCCTCCTCCTCCTCCTCCTCCTCCTCCTCCTCCTCCTCCTCCTCCTCCTCCTCCTCCTCCTCCTCCTCCTCCTCCACCACCACCACCACCACCACCACCACCACTCTGCAAACCCCACTTAATCTTCTAACACTGATGATGTTACCTAGTTGGGTAATGAAACATCTTCAAGAAAACAACTGCGCTCAGAGAGCACAAAGGACCTCATAATTCAATCCCAAGCTATATAGTCTCTTTAGTTGGATGGAATTGCCTTTAACAGAGGGCTACTAAAAAGTATCTGGGTTGCCACTAGATGGCGGCATGGATTCCTTCTGTAGCCCTCTTAGGCCATCTGTTGGCTCTCTATAGAAAAGCAGGCAGAGTTTGGGGGCAGAGTTAAGTATGTCATCAGCTTGCACTGGCTGGGGAATTCTGGGAGTTGAAGTCCACCCATCTTAAAAGTTGCCCAGGTTGAAGAACACTGCTCTAAGCCCTTTGATGGCCTATTCTCCCAAACATCCCTTTGTAGAACAAGCACCTGCCTTGTCTCAGTAGCACCACCGGTTACTGGCCTAGGGATGTGTTCGGAAGCACTTGCCATTGTAAGTGCTCTTCCCACGCTAGCAAAGCCCTTATTTTTTGGCCCCAGGCCTAAGAGATACTTGCCGTAGATAGTGTGCTAGTTCTGGAGATTTCTATGTGCAGATATGGATAACAAGTGCTTACTCTCTTTATTTGTGTTGAGAAGGTGGGGGAGGTTGATCAGATCAACCCCTACTTCTGGGTCCCATTCAAGGTGTTCGTTATCCCTTTTAAAGCCGTTTATTGGCATTGGAACCAGGATGCCCAAGAAACCATCTCATCCCAATTACATTGACCTATCCTACCTGGTCAAGACGAGTTTGGTTGTTAACTTGCCGACGTTTCCAATTATAGACTTGGAAGGGACCTTGGAGGTCTTCTAGTCCAATCTTATGCCCAAGCAGAGAACTTATGTCCTTTCGAACAAATGGCTCTCCAGTCGTTCCTTGAAAATCTCCAGCCATGGAGCCACCCACAACTTCTGGAGAGGCGAGTTGTTCCACTGAATAACTGACCTCACTGTTAGGAAATTTCTCCTAATTTTAGGTTAGATCTCTCTTGTTAAGCTTCCATCCATTATGCCTTGTCTTGCCCAAAGATTGTCAACCCTCAGGTTGACCCGTTCTCCAAAGCAAGGGAAGGCATGCTGCATATCTCCTTGGTCGAGGAGTTTCAACTGCCAGGATCTAAGAGGGCCTGCTCAGCTCTGCCCCAGCTCTAGGGGACGTCTTCCCTCCAGAGATAAAGCAAACCTATCTTCTGGTTTTGTGGAAGAGTGGCAAGTCCTGGTTTTGCCAATTAGCGCGGGGATATAAAAGTCTGATGCAGCCACAGGGTGTCTGGTGGGCCTGAGGACACCCCTATTCCTTCTTAACCTCCCTAGCCTTTGAATTTTTAGCCCAATTTATCTTCAACTCGTAAGTTTGAACTTGTTTTTGAGCTATGCTTTATGCAGTTATATGATTTTATAAAGCTGTTGTAAACCGCCTAGAGTCCCTTAAGTGAAATGGTTGGTGTAGAAATTTAATAAATAAAATAAAATACTTTAGAAGACTTTCTAACCCAGGTGAGACGTTTTGTTAATGCTAAGAGTTGGGCCCTTTTTTTTTTTTTTGCCTTTTCATATAGTGAAAGACCTTCAAGGTCTTTCATTCATTACCCCAGAGAACACAGCAGCTCTTACAAAAAGTGGAGACTTGTAACTCACAAGGCTATTTCATTAAGGAGGACTACTGTGGCCACACCTCATTTGTTAGGCTATAAAAGTAGATTAGCACCAGTTCCCTTTCTGAGTAAACATACAGTCTCCTTTGAGTCATGAAGACTGTAAAGAAGCATCCATATTGTTTTCTTATGCTCATACCTCTAACTAATTATCTTGATGAGAGTTAAGCTGTTTTATCCGGTTGACCAACCTGTCTTAATCAGGAATAAGAATAGAACAGAATAGAACAGAACAGAACAGAACAGAACAGAATAGAATTCTTTATTGGCCAAATGTGATTGGACACACAAAGAATTTGTCTCTGGTGCAGAAGCTCTCAGTGTACATAAAAGCAGTAAGTGATTAATCATATTCATAATCATAAGATACACTCCTCAAAAATCATAAGCTACAGCACTTAGTGATGGTCATGGGATACTAAATACGCAATCAACATAAATCATAATTTATATGAACACAGAATAATTTCTATGTTCCATTCCTCACAGAGTCATTTCCATAAGTTGGAATTTCTTGTTTCAACGCCATCAATGTTAGGTCAAAGCTATCTTCCCCACCACCCAGCTGGATGGGGGGGGGTTTCACGATCAGAAACCATTTCTCAATGCCACAGGTACCTTTCCCTAACCCCACCCAAAGTGAAAACTCCATGCCTATCTCCTGCCAAAGAAACACACCCGCTGTATGAATCAGACTTTTTTTTTCTTTCCCAAACTAGCATGGGAAAAGGGACTTGACTCACAAGTCACGGGATGGGACGGATCCTGTTGCTGTCTTTCCAGGCAGAAAGCTTAAGGTTTAAAATCTGCAAGAAAAGGGACCCCGGAGATGGTAGAGAATTTGGAGCGAAATTGAAAAAGGTTGAGGATCAAGCAGGCTAGACAGAAAGGGCTGGGCTCTCGAAAGTATGATGAGAAAGAGAGAGGAGAGAGAGAGGGAGGGAGGGAGGGAAGGAAGGGAGAGAAAGAGAGGGAGGGAGGGACGGAAGGGAGAGAGAAAGAGGGAGGGAAGGGAGGAGAGAGAGAGAGAGAGGAAGGAAGAGAGAGAAGGAGAGAAAGGAAGAGAGGGAGAGAGCTAGGGAGGGAAGGGAGAGAAAGACGGAGGGGAGGGAGAGAGGGAGGGAGGGAGAGGGAGGGAGCGGGGAGAGAGAGAGAGAGAGAGAGAGAGAGAGAGAGAGAGAGAGAGAGAGAGAGAGAGAGAGAGAGAGAGAGAGAAATTGGGTTGGTTTAAGAACTTCTGCTTTAAGGCAAAGGCCAAACCCTGATTTGTTTTCCATGTGTTCAGGCACGGATGGTTTACACAGAGAACAGCCTTGGTTCTAAGCTCCAGTTAAAAAATGAGCATTTCAAGCAATACAGTAGTCCTCAAGTTAGAACAATCGGGACCAGAATTTTCACTGCGGCTAAGCCAGGGAGTTTTTAAGCGAGGCACAGCTCGTTTTTATGACTTTTTCTTGCCACGTTTAAGTGACTCACTGCAGCGGTTTAGTAAATCTTATAGTGGTTAAGCAAATCTGGCTTTCCCCAACAACTTTGCTTGGGGGAAGCTGGGTGGGAAGGTCATAAATTGTGATCGGGTGACACCGCCACCCTCACAAATACATGCCTGTTGCTAAGCACCCAAATTTTGATTGCCTGACCGTGGGGATGCTGCTGCCACGGATGAAAGTGCAGGGAGCAGTCCTAAGTGATTTTTTTTTCCCAGGGCCGTCCTAACTTCCAACAATTGTTAAAAGAATGATTGTGGAGAGCCACTACCGGCTTAACCTAGAAGACCCAGAGTCTGTTTGCGTTCACACGTGCGTTTGTACCTAATGGGATGTAGCGAGAGAACACTCTTGCCCTGATTGATGGAAACAACCTCAAAGGTCATCTAGGCCAACCTTTTCCCACCTGGAATCTGCCAAGAGGGTGAAAGCATCTCCCTTCTAAGTTCCCCAAGTCTGCTAGCTTGGTAGCCACCCCGGAGAAGTGCCCTTGACAGCTACGGAGAACGATAGCAAAGCGGCAGGATTTGTGCCAGGGCAAAATGGTGGCAGAATGTCTGTGGTCACTCTGTTCATAAATAATAAGGCAGGCCTGGAAGACAATACTGTGTGCATTTCTGCTTGGTTTATCCAAGTTCTTTCTCTCCTGACCTTGGGACCTATCAGGACAAAACCACGCTCTTATTTCCCCCCCCCCCAGAATGCAACCCTGAGGGCTTATTTCCAGGTAAAGGAAAAAGAACTTGGAGCACATCCTGGTAAAAATAAGAGAAGGTACAATGGCTTGGTTTAAACAGCAGGCTAAGACATGTTTTTCAACCTGGGCAACTGTAAGATAGGTGGACTTCAACTCCCAGAATTCCCCAGCCAGCATTGACTCTAGCTAAATGGAAAACCACTTGCAGAGCATGCTGATAGAAAAGGAAAAAAAAAAAAGAAACATAGGGTTGGAAGGGACAATTAGAGGTCTTTAGTCCAACCTTCTGCTCAAGTAGGAGATCTTATACCATCCTGGACAGGAGATGGACAAATACTTGTCCGATCTTTTCTTGAAAACCCTCGATCCTGAATATATCTTGATTTTATTTTCCTCCATCAGGAGCAATTCTTTAAAAAAAAAAAAAGAACATAGGCTTCTGAGCATCTGCAGAGTGTCTTTTAGGAGGAAGCTTCTTCTGAATTCCCCTGATCCCTTCCAATCTTTGCATGTTTGCTATGAAGAAGAGATGATTTAAATCTCTTTGGCTAGTTTAGTTCACTGAATAAATCTCAGTTGGTGATTTTCCAGACTTGCTTGCTTATAAATCCTTTCAACTGTAAACAGCACAGCTCAGGTGTGTCAGACTACAACTCCCAGATTCCCATCATCCTCAGTCAATGGTGTGCTCTTCCAAGTCTAGGGAACTACAACTCCCATCTTCTCCAGCTAAAAACCAATGGGAATTGTAGTCTGATCTACATCTAATTGGGGAAGTTGTCTAGCTTTCCACTCATCTTCTAAATATTGTGAGAAAGGGGAAAAAAGACTCACAAAAGAAACATACACAAACACACCCTATAGCACAACTATTTTTACCAGCACAATCTCGGACTGGCTATAAAAGTAAATAGCCATCCATACAAAACCAATAGGCAATCCATAAGAAACAGGATCAGCAGATCCAAAATGAGAGCAGGAAATAAAAAATATCATTGCATAATCCCCAACAATATTAAACAATAAGAAGTGGTATATCCTCACCCCCCCCCCCGCAGAACCACACCAAGTAGCCAACAAATAGCAATAAAGCAATAGCAGTAAACATAAATAGCCACATTAAAAATGTGCTTTCCTGTGACTTTTCTCTCTCTCTCTCTCTTTTTTTTAAAAAAGTCATTTCTTGAACTGCTGCCTTTTTAAAAAAATAAAAAAGTCTATGTCTAACTGCTTTAAAAAGGAGCAAACAAAAAAGGACTTTGAAAAGCGACAGAAAAGGGAGAAAAAAAATCACAAAAAAACCCCAACCCAGTCTGGGAAATGTTTTATTTTAAAGTAGCAATTCAACACATGGCTTCTTTTTTTTTTTACACGAAGGAAAAACAAAATCACATGAAAGCAGTTACAGATAGAACTTTTTTTTTTTTTAAAGTAGCAACTGCAAGAAAAGACCTTTTCCAAAATAAATAAATAAATAAACAGGACAGAAACCCCAGGAGATATATATAGGAGCAATCCAAGAAGTGATCAGCTGTTGTTTTTGTTTTTTTTAAAAAAAATCCCAAGAAAGCAGCCACGGTCAGATTTTTTAAAATTATTTATTTATTTTTAAAGGAGCAATGCAAGAAATGACTTTAAAAAAAACAAAAAAACAAAACAAAACAAAACTCCAAACTCCCACGAAAGCAGCCAAGGACCGAAGTTTTGCTTTGCAACTTCCCAGCCCATAAAAGAGCAAAAAATTAAGTTTGCTTTGAGTCAGGCTGGGTGGGGAGCAGAGAGGAAAGCCCTCGCCTGGCTGGATTCGGGGGTCCCTTTTTTCCCCTGGAGGGGGAACAACCCCGGCTTTGGGAGACTGGGGTCCCCCCTCCTCTTCCTCCCTCGCCCCCCCTTCACCTTGTAGGTGCTCTCGGTCAGCTTGTTGACCTCTTCGGGACCCCGAGACATGACGGCGGTGGCCAAAGGAGGCGAAGCCGGCGGGCTAAGTGGCTCTAAGCGGGGAGGCGGCCGGACGGGATGCCCTCGGGACGTGTGAGGCGGAGGATCTGCTGCCCCGGCGACGTTGGGGGGGGGGGACGCGAATCGCGCAGCGACGCGAAGACCCTCCTTCCTCGGCGGCGCCCTCCGCGCCAACTGTCAAACTTGCGGAACCGGCCACCTCAGCGGAGGGAGGGGAGGCAGGGGACGGGCGGATCCCTCGGCGCGCGCGGCCCCGCCCACCCCTGAGGTGAGGCGAGGCGAGGCGAGGCGAGGCGGGTGGGCGGAGCCGGGCGAGGCCGCTCGCGGAGGGAGGGGCGTCTCGCAGGAGGGAAGAGCCCGGCCGCCGAGCCTCCCTGAGGGGAAGTTTGAACTCCGTCGCTTTCTTCTTCTCCTCCTTTTTTTTTTCTTTCCTTCCCCTCGCCTTTTTCTTCCTTTCTTCTCGTCCTCCCCCGCCACCGAGGAGGTCAAGCGTCCTTCGCTTCCTCCCCTCCGAGTGCAGGCAGGGGCTAAGCCGAGTGAAGGTGTATTGGGACGCGGAAAGGAGACCACCAGGAGATGCCCGCCTGGGTTGGCAATGCACCTTTTTCTGAGAGCGGCCACACTCCAGGAGAGGTGCTGCCCCCTAGTGGAATTTTAATGCTAAGACACCTTAGGAAGCAACCGGTTTGGGTGGGGGTTTTTGTGTGTGTGTGTGTGTGTGTGTGTGTCCATAAGACAACTTTAGGAAGCAACTAAAGGGTGTGGAAAAGATGTGTGTGTCTGTAAGGGGGTAGGTTTTGGGCAATGCCAGAGGAAAAGGGCTAAAAAGCTCCCCCTCTCCGGCCTTATGAATAAAGGCACCCCTTTTGCTGTCTTTTTTGGACCTTCCCTCATTTGCAATTTGGGGTTCTTAATTGCATTATTTAATTGCATCAAATTACTCTGGTGTTAGTTTCACTTTGGAGCGGCCCTCCTCCCCTCCCACCAGGCTTTTCAGTTTATTTACACTTAAGAGTGTATTTATCAAAGAGCCAGCCTTTGTAACCGAATACAATGTGTCGAGAGGGAGATTTGGATAGGTCTTATTTCTCTCAACCAAGGTTTTTTTCCTTGCATTTTTCTTACCCCTGAAGACAGAGGGGCAAGCCAGAACCAAGCCAAACCAGCATTGTGTGAAAAAGGCAACGTGGGCAGAGCTGGTTTAAGAACAGAGTGGTTTGCAAGAATTACCTTTAACTGGCCCTATGGACCAGAAACCTTGCAGAAAAAAAGGAAGGCTGCAAACTGGATTGAGACCATCAAGCACAAATTCCAGAGTGCTTCTTGTGTTAGCTTTTCTCACAAACCACCTGAAACACAAACAGGTTTATGATGGTGGCAGCAGCAGCAGCAGCTTCCCAGTACTGGAGCCTGTTTGTCAGGCTGCAAACAAAAAACCTTGTTTGTAGCAACCCCCAAACCCCTGAATTCAGTGGCTGAGTTCTCACAACTCCTTTACCCGTGCGTGATAAAACCTCGGCTGATGTACGTTGCTTCACCTGTAAACTGAGCTGTGTAGATGCAACAAACTAGGATGTATTTAGGCTATCTGTGGTCTAATCGGCCACCAGCCAGGCATTATTAAATAAATTACTGTTAGACAAACCCTGGCTTGGTGTACAAGGTATGAATTCAGCCCTGGGACTCTTTTACTCACATGCTGGAAGATTTTAAAGTGCAGCCAAGCGATTACCTCACCATATAAGTAGTCCTTGCCTTAACAGCAGTTCGTTTAGTGACAGTTCAAAGTTACGATAGCACTGAAAAAAATGTGACTTATGACCACTTTTTCACAGTAATGACTTTTGCAACGTCCCCAGGGTCACGTGATCAAAGTTCAGATGCTTGGCCACTGGTTCATACTTACGACTGTTGCTGTGTCCTCAAATCGTGTGAGTCCCCTTTTGTGACCTGACCTGCAAAGGCAGTGGAGTTATTCTCTTAACAACGATGGCAAGAAGGATCGTGAAATGGGGAAAAAGTCACTCAACAAATGTCTCATTTAGCCACAGAAACTTTGGGCTCAATTGTCGTAAGTCGAGGACTACCTGTATTTGAGATAATTTTAGTAGCTGAGATTCTCTTTTTTTTTTTGCAAAAGCTGCTATGGAATCTTGAGGGTTTGCCCAGCCTGGTTGTGTGTGTTGACAATAACAACAGCAGCAGATGTGTGTTGCTGTTTAGGAATTCATGCTGAACTTGCCTTGGAAAGTTAGCTGTCAAGCTGCAGAGGCCTGGTTGTTGTCCTCTTCACTATTGTCTATTGGGGCTGTGTGTGCTTCTAAAGTGTGTGTGTGTATGTGTGTGTGTGTGTACTGTATGTTCTCCTGGTGGAGGACTTGCCATCGATCTATGACTGAGTCAGGCTGCTCCTGAGAGACGTTCTGTCTCCCCGTGTTTTTCAAGAGAGAGATCGTGCGTTCAGAGGTGAGCAACTTGTACAGTCCTGAGCAGTGAAGTGTTAGCTCAACGTTGTGAACCAAGCAAGTGTGAAGGACAATGCACACTGCACCTGCAGAGGGGCCAACAGCCTGAACGATCCATCACGGAATCCACAATTAGACTCTAACCTCTGCCGTGTACTCACCAAGGCAGATAAGTTCCTAAAAGATACAACTCTGAGAATCCCCGTTTTTTTTTGGGGGGGGGAATAACAAACAGTCTTATTTTTAAAGTGTGTGGTTGTGTGTGGTGGAGGGGGGGAGGAAGCCACCACATTTGAATTACAGTCTCCTCTGTGCCCCGCATGGAGGGGTAGAAAGGACATCCCGTCAAAATTTGTATGGCGTTGTGCTCCCCGCTGTGTGTGTACAAGCTCCAAGAGTTGTTAATCCTATCACAGATGTTGACAATGTCAGAGATAAATACGTCCTAAATATATGCTTCTGGCCAGCTGCCCAAATTTTGTGGGGATGCTGAAGACAAGAAGCAAGGGATGGAAACTAACCAAAGAGAGAAGCAACCTGCAACTAAGGAGAAACTTCCTGACAGTTAGAACAATTAACCAGTGGAACAACCTGCCTCCAGAAGTGGTGAATGCTCTAACACTGGAAGGTTTTGAAGAAAAGCCATTTGTCTGAAATGATATAGGGTTTCCTGCCTGAGCAGGCGGTTGGACTAGATGACCTCCAAGGTCCAGTCTTTTCTTAAAAACTTCCAGTGGTTTACGGCTGTTTTTTCACACTTACGCCTGTCGCAGCATCCCTAGGGTCACGTGCTCAAAATTCAGACACCTGACAACTGACCTGTATTTATGACGGTCGCAGTGCCCTGAAGGGACTGAAAGGATATGACTTGGTCTAGCTAGAATAATAAGGTGGTTTGAAGTTAGGCGGGATCTCCAAGAACTTTTATTCCTAAACGAATACATCCATAAATCTTTGCTTTTCCAAATTTTAGGCACACCTCTTTCCCTGACTGTTGTGACGAATCCCCGGAGGCGTAACCACACAAGTGGACTCAAGACTCTTCCATGGATCTTGGGAAAAGGAGGTAAGTTTTTATTTATTTGTTATTTGTTAAATTTATTTGCGGCCTGTCTCATCATGAAGCTACTCTGGGCGGCTTACAATTAAAAAGAAAGAAATGAAAAGAGCATAAACAGAAGTCAGAGAATAGAACGATAAAAATAAACAATGAAAAAGAACTCAGTGAGAACACATCCCTATCATAACCAAAAAAGGTGGATGGGAGGAGAGCAGAGAATAAGAGTCTGGGGGAGAGGTAAGTGTCCGGTTTCCAGGAATTGTAAAACAAAATAGTTTCAATGGATCCTTGCACCTTTGTTTTATAACTTCACAGTTGCCTTTCAGGTTTTTCTCTGCTTATATAAGCCTTGAGCTTTAGTGTTTGTGGACAGAGGGAACTAGAATTGATAAATCAACAGAGCAACACAATGAACTAGGCACAGGCCAAGAGGGGCAGCGGGCTATTCTATTTAATCTATTTCCCCTACACCCTTTTTCCTTGAAAATTCTCTGATGCAGGATTCTGAGGTGGTTTCCTATCCTGGCAGTTTATCAAGCGGTTCCCAGTTGAGCAGTTAAACTGGTTCTTTGTGGCTTCCTTCAGCTTATCCTGTGGTTTGATTGGCACTTCTCTGTTTGACCTCTGTTTGATGCTTCAGTGAAATCCTTTTGAGGATCAAATGCAATTTCCCTATTTAACTTGCTCTCTTAAATTAGGATGGTGAAATGTTTCAGGGTTGATTTCTCCAGTATTGATTTTTTTTTATTAAAAAAATCCTCATTCTTTTCACCCCATGTGAAAAAATGTGAATTTTTGGTATGTTCTTATAAAAAAAAGGAAATCAAACTACTATTAACCACTATCACCATTATCTCCTTTCTCCCCTCCCCTCCCTCCCTTTTCTCCTCCTCCCCCTCCCCCTCCCCAAATTCAACAGAATAGACTACATTTCATTTGCCTTTTGTATGGCTCAAGGCTATTGGGGGAAGAACAATTGAAATAGCTCTCTTAATTCAGTAGCCCTGAGATTAGTGAAAATACAGAGATTTAAACTTTACATTTTAGTCTATATTGTGAATTTTGAAGCATCCCCGCTGCTTTCCCACACATTTTTATAATAAGGACCAGGCTATCAGAGTAAAAGGGGGGGGGAGTTGCTAGAATGACTGCCAAATTTTTCTTAGCTGATCTAGCCTTGGTGGTCCAGGTGGGAAAGGTAGAAAAACAGATGTAAACCTGTAAATCCCTTCCAGACTTGATATTTTTACCTTTCATAGATCGGCTTCGCACACCGCAATATGGCATGGGGTGCTTACCCAGTAAGAGGTCAACAACCCCATAGATTAGCAGGGTTGATTCGGCTTATTTTGCTGTCTGGGGGGGCATCCCATTCTTCCTTCACCACTCCTTGTGTGATTCTCACCTGCCCCCCTCCCCTCCACCCCAAACTGCATCCTTCGGAAAAGAATAACTATCCTATTTATCTGTTTATTTTCTGTAAGCGGCCTATTGGAAAGTTGGGTGGCATATAAATTTAATCAATCTATCAATCCAAGGCCACAGACTAAAACTCCCCAAACGTTTGGTTTGCTGGGAGGTTAGTAAAGCTCAGAGGAGTTATGTTGTGTTTTTCTGCATTGTTTGCTGTTGCTTCTTTTTCAGATTGTAGGTTTTGACATTTATATTGTGTTTTTTAAATTTTTAAACTTGATGGATGATCAGAGTCTCTGGGGGAAGAAGGGCAGTGATAGATAGATAGATAGATAGATAGATAGATAGATAGATAGATAGATAGATAGATAGAGATAGATAGATAGATAGATAGATAGATAGATAGATAGATAGATAGATAGATAGATAGATAGAAAGAAAGAAAGAAAATGGATGGATAGATGGATGGATGGATGGATGGATGGATAGAGATAGATAGATAGATAGATAGATTGATAGATAGATAGATAGATAGATAGATAGAGATAGATAGATAGATAGATAGATAGATAGATAGATAGATAGATAGATAGATAGATAGATAGATAGAGATAGATAGATAGATAATGGATGGATAGATGGATGGATGGAGATAGATAGAAAATGGATGGATAGATAGATGATGGATGGATGGATAGATAGATAGATAGATAATACAGACAGATAGATAGATAGATGATAGACAGAAAGATAGATACATAGATAATAGACAGACAGACAGACAGACAGATAAGCTATACTTGTATGATTCCCATGTGACGCTAACACCAAAACTAACTTATTACGTACAAACCAGATCACTGGGCAGAAAAAAAACACTGATTTTGACACTGAGAGAAAATAATGTATTTCAGGATGAGGGGAAGCAACTAGATTATATATCAGAGAGAGAGAAAAACAGCATTTGCATTCTTCAACTAATAGTTGTGGTAGAAAACTCCCTGACATTTATGGATCTCAGCTGAAGTTGGGAAAATCTTTCAGCAAAAAAAAAAACAAAAAAAAAACAGAAGCTGAGAGTAGAAATAGCCCAGCAAGAGAGTAAACTAACTTCATACAAATCCATTGTGCTAAGTAAAGAAAAAAAAAAATCCATGACTGAGAAAATGCCGCACTAAAAATACAATTTCCTTTCAAGTGGCTTTAGTTCAGAATTGAAAACACCAAGCAATGTTTTCTCCCTTGTCTTGGAAACATTACTAAAAGCTCAGTAAGAATTTACTAAAACAATCTGCTGCCTTTTTACTGTTTTGAGGCCAGCCCGTGTGTTTTGAAAGGCAGCATAGACATGAGGAAAAAGCTATTTATTTTGCAATTTCAGATGTGAGCACAGTTTTGATGATTAAATGAAACTCAGGAAGATATTTTTTTATGCAGAATGGGCATAATTTATATTGTGTTTATATATTTAAAATGCACCCTTGAATAATAATTTATCGTATTGCGCTGATTGCTTTTTAAGAGTCTCTGGGGTAATAAAGTCTAATTTTTTAAAAATAATTAAAACGTCTAGCTCCATGCGGCACGCAAAGTAAATCTTTAATTTAAATGGCAAATGTGTCTGGAATTGCTGAATTAAGTGCTTGTGGGTGTATCTGCGGTGAAATCAGCCAGCAACACGTAATTTGTAGTCCAGTGAGTAAAAGCTGCTGTTTTCCCCGAGACCATGTTCCATTGCTCAAATTTATATTAATAAAAATAATTTAAATTTACTACTAAATGTATTGATACAATACATAATTAAAATCTGATGAAGTCTTGGTACA
This sequence comes from Bothrops alternatus, assembly GCA_034064705.1. NCBI lineage: Eukaryota > Metazoa > Chordata > Lepidosauria > Squamata > Viperidae > Bothrops > Bothrops alternatus. The sequence goes on from JARGCV010000438.1 coordinate 153,312, forward strand.
TAATGAGCTGGATTTAACTGTAGCTGAAAAAGGGGTGGATAACTATGGTAGTATAGCAACATCAAGAGATACAATAGAAAACAAAGAATTGGAGAAGATAACTAAGAATCAAGATCTGAAAATCGAAGTTGAAAAATCGTGGCCTAAACCAACTGTAGTTTAAACCAATCCTCCTCCTCTTCTTCTTTGCACACCCCACTCCTTTCTAGCACTGATACTGATACCTAGTTGGGTCATGAAAGGTCTGCAAGAAAACAACCAAGTTCAGAGAGCACCAAGGACGCCACAATATCCTGATCTACAAATGTTCTCTTCCATGTGTAAATATATTACAATCGTTGAGGTCTTGTCCTTCCAAATACCGTGGAAGCACTGATGATAGCCAGTACATTCCTTCTGACAGCATGGACTACAGACTGAGCCACCAATAAAAAACAGTTCTTTGTATCAAAAATTGCCACGTCCAGCAAAGAGTTGCTGCTTTGTTTGAGAAAACATGGACCTCAAGATGCTTAATTTATTTTGGCCATTCGTTTTCTGTTGCAGAATATGATTTGAATATTCGTTTTCTTCACAACAGACAAAAATCATTCTCATCTTTGAAGAACAGGTGGAATCATCAACCACTCTTCGTTGAGAGTTGTTGAGAGTTTGGAAAAAATTCAGAGAAGAGTAACTAAAATGATCAAAGGCCTGCAAACTAAAACGTACGAAGAATGGCTGTAGAACTTGGGTTTGGCTAGTCTAAAGAAAAGAAGAAATAGGGGAGACATGATAGCAATATTCCAGTATTTGAGGGGCTGCCACCAAGAAGAGGGGGTCATGTTATTCTCCAAAGCACCCGAGGGAAGGATGAGAAACCACGGTTGGAAACTGATCAAAGAGAGAAGCAACCTGGAATTAAGGAGAAACTGGCTTCCAGAAACCGTGGGTGCTCCATCACTGGAGACTTTTAAGAAGAGACTGGACATTCACCTGTCTGAGATGGTATAGGTTCTCCTGCTTGAGCAGGGGGCTGGACTAGAAGACCTCCAAGGTCCCTTCCAGCTCTATTCTATTCTATTCATTCTTGAGTTCTTTTGTGATAGAGGATTTGCAAAATTGTAGAATCTTATTATCTTCCTAGGCCACTAGATGGTGAGCAAGCTTTGCAAATGAGAGCCAGAAGGGAGAAACGTCCCTGTTCTTGAAAAGTATAGGCCATTTGCTTGCTTGCTTTTGCCTAGCAAGCTTTGAGGGAACCTGAGTTGCAACGTACCACTACTCTGTGAAGGGAGTTGTACCTCCACCCCACAAAGTGAACCCCTTCAGCTCTTTAAGCAACAGACGTTGTTTTAGAGTGCTTGGGCGCCCCGATAGCCAGCTCCCCAAGTACTGACGGAAGAGAATATTTGTAGTTCAGCATCGGATCTGGTGCTGTCTAAGCGTGATTGCTTTCTTGGAGAAGTTTCATTACCAAACTAGTAACATCCTTTGGGCTCAATTGTGGCCATAAAATTATTGCAAATTATTGAAGACCCATCTTTGCCGGCAGGCCTGGGGCAGTTAACACCTTGCCCCAGCCAGTGTATGTATGTTTGTATGTCTGTTCTGGTTGATCGTTTTTTTTTTAATTAATGGGTTTTATAATGTATTTTAATATTGGATTTCTTTATGTTAGTATTCATGCTGTGAGCCGCCCTGAGTTCTTGGAATAGGGCGGCATAGAAATCTAATAATAATAATAATAATAATAATAATAATAATAATAATAATAATAATAATAATAATAATAATAACTCGAGGACTACCTGTCGATACAACGAGGCGTCTTCTCTTTATTGCTGATGTGCGCAGCCCTTCAGATTGTTTGGGCCGACCACAACATTTTTTTTTTCTTTTTTAAAGCGGAAAGACGGGCAAAGAATCGAAGAACGTAAAAAAAAAAAAAAAAGCAACCCCAAACCCCATACTGAAAACACACCCTAGAGAAAGAGTGAAGAACTGCAAGGGAAAAAGAAAAACCCAGCCCAGGAAACATATCAACATATCAAAGCATTCTTCCAACATCGGATTGGCACTCAAAATCAAACAGAATGGGGAACGAGCGAAATGCCTGAGAGGAAAAAAAAAAAACCCAAAAAAACTTCTGCCCAAGCCAAAAATATATGCAACAACTCTAGGAAAAACAGGCCATCTGTGAAGTCTCATTTTGAAGCCTTCCTCTGGTTTGGGGCTACTTGTTCCCCCTTTCCTTGGCAGATGCTGCAATGGAGGGCCCAGAGGTTGGGTCCCAAAAGGCCACCGAAGTGGAGGATCCATACCAGAGATGATGATGATGATAAAGTTGGAAGGGACCTTGGAGGTCATCTAGTCCAACCCCCTGCTCAGGCAGGAAACCCTATACCATTTCGGACAAACGGCTGTCCAGTCTCTTCTTAAAAACTTCCAGTGTTGGCGCATTCACCGCTTCTGGAGGCAGGTTGTTCCACTGATTAATTGTTCTAACTGTCAGGAAGTTTTTCCTTAGTTCTAGGTTGCTTCTCTCTTTGGTTAGTTTCCATCCGTTGCTTCTTGTCCTGTCCTCAGGTGCTTTGGAGAATAGCTTGACTCTCTCTTCTTTGGGGCAGCCCCTGAGATACTGGAACACAGTTGTCATATCACCCCTCGTCCTTCTCTTCTTTAAACTAGACATTTCCAAGGAACTGCAAACTAGAGGGACTCCAATCTTCCATCTTCCATCAGCTGAGGACCTCAAGATTCAACTGTTTGTTGTACGGATTGGCGTCCAGGCCCTTTTTTGTTGCTCTTCTCTGTGGTCTTCTTCAGAATCCACAACAGCCACGTCTCCCGCATAGAATCCACCCCTCTCTGCCCAGTTCACCTCCCCAATGTTGTTTTGTGTTCTTCTGGTGGTTTCAATTTGCGTCGGGTTTGAAGTTCCATCACCAGACTCTTTAAGGTGCAACTTCTCAAGAACCCCTTGGTTACACAAATGGAAAAAGCATCCAGCATCCATAAATGACGTGTTTCTCCCTCGCAACTTCTCTGAAATGTCTACAGGCGTCCCTTGTCCATGCCTGGTTTCCATTTGCTCTTAAATGGGCTGTGGGGATGGAATCCCATCAACAAAGTCATTTCCCATTAATCTCGGGACATATTTCCCAGTTAACAACACGCAGAGTTGCCCAGGTTTGTTTTCCTTCAGCCTCCCTTCTCTTTTCCCATGTTTCCTAGCAACAGAAAGGATTGTATTATGCATTCTTTTTTTTTTCTAACATCTTACAAAGCCGAATGACCCTGAAATGTAAATTTCAATTAGAAGCGAAAGTGATTAAGAGTTCAGGGTGCTGTATTCAATACTCATTTTGCTTCATGTCTCTCACTTCTTCTTTTTTTATTGCAAAGGAATAAAGATGAGAACGTGGCGCAAAGGAACCGTTGCAAACTGAGATAAGCTGGAAGATGATGGTTAATCTTGGACTGGGAACAATTCAAGTTTAAATCCGCCTTCAGGTCTTCCATTCCAAAAAGACTGAGATACAGGAAGTCCTCACTTTTCAACGGTTCATTTAGTGCAGTGGTTCTCAACCTTTTTAATGCCGCGACCCCCAACCGGTCGTAAGTCGAGGACTACCCAATTGGTCGTAAGTTGAGGACTATTTCCCTGCCCGCGAGCGCTGCGCATACGTGATGCCGCCCCCTGAGCCGGCCGAGGCGTAGCTGGCAAGGGGCAGCGACGGCACAGGGCGACCACCGGCTGGGCCACCAGCTGGCCCAGCCCAAGGGAGGTAAGGCACCCGCCGGGCCCCACGCGCACCAGCAACCCTCCCTGCGGCCGCCGGCCTCCCATCTCCCACCTCCCACCCCTGGCCCTCTTTTACTTACATTTTTAGTAGTTGCTCAGCAGGGAGGGGTGGAAACTTCCGGAGAGCTCGCCTTTGCTGCAGACAACTTGCAGCCCCGTTTGCAGACTGGGACTTTTGGCGGGCTCAGCAGGGCAGAGACAGCCTGGACAATTCCTATTGGCTTTTGAAAGCCAATAGAATTAGACTCTATTCAGGAGAGTCTATTCTATTGGCTTTCAAAAGCCAATAGAATAAGAGGGAGTAGCACAGCTAAGGAAAAGGGGGAAAAATGGCATTGTTTGGCGACCCCCGTGAAATGATCGTTCGACCCCAAATGGGGTCGCGACCCACAAGCTGAGAACCGCTGATTTAGTGGCTGTTCGAAGTTACAGCGGCACTGAAAAAAGGAACTTTACGACCGTTTTTCACCCTTACGACCCTCGCAGCATTTCCCCAGGGTCACGTGATGAAAATTCAGACTCTTGGCAACTGACTCATATTTATGATGGCTGCAGTGTCATGTGATATCCCCTTTTGTGACCTTCGGACAAGCAAAGTCAATGGGGAAGCCAGGTTGGTTTGAGAACTTGTCATTTGCGAAGGTATGAGAAGATGCTGAACTTCTGAGTTGGGAGGTGTTGTATCCCTTGTGCCCCAATTCACACAATGCATCACCATCGAAGGATAAAAGGTCCTTTTATGCAGTAGAGATGGATACTTTAAAAGCCTGATGGCTTAGCTTTCTTGCTTCCAGGGAAAAACAACCTTCCCCCCCCCCCCGCTGAGCACGATCCAAGTCCCCAAACCTAAATCTAGTTTATACATTCGGGAAGATCAGTGCCCACCTTTGTGTGAGAGGGACCTCAGAGTCCTAGTGGACAATCACTTAAATAGGAGCCAGCCGTGTGCTGCAGCTGCCAAAAAAGCCAACACAGTCCTGGGCTGCATGAACAGAGGGACAGAATCAAGATCACGCGGAGTGTTAATACCACTTTACAAGGCCTTGGTAAGGCCACACTTGGAATACAGCATCCAGTTTTGGTCACCGCGATGTAAAAAAGATGTCGAGACTCTAGAAAGAGTGCAGAGTACAGAGAAGAGCAACAACTTTATCATCATCATCATCATCATCAAATAAGGCCTGTCTTCTCAGAAGTTGGGGAATAGCGACAAAGCTACTGCTGCAATTTCTACCAATGTCAGAGAACCACCAGCTGGGCTCAGCGCATCTCCAAATCTTTTTCATGTCCCGAATCTTATTTTCCTCCCAGCAACAAGCAACGTGTGAAGGAAAATAACAATGACGGAAGTTGAACCTGTGGCAGTTGTAGCCGAGCATCCAAACAAAATTCGGATTCAGAGAATGGGCTAAGAGCACTGAGGGAAATCATGCAGTTTAGCCGCCTCTGGCTATTACCAAGAAGAGAATGAATGAGGAATGTCAGCCACACAACACAATCGTAAAGGTTTCCACACTGGGAGTAGAGATCACACAACAGGTGCGCTGGAAGTTTACTTTTCAAGAAAGCATCGTTCTTCCTTCAGGCTCTCTGTATCTCCTTGAAGTTTAACAAACCTCCAGCAACTTAACCATTTCCTAAAAAAAAAACCAAAAACGATTGAAGGAACTGAGATTTGCCAACGTGTCTACAAACTTTCTCAGCAGGAGTATTTGCATATTAAATTCCTTGTTGGTTGGAATTTGCTGTCTCAGGCCCCATGGATGTCCCTTCCATCTGGAGACGTTGCCTTGCCAGGCTAAAAGTGGATTATCTTCGAGAGAGATCCGGTGTCCTCTATTTGGAATGAAGCCTGAATTGATTTCTTCAATTTCCACTCTTTAACCTGCTACCATGGCCACAGCCTCAAGGAAATCTGTTTTACATTTGGCAACTTTCATCAGGAAGCCTTTGCTAACTGATGCAGCCGTATTTCATGCCTGCCCCAAATCTACGTATTCACCACTTCCTGATGACTATAACTGCAAAGTTGAACTTGCTATGACATCAGATGAAAAGACAATTGTTTGCTATCACCCTTCAGTGGACATTCCGTATGAGCACACAAAACCCATTCCACAACTAGACCCAGTGACCTATAAAGAAGAAACACATGAACAAGTCCTGAAATCTAAATTAGAAGAAACAGAAGTCTACAAGAATGAGCCCACAATTGAGACACTTAGTAAAATGTTTTACACAACCAAACATCGCTGGTATCCTGTGGGACAGTATCACACTAGACGCAAGAAAACTAATACTCCCAAAGACCGATGAAATTACATTTGTCTTTATCATCATGGAAAACCACTTTCTGTAGATGGAGGATTAATTTCTAACTAAAACCTTGTCAATTTCTCTAGATAATTTATAGAATCTTGGGATTCTGATTTGTAAAATCTAAGGATATGCAAAATAAAAGTTATATTCCCCCCCCCCAAAAAAGTGGATTATCTTCCTTCCTTTTTTCTTTTTTTCCTTAAGGCAAAGAAAAAAGTGTTGATTTGCCAGTCCATAGCCTGCTTTTTGCAACCTCCAAGTTTATGTTCCATGGTCTGTGACTTTCCCTTGCAGGAGATCTCGCTGGCAGACTTGAGCACCGCAAAGTAAACCTCGCTGAGGCTACCACAGAGAAGCGGGGGATCAAGCCATTCTCCCGAGCACTTGAAGGCAGGACAAGAAGCAACGGATGGAAACTAATCGACCAACCTAGAAATAAACAGAAATTTCCTGATCATGAGAAGAATGGATCAGCAGAACGGCTTCCCTCCAGATGTTGTGGGTGCTCCATCACTGGAGGCTTTCAAGAAGAGACTGGACAGCCATTTCTCTAAACTGATATGAGGTCTCTGGATTGAGCAAGGGGTTAGATTAGCAGACCTCTGAGGTCCTTCCAACTGTGATTCCGTTACTCCTTCAGCCATGGAATGATCCTAACTCAAGGACAACCTGCCTTATAAAAACAATATGTTATTTATTTTTATTTGTTTGCGATTATTATTATTATTCTGTTATTAACATTTTTTTAACCATGGTGCTTGGTCAAGAGGAGTAGAAAGGGCTCGTGGTAGTCAGAGAGAGAAAGAAGAGGCCCAGTGAGAAGCTCGGACATCTCCCGATTGAAGGAAGGGTAGGAACAAGATATTTGATGAGGGCTCTAGCAGCTGCGGTTGTCACCTTGGGATGTGATTCATCTTCGCTTCCGTCTCGGGACCGCGGTGACTTGGCACGGATTTAATGGGACTTCAGCAGCCTGGGCTGCATTTTTAACCACAACGCTGATGTGAAAATTGATTTGACACCCTTTAAAACAAGAACACCTCGTTACGAGGCTTCCCCCACCCTTTTCTTTTTTTTTTTTTTCATCCCAGGGGTAGGAAAAGCAAGCCGCCGGTTGTCCGGATGACGATTTAAGAGTTCAAGAGAAGTAGACCTATTCATTACGGGCAGTCCTCGACTTGCAACAGTTCATTTAGTGACCGTTCCAAGTTACAACCCGAACTGGGGAAAAAAGTAACAATTTTTCCCAGTTACAAGCTTTCCAGCATCCCCATGATCATGGGATCAAAATTCAGAGGCTGGGCAACTGGTTCATACTTACGACCGTTGCTGTGTCCCAAGGCCACGTGATCCCCTTTTGCGACCATTTGACGAGGAAAGTCCATGGGGAAAGACGGGTTCATTTAACGACCAGGTTTTAGGTGTGGGGGGGTCCAGACCCTACAGCAGACAGAAGCGAGATCAGCAGACAGAGAAGAGCAACAAAGATGATTAGAGGTCTGGAGGCTAAAACTTACAAGGAAAGGTTGCTGGAATTGGGTCTGTCTAGTTTAATGAAGAGAAGGATGAGGGGGGACATGATAGCAGTGTTCCAATATCTCAGGGGCTGCCCCAAAGAAGAGGGAGTCAAGCTATTCTCCGAAGCGCCTGAAGGCAGGACAAGAAGCAACGGGTGGAAACTCATCAAGGAGAGAAGCAACCTAGAACTAAGGAGAAACTTCCTGACAGTTAGAACAATTAACCAGTGGAACAACCTGCCTCCAGAAGTGGTAAATGCTCCATCACAATAATAATAATGATAAAGTTGGAAGGGACCTTGGAGGTCATCTAGTGCAACCCCCTGCTCAGGCAGGAAACCCTATACCATTTTGGACAGATGGCTGTCCAGTTTCTTCTTAAAAACTTCCAGTGTTGGAGCATCACTGGAGTTTTTAAGAAAAGATTGGACAGCCATTTGTCTAAAATGGTATAGGGTTTCCTGCCTGAGCAGGGGATTGGACTAGATGACCTCCAAGGTCACTTCCAACATTATTATTATTATTATTATTATTGTTGTTGTTGTTTGTTGTTGTTGTTATCTGCATGGGATTTCACTAAAATACAGAATATTGGAAGTGGTATCAGCACATTTCCTCATTGATGCACAATATAGAATAACAGAGTTATTGCTCAAGCAGGAGACACTAAACAGGTAGTTCTCTCCTTACAACCAGTTTGTTCAGTTTGTTCAAAGTTAAATGGCAGTGAAAAAAGCGACTTATGACCCTTTCCCCCATTATCAGACACTGGGCAACTGACTCGTATTTATATTTATGCCCTATTTAGGACAGTTCCCATGTCCCAACCGGTGCGATCCCCTTTGGTGACTTTCTGACAAGCAAAGTCAACAGGGAATCCAGATTTACCGAACAGCCGTGTTACTCACTTATCAACTGCAGTGATTCGCTTAAAAACTGTGGCAGGAAAAGTCGTAAAATGGGGCAAAGCCCGCTTAACAAATGTTTCCTTTAGCTCCAGAAACGTTGTTGGGTTCAATTGCGATCGCAAGTCGAGGACTACCTGTCTATGGACATATAGATTCTGCTGGCAATATATCCGGGGGAGCAAAGTTGAGAAATGATGGTTTGTTTGATTCTCGGTGCTACCCTAGGAGTCAGACGGCTGGAAAAACCATCACTGTATCATGGCTTGGACGTAACTCCTCGGGATGCAAGCAAGACCCCAAAGTTAACGGAGCTAAAATAATATTTATACAGTCTCCTACGAGCCGGGATTTTATACCTCAATTCACAAAGGGAAATGATAAATAGATTAAGCAGATGGTTGATTCACACTTTTCTCCTGCCGTACACCTCTACCTAATAGAGATTTTGAAAAGATTCTCCCCTCGCTCGGTTTCACAGCTAGAATCAATTTAGCAGATCAGGACAATGTGTGAGAAACTAATAAGCTTTGTTCATCTCCTTGCGTCATCCTGTCCATTTCCCATTCCCCAAATTTGTCACCTTGACCCAGCTGGTGGTTTCTGGGATTGGGGGGGGAAAATAAAATCTGATGTTAATTAGCATTTCTGAGACCCTGCGAGAGAAGTGGGAATACAGCCTTCTTATTGAAATAAATTAGCGTGAAAAGGGTCTAAAGGAATACAGTAACGACCTATTTTTTTTAAAAAAAATGCCGTATAGTGTGTATTACAGACACACACAGACTGTTCGTTGGCTCATTCATTCTTCAGGGAAAAAGAAATCCCTTGGTGGTGTCAGGATAAAAGCACCAGTATATCTAGCCCTTCCAAAAGGCAACTTAGATATTTAAGGCAGGAAACTATTCAGAAGCGATAATCAAGAGAGAACTCACATTTTTGATAAGAGGGCTGACGCAACAAGATTTCTGAGTTTAACTCAACATGATTCCCCCACCAGAGTCGGCTGTCCTATGAACTTGCTGCAAACAGATTCAGCAGTTTAGGATTTCAGTGGAAGAGATTATAGCACAGGGTTGAACTGTGGGGTCCTGGGTGCTCTCTGATCTTGGCTGTTCACTTGCAGATGTTTCATGACCCAACTAGGTAACATCATCAGTGCTAGAAGGATGTGGGGTTTGTGGAATGGAGGAGAAGGTGAAGGGGAGGAGGAGGAGGACTATGGGGTCCTTGATGCTCTCTGATCTTGGCTGTTCGCTTGCAGACGTTTCATGACCCAACTAGGTAACATCATCAGTGCTAGAAGGATGTGGGGTTTGTGGAATGGAGGAGAAGGTGAAGGGGAGGAGGAGGAGGACTATGGGGTCCTTGATGCTCTCTGATCTTGGCTGTTCGCTTGCAGACGTTTCATGACCCAACTAGGTAACATCATCAGTGCTAGAAGGATGTGGGGTTTGTGGAATGGAGAAGAAGGTGAAGGGGAGGAGGAGGAGGACTATGGGGTCCTTGATGCTCTCTGATCTTGGCTGTTCGCTTGCAGACGTTTCATGACCCAACTAGGTAACATCATCAGTGCTAGAAGGATGTGGGGTTTGCGGAATGGAGGAGAAGGTGAAGGGGAGGAGGAGAAGAGGAGGAGGTCCTGGGTGCTCTCTGATCTTGGCTGTTCGCCTGCAGACTTTTCATGACTAGGTAACATCATCAGTGCTAGAAAGGGGTGGCTCAGTTGCCTCTTGTCTGACCAGTGTCTACTCTGCTTCTCTTCCTCCTGTCTCCCAAGGTCATTCCCACATACCATTTCAGTAGGGCAAGCTACTGCATATAAACAGTAGAATAAGTAAAATAAATAAAACCTGCACTCCCTCGTACTGACATCACGTAGTTGGATAGTGGAACGTCTACAAGCATGCTACCTAAGCTCAGAGTCCACCAAAAACCCATAGTTCAGGATTTCATTAGTTTAAGTCCTAATTTCTTGTTCTGCCATCAAAGTTCAAAGGAACTGATGGTTTGATTAATCCATGGATACAGCCTCCCATTTTGCAGATGTGACTCTGGACGGCTAACCACCCATTAAAGAACACTGTCAACAAAGCATTAAAAACCTACAATGCTGGCCAAAAACAAACCAAATAAATACTCGACAGAACAATAGTTCTCTTGGGTTATACAAACACAGATACCGGTACCAAGGAAGTGAGGCATGGTTTTAATGCCTAATTATGGGAGACATTCTTTAACTTTTATAGCCTGTTGTTAAATTAAGTCGTAATGGTCTTCAACCATCCATTGTATCAGGCTTTCAAGCTAGTAAATGTTTGTCCCCAACATAGCCTTTTTTCCCCCTTATATATCCCAAAACCCCGGACTTGCCTCTGTCTAAATGGCTTTGACTGGTGTTTTGTCCAGGCTGAGTAGCTTTCATAACAGCTAACCCTCCACTCGGTTGTATTCTCTTTATATCTTCCGTGGATGGTTGTTTTTCACTTGTAACAGCTACTCCAGTCTTTCCAAGTTGGAGTGTTTAAGGATAATCTTCGTAGCTACACTGTGGGATGATCAGACTTTCTAACCTTCCATCCGTTACTTCTTGTCCTGCCCTCGGGTGCTTTGGAGAATAGCCCCAGAGGGCCGGACAAGAAGTAACGGATGGAAGTTTACCGAGGAGAGGTTCAACCTAGAGCGAAGGAGACATTTCTTGACAGTGAGAACAATCAATCATTGGAACTGCTTCCCTCCAGAAGTTGTGGGTGCTCCCTTCCTGGAAGTTTTCCATAAGAGACTGGACAGCCATGTGTCTGGAATGGTTGGTTTAGAAGACCTCCAAGATCTCTTCCAGTTCTGTTATTCTGTATTCTGAAACGTCACCTTCTTAGAAGTAGGACTAGAAAGCCAAAGGTGTTACCTCTCTCTCTGTGTGTCCTGGTTAAGCCTAGGTTGAGCTGAGCTAGGTGAAGGAAACGTGGCCCCAGATCCTGGGCTCCTGATAACATTATTAGTCATGCAGAGAGGTGACTCAGAAGACCAAAAGGCCTCTGTAGCCATGATAGTTATGAAAAAGGAAGAGTCATTGACACATTCAGACTTGTATATGAAGAACTCTTTTAGTTCTCTGCTCATTATGGTTGTGGCAGAGAAAGTCATCACAGGTGCTTCCAAAGGTTTTTATAAAAAAAAAATAGTAACGGAACAAAGCCAGCCTCGATTCCTTTCTCTCCCTAACCTTCAAGCTTTTTGTTTTGATGTTTAATCGGATGCGAAAGAAAAAGAGAACTAGATGATACATTTTGAATTTTCAATAGAGTTCTCTCACAAAGAGCTCTCTCAGCCAATGGGATTTGGTTGTTCCCCTCGGCACCACGCAGGGGAGTTTAGAGGAACGTAGTTGCTCATAGCTGGTTGATCCTCATTAGTTAAACATTAAATTATGTAGCCTGTTTCTCTTCGAGCCTGGGAGCCATTTTGAGAGAGGGCAAAGAAGAGCAATGCAGAAATATCGCAAGGGCCAACCGTGTCTAGGGTCCAATTTCCTCTCCCAGGGACCAGCCAGATGCCTACATGTAGGACACAGATACTTAATTTTCCAAACAGTCGATCCTGACCCAAAGCCGAAGATCTTTTTTGTGGGTTTTGTAACTGTGGACAGACTGAGTGGTTTCCTCATCGAAACCATGAACACAAGAGGCCAGTCTGCTCCGCTCTGTGGCATTTTTCAAAACCTTATGTGGAAGAGAAGAGCAGACAGAGCCGGGGGGGCAGAATCAAGGGAGCAATCAGCCTAGAATCCTTGCGTTCTCACAAATGGTCGAAGTCCAACCCCTCTCGAATTCTGTTGACTCTTACTTAGCGTCAATTTAATGCCACTCGTTGACGAGATTCTTGTATATAGACACGAGCAATACATCAGCTTAACTGGAACTCGGTGCGCGGTCCCGATTCTTCACACCTGACCCCATGGCAGGAGATACAGTCATCCTTCTGATGCTTCCCAAAACGCTACGGATTGCAACTCCCCCAGTCTCTTGAAAGTTGAATAAGACTTAGACATCAACTCAACGCATTCTAGGACAACACACAAGCACGCCAAATCCCAGCAGCATGAAAAAAGCCAACCCCCCCCCTTCCCCCCCCAAAAAACCCTCATGCCCCAGAAGCCTCTAAATGAATGCAAGGCTAGCATAGATGTGTTTTTTTTTTCCAACCGGAAAAAGGCAGAATAATCAATAAAATATACTCCCTTTATTCCCAGAGTGACAGAATGGATTTGTGAAAATGTCAGAATTCACTGAAATGGCAAAGCTGACCTGTTTGGTCAGAGGGGGAGATTTTTTTTTTCTGAAAGACTGAAACCTTCCAAGGACTTCTTGTTGAAAGAGAGAAGAAAGTTCTTCAACACCCCAAGACATACGCCACCATCTGGAGTCCCAAAGCTGGGTGGGGGTGGGGGAGTTCCATCCTGGAGAGGGTTAGTGGGTTTTAAGAGAACCTGTTGTGTCTTGCTCCCTCTCTTAGTCCTCCTGGTTGATTTTAAGGTGAATATTTATCCTTTTAATATTTTAATGCGTTATATGGCCTACATGGCATCGGACCAGGTTACTTACGGGACCGCCTGCTGCCTCACGAAACCCAGCGACCGGTTAGGGCCCATAGAGTCGGCCTTCTCCAGGTCCCGTCAGCCAGACAGTGTCGCCTGGCGGGGCCTAGGGGAAGGGCCTTCTCTGTTGCGGCCCCGGCCCTCTGGAATCAACTCCCCCCGGAGATCCGTATCGCCCCCACCCTCTCCGCCTTTCGTAAACTACTAAAGACCCATCTCTGCCGACAGGCTTGGGGCGGTTGACATCTTGCCCCTAGCCAGTGTATGTTTGTGTGTACGTTTGCTGAATGATTGGTTTCTTAATTTAGGGGTTCTCTTTTTTTATATATGTATTTTTTATATATGTATTATGTAGTTTTTTATATTGGATTTCTATTTATGCTGTGAGCCGCCCTGAGTTCCCGGAATAGGGCGGCATAGAAATTTAATAAATAATAATAATAATAATAATAATAATAATAATAATAATAATAATAATAATAAAAATAATAAATATTGCAGGTTTTTTAATCTTGTTACAAGTTGCGCAGGGTCACTTGAGATGGAACAAATGTCTTTATTCTACTTCTGGCTTGTCATTGGAACCAGGACAGATAGCCCTTGACTTATAACTGAGCCCAAAACCTACGTTGCTAAGTGAGACAATTTTGCCACCATTGCTAAGGGAGTCCCTGCAGTTGATAAGTTAGTAACCAGGTTATGAAGTGAATCTGGCTTTCTCCTTGCTTGTCAGAAGGTCACAAAAGGGAGGGGGTCACACGACTCCGGGGATGCCACAACTGTCATAAATACGAGTCAGTTGCCAAGTGTCCAATTTTTTATCGTGTGACCCTGGAGATGCTGCAACAGTCACAAGTCTGAAAATTGGTCATAAGTCCCTTTTTTTGACGCCGTTGTAACTGCAAACGGTCCTTAAGTGAACCGTTGTAAGCCGAGGACTCCACTTTTTTATATATATATCTATATATTTATTAAAAAAAATTCATCAACATGTGTTAATTTTTCCATTCAACAAGTTGCCTGGAATTTGCTAAGCTAATACATGTTCAATTCCTAATCCTTCATTCTTTTCTCTAACCAAGAATAAAATAAATTCCAAATTTGATAGTAGTCTGTATCTTCTTTATCTTTCAACCTCATAGTTAATCTGTCCATCTCTGCACATTCCAGTATTTTCCTGATTATTTCTTCCGCTGATGGCAATCCTTCATTCTTCCGGTATTGTGCAAAAATTATTCTCGCTGCTGTGGTGATGTGTAAAATTAAATATAATTTCTGCTTATTAGTCTTTTCAGACATGATGCCCAGTAAAAAAAGTTCAGGTTTAAAATCCACTTGTTCGCCCAATATTTTTTCTAACCACATATGTATATTTTTTTCAATAAGCCTTTGCCTTCCCACATGAGAGGACTCCACTTAATGACCGTTGTAACATCCCCACAGTCATCATGATCAAAACGGGGGCGCTTGGCAGCCGGCACATACTATTCAGCAAAGCGTCTTTGATTCAGTGTAATAGTCATCGTTTAATAAACAGAAGCCTCCAAATTAAAATCTGAAGCCTCCTTTTAATGCCAGACTAATAATGGAGAAAAAACAGATGATTTGTGGGAGGCTGGTGATAAAGCAGCTCTTAACACGCCTCGGGGACAAAACTGACACAATCAATCATGGATTTATATATATTTTTTTAATTTAAGAGGATGAAGAGTCTTGGCACAACTTGTAAAAAGTTTCCTTCCTCGATGGTTGACTTTCCACCCCCACCCCCCCAAACAAAAATTAATCTCTGCCTTTCTCAAGCCTTCCCTCCTGTGTGTTAACCTCCTCATCGTGATACAAATTTTGTCTTTTAATGGGAGGTTCCCTTTTTTAAAAATAAAAGAGTAGGGAGGTGGCTCGGGTAGAGCTCCAGAGAAGTGTTACCAATCCAAATAGATATTTCAGGGGAAAAGAGAAAAGAAGTACATTAAAAGTTTTAACGTTTGGATAGCCAGTTATGCCTTTGAATTTGAGCAAGAAAATGGCCCAGGTTAATATGGCGTTGACTGCCCAGTGCTTCCCTCTGTAAGATCAGATTGTGAGAGGAAAAAAAACATAGGATGCTGTCAGATCCATGCGCTCTTTTCAGAGAGCAGAACAGGAAATTGCTGAAAATCGTGAGCATTTTTTTTTAAACCTTCTGGACAAATCCTTGCAGATTTGAATGGAAATAACCCACTTGGAGGAAAAATAAAACCCTCACTCTTTTTTTCATTTTCTTAATGCTTTAATTCAAATTCAAGACATGCAGCAACAGAAGGAGAATGGAAGGAGAATTTTGATTATTGCTGAAAGCCTCTCTGCCTCCCTCCCTCCCTCTCTCCCTCTCTCTCTTTCTCTCTCTCTCTCTCTCTCCCTCCCTCTCTCTCTTTCTCTTTGTATTTCTATCTTTTACTTTCTGTGTCTTTCTGTCTGTCTGTATCTATTTCTCTTCCATCTGTCTTTCTTTCTCTCTCTCTTTCTCTCTCTCTCTGTCTTTCTTTTTCTCTGTTTCTCTCTCAGTGTCTTACCTTCTCTGTCTTCTTCTTTCTGTCTCTCTCTTTTTCTATCTCTCTGTCTTCCTCTCTTCCTCTATTTCTGTCTCTTTCTGTCTCTGTCTTCCTCTCTTCCTCTATTTCTGTCTCTTTCTGTCTCTGTCTTCCTCTCTTCTCTCTCTCTCTCTCTTTTGCTCTGCTTTTCTCTCTCTGCTTTTCTCTCTCTCTCTCTCTCTCTCTCTCTCTCTCTCTCTCTCTCTCTCTCTCTCTCTCTCTCTCTCTCTCTCTCTCTCTCTCTCTCTCTCTCTCTCTCTCTCTCTCTCTCCTTTGACAAACGAAATAGCTGCTGTTGGGTGAATTAACAAATCAGCCATTGTTGGAATATTTTTTCCTCCTCCTCTTTGCTCTGTTTCTCAGAAGCTGGAGAGACTCCCGGCTTTGGAAATGAGATAAGCAAAAGGTTGCATTTCCATTTTCAGCTTTCTGATCTGAGTGCCACGCATTCTCATCAGCTTGAGAGGCGGAAGCCTACAAACCCAACTGCAAAGATTGTGGCCTCAGAGGAACAGCTTCTCTTTCTGATTAAAATCCCGGGGCTGGGCTAGGACCTAGGATGAAGGCACGACCAAATCCTTCCATTTCCCTTCTGACTTAATTGGGCTTCTGCATTGCACCCAATTTACTTTTGCTGCAGGCTGCTGACCAGGGCTCAGCATCTCCTTTGTTTCCAGAAGATCCTTGTATTATTAATTGAGCCATCTGGTATTATTTCAGCTTGATCCACAATTCCCCATCTCCTCTTCATTCCCTCAAGTGACGTCACCTGTATATCCCGAGAGGCCTCTAAATATTCCTGCGATCCGCATCTCAAATCAAAATTTATTGAATCGCAGTCAACAGCCAGCAAAGGAAAAATAGGAATAAACCACTAAAAAAACAAACTGTTTAGAAAGGACGGCCAAACTCAAGACAACATCAGCCCAAACCAATCGAGTCGAAATCTTTTATTACGATCATAGATCAGGAGACAAGATAGCAATCCAATCAAATCTAAAAGAATTAAGGTTTAAAAACCCGAGAAAGGGAGAATTGCATAAAATAAAGTGTATAAAACGTAAGATGACATAGAAATTAAACAAATACAATAAAATAAGTGGGGACGAGACGCTTTTGGTGTCATCATTCCAAGATTCAGCTAGAAGTTTAATACAGATAGTCCTTGACTGACGACCACAGTTGACCCCAAAATTTCCATTGCTGCTGTTAGGACGATTTTGCTCCTTTTTACGACCTTCTCAACAGAGCCTACTGACATGGTTGTTAAGTGACTCCAGCTTCCCATTGACTTTGCTTGTCAGAACGTCGCAAGAGGGGATCACGTGACCTGGGAACACGGCAACCGTCATAAATATGAGTCCATTGCCAATTTTGATCTCGTGACCCTGGGGGAGGCTGCAAGGGTCATAAGTGTGAAAAACTTTTTTTCAGTGCCGTTGTAACTTTAGTCACTAAATGACCCCCGTTGTAAACTGAGGACTGTCTGCAGCACACCTGGGTGGGCTTTTTGCTTGAGCTACCTCGCAAGGCTGACCACGATCAAGACATGAGGCTTTTCCTGACCGATTGGGTAGGGTGGGGATGGAATGACATCCCCGGAGGGGTGTGTGTGTGTGTGTGTGTGTGTGTGTGAGAGAGAGAGAGAGAGAGGCATTTCTTTACTCCCCCTTTTAAAGGGAGGTTTGAGTGGATTGTGTTTCCTGAAAAATAAATGAAATGCATTCCCTCTCTTGGAAATGCTGCCCCTTTTGTTACTTAACTTTAATGGAACTGCCCTGGAGGAATTTTGAATGTGCAAATCAGGGAGCTGGAGGGGAAATGTGAACAGCAATAATAATAATAATAAAAAAAAATCCCTGAGCAGCAAACATTGAAAGTAAGTGACAAGCTTCATGCAGATTAAATGCAGATTCTGAGCTCTCTGGGAATTTTCCTCGGAAGGCTGTTAATGCAGAAGCCCTTTTGATTTGAAATAGGATGAATCAGTGATATCTTGCAGCTTCTGGAAATAGTCCATTATGCCGAGTTTCACCCACGGTTATTGTGAGAGATCAAAGCAGAATGCAGCATCTTTCTTCCCTTATAGCCTCCCCCTCCCCCCAACACACAATAAATAAATAAAGGAAAAAAGAATAATGATAGCTCCCCATTTGAGCAAGAAAGCCAGTGTTAATTTCGGGAGTAGATATGAAACCATAGCTTTTATTATCCTGTTTAGATTTATACCAGTGTAATCTCCCTCCCTGTAGGAGAATCGTGGCAACATAACACGCCCCCCCCCCACAGATACAGACACAAACACAGACACCCTGTTTCACCTGCAGGCATTTTTCCCCCCACAATTCTGCTTCCTTTAAGAATGTTTTTGCTCTCCTGTTTTATAGAGTTGTTTTCTCACCACTAAAAAGCACATACTGTACCTGACATTTCAATAAGACTGATATGTTGGCTGGGTGTGCATGACAGCAAAACCTAACCCCTTTTTTGCACTTTGCATTCGAGAAAGATGGTTAAAATTCTTCTTCTTCTTCTTCTTCTTCTTCTTCTTCTTCTTCTTCTTCTTCTTCTTCTTCTTCTTCTTCTTCTTCTTCTTCTTCTTCTTCTTCTTCTTCTTCTTCTTCTTCTTCTTCTTCTCCTTCTCCTTCTCCCCTTCTCCTTCTCCTTCTCCTTCTCCTTCTCCTTCTCCTTCTCCTTCTCCTCCTCCTCCTCCGTTCTTTTCAGTCAAATAATATGAGAAAGAAGAATGGCACCTTACATTATTACTGAGGGAGTCGCTAGGATTTGGAACATTTGGGATATAAACGTAGGTCGATCAATCGAGCATAAAGCAAAATATTTCCTATATTTTCATAGCAAATAACATAATAATTCCTTCTCTGAACAATAATAACATTCTTCTTGACTTCCTTTGGCAGTCGCATCAAAAATACAGGCATTTTGCCGAACGCCGTTGAACGTATTTTCTATGTTTGCTGCCTTCTCTAAACATTAACTAATTATTCATGAAGCATTTAATGAATCGCATTTATTCTCTCCTCTTTGACTCCTACTGGCATCTCTCGTTACAATAATTAAAGCAGCTTTTCTTAGCCTGCTTGCAAAAGCCAGTCCCTCTCTCTAAGCCTACCCCACCTAATAGGATTGTTGTGGTGGGAAAAGAGGAAGAGGAAGGAGCATTAGGTGTGTTATTGGGTGCAGGGTATACTCCAGCAAACAGGCATACCTGTTCTCCCATCCTCATTTCTAATGCAATCTTGTAATACCTGCTCAAAAGTAGATCTCAGTTTGAAGCCTCTTCTGGAAATAAACAACCCTCACATAGAAAATATCTGTAACTCAGGCTGAACTGTGGGGTCTTTAGTGCTCTCTGAGCTGGGTGGCTTTTTGCAGACGTTTCGTTACCAAACTAGGTAACATCAGCAGTGCTAGAAGGGAGTGGGATTTGGGAGGAGGAAGCAGGAGGAGGAGAAGGAAGAAGGAGAAGAAGACGGAGAAGAAGGAGGAGGAGGAGGAGGAGGGATGGGTTAAGGGAGAAGGGAGAAGGGAGAAAGGAGGAGGAGGAAGAAGAGGAAGAAGAAGAAGAGGAAGAAGAAGAAGCAGAAGAAACAGAAGAAGCAGAAGCAGAAGAAGAAGCAGAAGAAGCAGCAGAAGAAGAAGCAGAAGAAGAAGCAGAAGAAGCAGAGGAGAAGAAGAAGAAGAAGAAGAAGAAGAAGAAGAAGAAGAAGAAGAAGAAGAAGAAGAAGAAGAAGAAGAAGAAGAAGAAGAAGAAGAAGAAGAAGAAGAAGAAGAAGAAGAAGAAGAAGAAGAAGAAGAAGAAGAAGAAGAAGAAGAAGAAAATCTCTAGGGAGTCCTTGGTGCTCTCTAAGCTGGGTGGTTTTCTTGCAGACATTTCATTACCAAACTAGGTAACATCATCAGTAACATCACTGTGACACTATTGTATTGCAACACAGGTCGCATGGAGTTACATCAACAGAATAATTTGGGGCCACTTCACTGCTGGCTTTCTCAGGCCCATTGTTTCGGGGCGCCCCTGCCTTCCCTCACACCTGAGCAACATTCTCACCCCCTTCAACAGGAAGCCACATCCCTTTCAGTTTAAGTCATCCCCATCATCCGTGCTCTCCAAAGTTTTGCCCCAAAACTTTCTCAGCCCTTGGAAGGTTTTCCAAGGAAACCGATGCTCTTTACGTCTCATTTGCATTTCGATATTTTACTGCCAGTCGGCAAGGCTGCAGCCCTGCAGCCCTGCTGAGTTACAATCCAGGGAATGATATTAATAAAGTTTACCAGCCTTTTTTTTTTTTTTGCAAAAATTCCTTAATGAGGGTAGTTTCTCTTCCGATGGCATCAGAATCATTCTCCCGAGAACGGGGAGCTGCAGTGGGAAAGCTAGGAGGACACCTCTGGAAGTTGGAAAGTGGAAGTGGAACTTTTAACTAAAATGGATGCTGTGGTGGAGGAACAATTGTACGCCGAGGGCCACCTCTATCCATTTCCCAAAAAGTGGTGTGGAGGCTTTTTAAAATAAAAAAAGGGAGAATTGCACGAATTCATCATTTTCAGTCACCCTCATCTTTCTCCTCCAGCTTAGGGGCTCTAAATTGCAAAGAGAGACAGGAAGAATAGAATTTAGGGGCGAGGAATTGCAGCTTCTGTGGAACAGCTCAGAATCGGAGAGCGATCACTGGGTAAATGTTAGAGGGTATGAGTAAAGAGGTTGGTGTGGAGAAGGACAGAAGCAGATTTATTTCAGTTCTAGCAAGAATTGTTACGTTCTTAGTTCTTTGCTGGGCTGTGACCAAAATAAAATGAATTCACAGAATAACAGAGTTGGAAGGGACCGTGGAGGTCATCTAGTCCAACCCCCTGCTCAGGCAGGAAACCCTCTACCATTTCGGACAAATGGCTGTCCAGTCTCTTCTTAAAAACTTGCAGTGTTGGAGCATCCACCGCTTCTGGAGGCAGGTTGTTCCACTGGTTAATTGTTGCAACTGTCAGGAAATTTCTCCTTAGTTCTAGGCTGCTTCTCTCTTTGATTAGTTTCTATCCGTTGCTTCTTGTCCTGCCTTCAGGGGCTTTGGAGGAGAGCTCGACCCTCCCTCTTCTTTATGATTGGTTGATTGATTGCTAAAATTTGCATATGATCCAGGCAAGGAGCCATTGTCTGTCCTGGGGGCAAGTCTTTGCTTAACCCATAGCTCAAACTATGCCCCTTGAAAGCAGATGCGGCCCTGCCTGTTTCCCCAGTCATCTGTCGACAAACTTGATTTATGAATGAAATGTGCTGGACTCATTTGCTAATTCTCCCTGCTTGCTAAAGAAGCCCCTCCAGCTGATTGGCCATGAGTCAGCCTTTTGTCTGCTGAAGCCTCCACAGTCACAACGCCTGCCAAAATCCACAATTGGGTGACATTTCATCACTGCCGCTTTATAAATAAACAGACAGCCGTGGACCAAATCCATCTACCGTAGGACTCTTCAAATTTAAAAAGCCCAGCCGGTAAAGTCTACCATGTCACCTGGCTGGGCTGAAACACTTGCCGACCTCTGTCTGAGTGTTGTGCATCTCCGCAACATCTCGGTGACCGCATTGATGGATCCGAGAGCCATCGGCTTGCAAACTGGATCAGATTGATCACCCAACTCAAGATATTTGAGAAGGAGAAGAAGAAAAGGAGAAGGAGAAGATAACTTACTAAATTTATATGCAGCCTGAGCAAGATGATGGACCAAGTCCCGGGAGGGATCCATCGCTGATCAGAGATTTAATTTATCAGTGGCAGATATTGTTTGAATCTGAGCTAAGACAACCAGCCACTGTTCAGCAGTTCGTTGCCAACCCCCCACCCCCACCCCCCAACCTACAGGGATCACAGCATACAATGAAGAAGAAAGATTTCAAGCTTTTCCACTCTTTGGTGCAAACCGTTGGCTCCTTCCCTCCGGCACTGGGGAAGTAAAATAGAATGACAGTGGGGCTGCTTTCTCCCCCCTTTTTTGGGGGGGGGAAGAGAACGGAGAAGGAAAGCCTGCAGACACTCTTAATCAGGTTAGGCATGAGCAACAGCAAGTACAGTTGAGCTCAGAGCTAGATGAGGAATACATTATGGAGGTGGCAGCTGTGGGCATGTTTTCTCCCCAGGCATTTGGGAAGGCTTGATCGAAGTGTATAAAATCATGCATGGGATAGAAAAGGTGGATAGAGAAAAATTCTTTTCTCTATCACACAATACCAGGACAAGGGGGCACTCCCTAAAGCTCATAGCTAAAAAAGTGAGGACAAATAAAGGGAAATATTTCTTCACCCAGAGGGTCGTTGATTTATGGAATTCACTTCCTGAAGGGGTCGTGACAGCTGTCAGCCTTGACAGCTTCAAGGCAGGGCTAGATAGATTCATGGAGGCCAAGTGTATCGGTGGTTATTAAAACGGATGTCCATGTGCCGCCTCTATGTTGGTTGAGGCAGGCAGGATTCCCTTGAGTACCATTTGTTGGGGGGTCAAGGGAAAGGGAGGGTTTTGCCTTCTCTTTCTGCTCAAGATCCCCATGTACAATTGGTGGGCCACTGTGTGACACAGAATGCTGGACTCGATGGGCTTTGGCCTGATTCAGCAGGGCTCTTCTTATGTTCTTAAGGCTGCAAAGAGAGTTTTGTGGTGTCGCAGTAGAAAGACGAAAGAGCTTTGAGCAGAAGCAGTCAAACCTGGCTAATTTTTCATCCCTACGTCAGATGCCCACAGGGCTCCTCCTAGCCCTCCGCTGGATCCATGCAAAACTCCAGGGGTACAGGGAGTCCTCGACTTTATGGCCCACAACTGAACCCCAATATTCAGTTGCTAAGCAAGACAGGTGTTAAGCGAATTTTGCGCCATTTCCCCCCCACCCACCCCCAAATTAGCTTCAGCCTTCAGGTTGGAAACTGACCACCCTTGATTTGGAAACCGATCGTCTAAATTCTGAGCAAGGTGACAAATTGACAGTACAGAAAAATAAAAGCTTTGGGATTTTCATTTGGGGGCAATGGAAAGACAAAAGTCCTGATCTAGATTTTCAAAGACCCAGTCCAGGCTGACTCTAAAGGCTATACAAGACCTGGCTTCAACCCGACTTGATCCAGTGACTCTGTATTCATCAGACCAGCAACTTCTAAGTTATAATCCCTCTAAGTTATAGTACAGTTTATGAATAGAATAGAACAGAGCTGGAAGGGACCTTGGAGGTCTTCTAGTCCAGCCCCCTGCTCAAGCAGGAGAACCTATATCATCTCAGACAAGTGACTGTCTAGCCTCTTCTTAAAAATCTCCAGTGATGGAGTGCCCAAGAATTCTGGAGGCAAGCTGTTCCACTGGTTGATTGTCCTCACTGTCAGGAAGTTTCTCCTTAATTCCAGGTTGCTTCTCTCTTTCATCAGTTTCCAACTATTGTTTCTCGTCCTTCCCTCTGGTGCTTTGGTGAATAACGTGACCCCCTCTTCTTTGTGGCAGCCCCTCAGATATTGGAACACTGCTACCATGTCTCCCCTATTTCTTCTTTTCTTTAGACTGGCCAAACCCAAATCCCTCAGCCGTTCTTTGTATGTTTTAGCCTCCAGGCCTTTGATCACCTTAGTTGCTCTTCTCTGAATTTTTTCCAAACTCTCAACATCTTTTTTGTCATATGGTGACCAAAAGTGGCTGCAGTATTCCAGGTCTGGTCTCACTAGGGTTTTATAAAGTGGCACTAATACCTCGTGTGATCTTGATTCTATGCCTCTGTAGTGCTGGACATAAATCACATAATGTCACTGAAACATATTGTGTTGTTATGTTGTGTTGTTGTAGTAATTAACTGGGCTGGTAATAAAATGCTTCTTGGAATGAACAATTTTATTTAAAGCCGGGGCGATAGTTGCTACTACTAGTGCCATCTTTTATTACAATTACTATCAACATCCCGTAAGACTTAGAAGAAGCTAGCTGACAGTATTGCAGTTAGTCTCTGAGCTGATGCCAAGTTTCATGTATCCGACAATAAGCAGATAAATGCGAGGGGATGGATGTGGTGGCTTTGTTGCTTAAAAGGGCATAACATTTACGTGATGTCTGTCCAGCCTCTTCTTGAAAATCTCCACTGATGGAGCATGCGCAACTTCTGGAGTCAAGCCGTTCCACTGATTAATTGTTCCCACTGTCAGGAATACCGTAACGGTTTCTTTTTTTAAAACATGGTCTAATCAAATGCATATCTATATAGACCTACTTTTCATGAAGGGAGTTCATCCTGCATTTGCAAAACAGCCAAATCCCAATCCCATCTTGAGAACTGGGAAAACACACTGGAGGCAGAAAAAAATCGAACAAATTGTCCTTTAAGAAAAACATCTTTTCAGCCAGAAAAACCCACCATCATTCATTACAATTTGCTCAGGAAAATATTACCGTGATCTGAAATGCAGAGTTGTAGATTGGATGCTGACTTGGCAACAGTGCCACAGTAGATGTGAATTACTTTCCAGGATGAAGTAATAATTAGTTTATGAACTGCTTTGATCGATTGTCTGCCAGGAGTCTGTCTAGACACAAACTCAAGAGAGATTTTGGAGCTGCAGCGTGTTTTGCGAATCCCTCCTGTATCAGATACACTTTGCAATCTTGCTCAACAAGCCAGGTTTGCAAACATTTGTCCGTGACACCAAGAGTGAAGCTTGGCTGACGGTGCCTCATGAACCCCAGTGCAAAACAGATTCTCCGCCTAAGTGCAATGCAAATATTTTGAAAAGTACAGGTAGTCCTTGACAGGCATCTCCTGGTGATTGGCCCAAAGTCATCCAGTTGTCTTTCATGCCTAACGCAGGACTAGAACTCACCGTCTCCTAGTGATTAGCCCAAAGTCACCCAGCCAGCTTTCTTGTCTAAAGCAGAACTAGAATTCACCATCTCCTGGATTGGCCCAAAGTCACCCAGCTGGCTTTCATCACTAAGGCAGGACAAGAACTCACGGTCTCCCACTTTCTAGCCTGGCGCCTAGATTAAGTACTTCACACTTATTAATATTACCTGGTTTACTGATGAATTCACGACTATAGCATCAGCAATACCAGATATTATTGTAAGGCCTCCTTTAATCTCTGCCAAGATCACACATCCTGTGGCAATCAAATAATCTTTTACTGTGCCACCATCTGCAGAGAGCTCATTAGTTTTGTTGCCCCTTCAGCAGGTGCGTCCTTTCCTGGCCACGCAGCCTTGAAATGAGAGCAGGGAGGATGCTGTCCCTCTTCAAAAGCTCTCTTCGCCTCTGAGAAGGTGTCGGGAAACATCAGCACTCGGTCACTGCGGTCACTGCGTCTGCAGTGTGAAAGACAGGGCAAGGCCACCTGAAGTGAGGGCTGTTGTTATTTTTTCAGGGAAAGAGTATGGAAAATATTATTCAGTCTCAGTTTTTCTCCTCTTCCCTTCATCTCTCCCTGTTTTATCTCTCGAACCATAAAGGAAGGGTTTAATTTAACTTATCTCGGGACCGTAAACATTGCTTTAATTTGTTCAGCATGTTGGAAGGCATGGGGCTTTTAAAACCAATATCTATATATCTATTTCTATTTCCATTTCCATTTCCATTTCTATTTCTATTTCTCTATCTCCCTCCACCCCTCTGTCTGTCTGTCTGTCTATCTGTCTATCTATCTGTCTATCTATCTATCTATCTATCTATCTATCTATCTATCTATCTATTTATCTATCTATCTATCTATCTATCATTTATCCATCTATCATTTATCCATCCATCCATCCATCCATCCATCCATCCATCCATCCATCCATCCATCCATCTATCTATCTATCTATCTACCTATCTATCTATACAAAAAACATATACAGGTAGTTCCCAACTTAAAACAGTTCGTTTAGTGATTGTTCAGTGTTACCACAGCACTGAAAAAAGTGACATATGACCATTTTTCACCCTTATAATAAAGAATTCTGGGAGTTCAAATCTTAAAGTTGTCGAGGTTGGACACCACCCTCCCCCAATCTAAAGAAAAACCACTGTTCTGGGGGCCAGTTGCATCTTACCATTTTGAAAACATTTTTTTTAAAAATTAGAATCATGACAAAATCATTTTTTTGGAGAGAGGGGTGTCTTGGGTTTAAAAGTCTAGTTCTTGAATATAAGAAACTGAATCCAGGTTTGCTTCTTAAGCGGCATTTTTTCTCTTCCTCTCCCCTACCCCTTTCCTGTTTTTTCTAACAAAATGCACACTACATACCAAGTAATGATTTCTCTGAATTTAATGGCTTTCTGGGCCCATCAAGTCTCCTTGGAGATCTATTACGTTTCATTTTTCTTCGCATGCTACTCAGAACTCAAGAGGAAACGTAGCGTCCTGACCAGGCCCCTAATGGTTTGGCCTTTTCGATCCCTCGCCTGCACGACGTTATTATTATGCTCTTCAGTTACCCATTTCTGTGAAAGAAGGGTAGAAGAAAAGCTGAAGGCAGGGTTCAAGGTTATGGAAATGCTCCCCAGAAAATAAGAAATGCATACAAGAACATCGATTAGCTGCAGCATTATGTGTCGTTAGAAGGACTTAAAGGTCTTCCATTATCCTGGCATGTTGGGTGATCTTAACGCATGAAAGCGAGCTGGGTGACTTTGGGCCATTCACCGGGAGACGGTGAGTTCTAGTCCTGCCTTAAGCATGAAAACCAACCGGGTGACTTTTGGAATAGCAAGCGGCAACTCCACAAGCTCGCTTCCTCCGAAAGGCGACAGCTGCATCCCCATGAATTCACGATGAGCAGCTGAAGCTTTGCAGCCTACAACCAGCATATGAGCCGTATAAAGGATGCCCAAGGGATTCAGTCTTTCCTGCTCGTTTCCAGGATTAGGCATTTCTCAAGAAGGTCCATCAAAGGCTGCAAAGGATCCTGAAAGAATGCAAATGTCGCTTTGAACGGGCATGAAATTGTCAAGGCGCAATTAAAAATTAACAATCCGTCCTGTGGGCTGAAACAGTGTGCCAGGCCGCCCTTAAGGGACAAGAGGTTTTTCAATCCTGTTGACTGCAGTGATAAAGCACTTTCTCTCGGATTAGTTCTCTTTCTCTCTCCTTCTCCTTCTTTCTCTCCCTCTCTTTTGCTCTCTCCCTTTTCTTCTTCCCATCTCCCTCTCCTTCTTCTCTCTCCCTTTCCCTCTCCTTTTCTCTCTCCCTCTCCTCTCTCTCCCTTTCCTCCTTCTCCCTCTCCTCTCTCCCTCTCCTTCTTTCTCTCCCTTTTCTTCTTCCCATCTCCCTCTCCTTCTCTCTCCCTCTCCACTTTCTCCCTCTCCTTCTCTCTCTTTCTCTCTCTCCCACTCCTCCTCTCTCCTTCTCCCTCTCCTTCTTTCTCTCCCTTCTTCTTCCCATCTCCCTCTCCTTCTCTCTCCCTCTTCTCTTTCTCTTTCTCTTTCTCTTTCTCCCTCTCCTTCTCTTTCTCTCTCTCCCTCTCCTTCTTCTCCCTCTCCTTTCTCTCCCTTTCCTCCTTCTCCCTCTCCTTCTCTCTCCCTCTCCTCTTTCTCTCCTTCTCTCTCTTTCTCTCCCTCCCTCTCTCTCCTCCTCTCTCCTTCTCCTTCTCCTTCTCCCTCTCCTCTTTCTCCTTCTCCTTCTCTCTCTTCCTTTCTCTCTCTCTCCCTCTCCTCCTCTCTCCTTCTCCCTCTCTGCCCCTCTCTTTTTTATATATATATATATATATGTATGTTTTCTGAGGTTTTTGCGGGTGTTTGTATGTAGGTCTTTGGTTATTCGGGTTTTCTCCCGCATAAAATTGGAAGTGTCTTGGCGACGTTTCGATGAAGTCCCATTCGCCATCTTCAGGCTGGTGTTTTCGGCTTCATGCTTCTAGGAGCCTAGAAGCACGAAGCCGAAAACACCAGCCTGAAGATGACGAATGGGACTTCGTTGAAATGTCACCAAGACACTTCCAATTTTACATGGGAGAAAACCTGAATAACCAAAGACATACATACGTGTGTGTGTGTGTATATATATATATATAGTCAATCAGATAAAAATAAAGAGCTCTGGGATGTAAGGTAAAAGGCTTTTTTTATTAATTGCTGAGCTTTCGTTAACAACCTGTTAACATCATCAGAGCAAAGGGCTAAATGAGAAGGGCGGAGTATGTGCATAAATTTACATAACAGTTAAACAACGGTTGCAGCGAGGCATGTGCACAAGCTCTTATGGGCATAAAGCAATCAGTCTCAAGACCATTTTCAAAAATCGCGCTTGTCAGCTGTTTGGTGCGTAGATCCAGCGCGCCTATCAGCTGTTCGGCGTGAGGTTCTTAGGGCTTCGTGCTCAGTCTTGTGCGGACTGGATTCCTTCCGTGAGGTGCAGCTTGGGGGTTCATTTCGCTCTATCGTGTGCAGGAGCTGCGGGATTGGATCTGTAGGGATAGAAAGCAGATGCCCTTGTGGGGCATGTGGATGATTTGCCTGCCCTCGTTTCCCCTTTTTAGGAAGCTGTGAAATCGTCTCTGTTAAAGAAGCCAGCCTCTTGGATTGTATAGTTTCTTTGGTGTAGGGTTGCTGTGTGTGTGTGTGTGTGTGTGTGTGTTTCGTTGGGTACGGTCATTTGGAATGTTTGTGTGTGGTCGTTTGTTATGCTTATTAGTTGTAGGTGGTTTTGTGGTAAACATCTGATGATGTTAACAGGTTGTTAACGAAAGCTCAGCAATTAATTTAAAAAAGCCTTTTACCTTACCTCCCAGAGCTCTTTATTTTTATCTGATTGACTTTAAATGTCCATACCTGCTTGACTAATTAGTGATGAGCTGGACTGATTTCTGTTTGTTTTTTAGAATCCACCCCCCCAATTCAATAAACAGCTATATATTAAGCTGTAAATTTGCTCTTAAATGTTAAAACGCCCCCTGTAGCTTAATAGTCATGGTATTTTTTTGTCTTTTGAGTGGTGTCAGATTGAAACATGCATCATACTGAAGGCATGAAGGGGATCACCAATTCAATTTGTCTTGTGCTTGGTGTCTCAAAGTGAGTGTGGCATTACTTATATTGCCTACATTAGAGGCCTCTACAATTGTATTGACTTTACCTGTCAAGGCAAAAGACACACTGCTTTAATACTTAACAACTTTGTTCTCATAATCCTCTTCTGCACGTACTATACGCGGGTATTCAATAGCTGGGTGAACTGAATTTGATCTCATAGTATGGTGTTTAGCTCTCTCCATTCCCCATAAAACATCTGATATTCCCCCCTGACTTTAATATAAATCACAACCCTGCAGAGCTCAACAGGAAAGTTCTAAATGGGAATATTATACATTGTGGTCTCTATTGAATAGGGAGGGTACTGCAGTCATCAATACAGACTGGAGCAAAACAAAGATAATTCAGTTTACTGGTCTTAGGACCAAATGAATTTTATGAGCCCCTTAAAAGAGACAGACGCACAGCAAAAAAGAATATGTTGAAGGCATAGAAAGAAAGAGAAAGAAAGAAAGAAAGAGAGAGAGAGAGAGAGAGAGAGAAAGAGAGAGAGAGAGAGAGAGAGAGAGAGAAGGGAAAAGAAAAGAAAAAAGAAATTAAAGAGAAAAAGGTTCAGAGAGAAGGGGAAAAAAGAAGAAAGAGGAAAGGAAGAAAAGAAAAAATGAAAGAAAAAGAAATGGAAAGGAGAAAGAGAGAGAGAGAGAGAGAGAGAGAGAGAGAGAGAGAGAGAGAGAGAGAGAGAGAGAGAGAGAGAGAGAGAGAGAGAGAGAGAGAGAGAGAGGAAAGAAAGCAAAACTGCATCCTGGAATACAGTTCTGATTAATTGGATGCTGTGACATCATAGTTTCTTACGTTTTCTCTCGGGAAATAGATGTATAAGATGGTTTGAAAATGTATACAATGATTGAATAGCAATATCCAAGCAATGGAACGCCATTACTAGCAAAACTCTTACGTTGTCATCCATGCCCACGAAGGAGGTGTCAGAGTCGGGGGGGGGTGGAGACAGCTTGGGGGAAGCCCTCCAAGTTTGCAGAAAGAAAAGAAAAAGAGTCTGAAGGTTAGAGGGGACCCAGAAGACCCCCAGTGAGGGATAGAAGGGGAGAAAGGCACGGCAATCCATTTCTACACCCTTGCTGAAAAACTGCCCATAGGTGAACAATGAAATAAATAGTCAGAACTTTCCTCTCCCTCTTAACAAGGTGCATGGATGTAAACACGAGAAACGAGTGCGAATGTGACTCTTTAGCCGCCAGAGGGCAGGGTGGGTTAACTGAAGCCAAATCTCAGCCCCACAATTGCAGCAACAATCTCTCTCTCTCTCTCTCTCTCTCTCTCTCACACACACACACACCCCTTCAATTATAGAGTTATGCAAATTAGAATATACCTGTGATTGGATGTAGGTGTGGTCCAGCAGGTGGCTAGGGTGGAACTGTAAGTTAATGAGAGCAGGACTGCAAAGAGAAGGGTACGTCTAGAAAGAATGAAAAGGCAGTATTTCATTTAGGACCATGGCTTCTCTCCATGGAGCTCCCTTGATGGCCTTTTCTTAGATTGGCTTTGCTTCTCAAAGATGACGCACATCCCAATAGCTTTCTTCCAGCTATAGCAATATTCTAAAATGCCTTTTAAGCATTTTATGATGGGTCTGAGATGGTCTGTTGATTCTATAGTTCCTTGAGAAAGAGGATGCTTTTGATTTATTTCCCTTGTTGTAACTAGCATCAAATTGTCTGTCTGTCTCTTTCATCTTTCATCTATCATCATTTATCTATCATCTATTATCTATCTATCATCTATCATCTATATCATTTATTATCATTTATCATCTTATCATGTATCATATCATCAATCATTTATCATCTATATCATCTACTGTCTGTCTATTTATCATCTATCATATCTATCATTTATCATATCGGTTATCTATCTATCATCTATCATATCTATCATTTATCATCTAATCTATCATATCTTATCATTAATCATTTATCATCTATATCATCTACTGTCTATCATTTATCATATATCATCTATCTATCATT
Source organism: Bothrops alternatus (assembly GCA_034064705.1). NCBI lineage: Eukaryota > Metazoa > Chordata > Lepidosauria > Squamata > Viperidae > Bothrops > Bothrops alternatus. The sequence goes on from JARGCV010000438.1 coordinate 184,027, forward strand.
TATCTATCATCTATCATATCTATCATTTATATCTAATATCTATCTATCATCTATCATATCAATCATTTATCATCATTTATCACCGTGGTGGCAAACCTATGGCACGCATGGGCACGTGCGCCGTCGCCCCAGCCCTAGGCCTTCAACTGGGTTTTATAAAACTTTTTCGCTTTCGGCCTCCACCGCCTTATGCAAAAAAAAAAAAAGATTCAATCAATCAATCAATTTCAACTTCTCGCTGGAAAAAAAAATCTCACAAAGTTGGAATTGATTGATTGAACGTTTTAGTCCCACCCAGTCTGCCATTACCACCACAGCCATGCCCACCCAATGGGCCACACCCACCCAATTGGCCACGCCAACCCAATGGGTCACAGCCACCAGGCAGCCGATGATACATAAGTGGGTTTTGGGTTGCAGTTTAGGCACTTGGTCTCTAAAAGGTTCGCCATCACTGATTTATCATCTATCATATCTACCATCTATCATTTATTTATCATCTATCATATCTATCATTTATCATCTGTCTGTCTGTCTGTCTGTCTATCTCTATCTATCTGTCTGTCTGTCTGTCTATCTATCTATCTATCTATCTATCTATCTATCTATCTATCTATCTATCTATCTATCTATCTATCTATCTATCTATCTATCTATCTATCATCTTCCTCGACTTACAACATATCACTTAATTGTCCAAAGCTATCATGATCCTCCCCAGAACTATTTACAACCTGTTATCAAAGTTACGACATCTTCCCTCCGTGGTCACATGAATGCATTTTGGGCACTTGTTAACTGGCTGATTTTATAGCTGTTTGTGACTTTTTTTTTTTTTTGCTGGTTTCGGGTGTTTACTTCTGGTTTGCTTGGGATTTAGGTTTTGTTTTTTAACCATCCTACGTACTTTCTTTGAGTGGATTTGCTGTCAAGTCCAAACTAGACGGCGGCATTATTGTTAAGCAACCGTATCATTATAGTTACAAAAAGAGGGCAGAGAACATCTGGTGGATTTCTGACACTGTGTTGGAATAATAAGCCTTTACTTTTCTGTACACTAATCATTTTGGGTGGAGGAAGCGTTGACACAATTCACTCATTTAAGACCGGTTCACTTATTGTGCTCAACTGTAACTGTGCACTTTGTGCTTGTAGTGCAATTTCCAGTTATTTCCCACCACAAAAGGGCAAGAATCTCGGACGACCAACAGAGGGCGGGCTAAAGAGTCCCCAAAGTATCCCGTCCCTGCCCCTTAGCGGCCGTCTGGAGTTTTGCACCTCCCTATCACTAAATGAATGAATGAACGCGAATTCTTTTCCAGACTCGGACCCACCCTCCAGATCCCCGCCAATCAGAAGCCTTCCCGCCGTCACCGCCTCTCCAGGTTTCCTGGTCCCGGGCCGAGGGGGCGTGGCTTACGGGGGCGCTCAGCCAACCAGCTGCCTCCCCCTCTTCCTCGCGCCCCCGCCCTGCCCGCGGCGGCTGGGCATTTTAAGGGTGCGCGGAGCGCGGAGTTGGCTCGGAGGCTTCAGCGCCAGGACGGGTCGCTCCCGCAGCTGTTGCGCGTCCGATCAACTCCAGGCTCATCCTCACGTCCCCCTCGGGCTTTCTCTGCAGAAGAAGTGAGCTGACACGGGACTCTCCTCTGGCTCGCGCCCATTCACACGTTCGCCTCCTCCATGCAATAGATCAGTCCCCGCGTCTGGCCGCTATGCTACTGCCCATCTTGGCCGGCCTCGTCTTCTCGGCTTGGGGGGCGCCGGCGGGCGCGCAAGACACCCCGGCGGGCAGCCGCTTCGTGTGCACCTCGCTGCCGCTCGACGCCGTCAACCCGGGTTGCCCGCTGCCCTCGGGGACCCTGGCAGGGGGCGGGCTGCCCCCCGAGGAGGAGCTGAAGGCCACCCTGCTGCAGCTGCGGGAAACCATCTTGCAGCAGAAGGAGACCATCGGGAACCAGCGGGAGACCATCCGCGAGCTGAGCGGCAAGCTGGGCCGGTGCGAGAGTTCCGACGGCAAAGGCGGCACGTGGAGGAAAGAGTCGGGGAAGAGCAAGGACACCATGGGGGACTTGCCGCGCGACCCCGGCAAGATCGTCGACCAGCTCACCCGCACCATGCAAGCCCTCAAGGATCGTTTGGAGAATCTGGAGGTGAGGACGGAGGAGGAGGAGGAGGAGGAGGAGGAAGAGGAGGAGGAGGAGGAGGAAAAGAGGTCGGTTGGACTCGGGAGGGGGAGGGGTAAGAGCCCGAAGCGAGTCGGGGCGGGTTGCTTGTAAGAATCTCTCCAAACTCGGGTCTGAAGTAGGAATGGGCACTTTGGACCCGGCGGGGAAGGAGAAACGCCGTGGCTGTCCATGGTGCTGAAACGCTCTGTGGCTGTCCACGATATTGAAAGGCACCCCCGATCGGAGGGGCGCGAAACATTTATTTATTTATTTATTTATTTATTTATTTATTTATTTATTTATTTATTTATTTATTTATTTATTTATCAAATTTGTATGCCGCCCCTCTCCCGAGACTCGGGGCGGCTCACAACAACAATATGGGTACACATAAAAAATTTATAATAACAATAACAACATACAAACCAAGGATCCATACATACAACATTCAAACACACAATCAAGGATGGAAGCACATTCCTCTGCCCAGGGGTAGAACACAGTTCATTCCCCCCAATTTTGGAAATGGACTTGGGGGGGGCAGAGGTGGGGCGGGGAAGCTCTTGAAAACCAGGGCTGATTTCTGTGCTTGCACCTTTGCTCTTAAGGGTGACTTTGGGAAGGCTTTTGACTTAAGTCAAAAGCTGCAGAAAACAAATTGCGGGAGAAGTAAAAAAAAAAATAATGCTGGCAGGGTAGGAAACATTTTCAAGACCAGACTGAATCCTTCCAAGGATTGTCTGATGGGGGAGACACCGAGATGGCCTTCTATTTAAGAAAAGTGGCACCATTCGGCTTGCATTCGGCTTTTCTTTTTCTTACTCTGGGCAACTAAGTTAACCTCTGTGGCCTCTTGCGTGGAGATGTAGAGGCTGATCTCAAGCTCCCTGAATCAGAAGTGGGACTCAAATCCGATCCCGGGCTTGCTTGATCTAAATCCAAAACTCTGACTCCATAACTCCCAGCGAGCAAGGTGACCGAAACCAGCTTCCCCCTACCTGCTGCCCTTTCCCACGTCTCTTGAAACCAGTGGCCGATTAAGATGGTGGGAACTCCTGTTTCCATGGTCAAAAGGAGAATGAAATCTCCTAGTCTGACCTCTAAATATTATAAATATTATAATATTAGAGATAGCTCTATAAATATAGCTATTAGAGATAGCTCTATAAATATAGAGCTATTAGAGATAGCTCTATAAATATTATAATATTAGAGATAGCTCTATATACAGTTATGCATATACTGTGCCGTGGTGTATAATATGTGCATATAATATTTATAAATTTAATAAATGACTCACACTGGTGAACACATCTAATACTGCTTCCTGCTCCTGTTTTCCTCACAAGAACAGCCACCCTGTGAGGTAGGCTGGGCTGAGAGAGTTATCTACAGCTACCTATTTAGCAAATGGGATGAATTAATTGATTGATTTTAGGATTGTTTAGAAACAGATTGACTGACTGACTGATTGATTGATATTAACCCACTGAAAAGGACTTTAAAATTCTCTTTGTGTGAAGCTTCAACCTAATTGCAACATAGCTAAAGACTGTCTTTATTTCTACTCCACATTTCTGGATTAGTTTGTGGATCCGTTCAACGTTCACTTCCCTTTCGGAGACCTTTTCCTGTCGACCTCCATCTCTCTTCTTTGCATGCTCATTCATCGTTTTTAACTTGTGGGCTGGAATCTTTGTTGTCACCTAAGAGAAGATGCACACTGGAATATTGTCACTAGCTAAATATACATGCGGGTTATTATCAGGAGGGTAATTAGTGATTGTCCCGTGGGATAGTTCCACAAACAAGCTTCATTTCTCAGAAACTCTCAGTCTCAGAGCTTAAATAAGTCACGATCTTCAAAATCTCTGCAATGAAGCATTTTTAACAATTATACTAGGGACAGAAACCAGACAAGCCTGGAAAACACAGAGTGCTAGAGAAAGTGAAGACTGGTCACCCACAAAGCAAAGAAATAAAGCGATTGTACGTCTGGTTAAATGAGTGGCCTTGTGAAAATAAATTGCAGTGCATGCAATCTATAAAAAATTATGTCTATCTCATTAACAAAGGCATTTTTTTTCAATGAAAATTAGGAAGAAAGAGACATTGTGTTTTCATTTCAATGGATTTGAGATTTGTTCATTTTCATTTTCCTGTCCATTGCTTGCCTTCCTTCCTTCCTTCCTTCCTTCTTTCCTTCCTTCCTTCCTTCCTTCCTTCCTTCCTTCTTTCCTTCCTTCCTTCCTCCTTCCTTCCTTCCTTCCTTCCTTCCTTCAATGCATATAACTTCCTTCCTTCCTTCCTTCTTTCCTTCCTTCCTTCCTTCCTCCTTCCTTCCTTCAATGCATATAACTTCCTTCCTTCTTTCCTTCCTTCCTTCCTTCCTCCTTCCTTCCTTCAATGCATATAACTTCCTTCCTTCCTCCCTTCCTTCCTTCCTTCCTTCCTTCCTTCCTTCCTCCTTCCTTCCTTCAATGCATATAAGTTCCTTCCTTCTTTCTTTCCTTCCTTCCTTCCTTCCTCCTTCCTTCCTTCCTTCAATGCATATAACTTCCTTCCTTCCTTCCTTCCTTCCATTTGAATTTAATAGGCTGCATTTTTTGTTCTTTTTCTTTCATGTAAGTGCAAATAGCATTTTCAACTTATTTTGCTAAAAGCTCAGCAGAGCTTAACTATCAAATACACAATGGACAGACAACCCCTGGGAGAGAGCAGAATGTTTATTATCCCCCCTTCTCCCACCACCTCTATTCTTTTTCCCCCATTGCTTTTTGCCCCCTGAAGTCAACGCTCTAATAAATAACCATCTTTGGAGAAACCTCCAAGCATTAAAAGAATTTCAGGAATTATTTCTTGGACAATTTTACTCCCTCAAGCAGAAAGGTCTTCAGTTCTTTGATCATTTCAAATATTGAACTGTACTTTCGAATTCAGCCCCCTCTCCTACTTTCCCTTTCAACCTTGAATAAAGGAGTGTTGAGATCCCAACACTCACTAATGAATATCTGAGGTTGCTTTCCTAGCCAGTGTTTTGGAAGGAGAGAGCTGAAAGCTCTTTGTAATCAGTGTGACATTCAGTCAATTCAATTGCCTCTTACCGTTCTTCGAAGCACCATCCCTATGGCATGGGGAAATCCCATTGTGATAAAACACCAACTGTTAATGGGCAGGTCTGTATCCATGGCAATTTTCTCTCCCCAAAGCTAACATCTGGGTCACCTGCTTTGTGGTTTGGAAATTGTCTTGCCTTACTGAACTTTTTGAGTATCTTAATCTCTTGGACAGCTAGATCAGTGGTTCTTCATCTTTTTTTTTCTTTTAAATTTTTTAATATAACTTTACTCAGATTCAAAAGCATATTTACCTGGAATTAAGTTTAGCAAAATCAGATGGAAAGTAATCTACCTTGAAGTACACTTGACAGATTCAACACGGAGTTTTCTGTAATGGCAGAATATATATCGAACGAATCGCCCCCTTGAGCCAATGAGAAAGTTGTCATCGCCTCCCTCCCCCAGCATAACCTCTCAATCACAACATAGGAAATAATTCTTCAATTTATGCAAACACTTTTTAAAATTTTCTTTAAAATTGTCATCAGGACATATCGATGCAAATAATTTATTTCCAGTCTTTTCCCCATATTTCAACTGTTTGAAAAATTTTGGTGCCACCCGTCACTTTATTCCCAAACTTTGTGATACATGTATTTCATTATTATCTTATTTATTCAAGACACTTAAATGTAATCACCACTGAAAACAAAATTCAATTGCACGAAAGTAAAATGCCCGAAAAGAAAAACAGTAACATTTAATGATTGAATTACAAGTGAAATTTAAGATGCAAAAAGAAATATAAAAAGGATAGAGGCTGCTGCGCAACGCGCATGAAGAGAAGCAATGTGTATTCACATATGTACGGTGTTCTGTACTGAAGCTAAGTGGAGGAACATTTGAAAATACAATTCAATCCACTAATAGCGAGCGATCTGATGTTTTTGCACGACAGATACGCAGCGATTCACTGTACGAAAAAGTCTCAAAAGTGTCCCCAAAACTTCTCGCTCCATCGCCCCCATATCGCCCCCTTTTTGTTCCTTCGCCCCCCTGAAAAATGAAATCGCCCCCTGGGGGGCAATATTGCCCAGGTTAAGAACCACTGAGCTAAATAATGAGTAAAATGTTTGACCCATAAACAAAAACCTACTGGTCTCAAAAAAAAAAAAAAAAAGGTCAGAAGGTTTGGTTATTCCATTCCAATTTTGTAACTACTTGAAGTCCAAAACTAGAGAGTCCTTAAGACCAAGCTGATACAGAATCTATTGTGTCTGGATGACTTTATTGTGGCTGCATGATCTATGTCCATTCATCCAAGTGTTCATATATCTTGCCTTTAGGTGGGGTTTGTGGGGACACATGCCCTCCCACAAAATTTTATTCATGAATGAAATTTATACGCTACCTATCTCACTCCCCAGATGATTCTGAGCAGTTTACAAACAAGAACCAAAATATCCATACAAAAACAGACAAAGTTAAGTTCAAAAGGCAGCAGGAACATCCAAACTGGCTACTAGCCTTCTGAACACTAGTAGTGAGAGATCTAAGTAGTGAGAGTAGAAGAGATTGGACAGCCATTTGTCTGAAATGGTATAGGGGGTCTTCAAACTTGGCCCTTTTATGACTTGTGGACTTCAACTTCAACTCCCAGAATTCCTCAGCCAGGACTAGAAGACCTCCAAGATCCTTTCCAATTCTGTTACTCTACGATCTATATTTGCAAGACCTGCATTGGTATATTTGCCATTTTACACACCCCACACTCTCAGAGAGAACATTAAGTTGCTACTTAATTAAACAAATGAAGTTGGTTTTCCTTTCTGGTGATGTATGATTTCCCCCACCCTCTATTTCCCCCCTCCTTCCAAAGCACCAGCTTCGAGGCAACGTGACTGTTGGAGCTTTGCCCAATGACCTTAGAGAGATGCTCAGAGAACTGGAGCGCCAGCTACTAAGCAAAGTGTCCGAGCTGGAGAATCAGAAATGGTTGCTTCATAACGAAACCTCCACCCACCGGCAGAGGACGGAGGCAGCCTTGAACGCTCTCCTAGAAAGGGTGTCTGAATTGGAACGAGGTAAGCTGGCTGGGCTCTGTGCCTTCTTCTCCAGAATGCCTTGTGGGAGAAGCACCTCAGAAACTTTGCCCATTGGGCACTCTGCGCAAATGATATGTTGACTTGCCTCCCAAAAAGGCAACATCGTTGAACTTTGTGGATGGTTTTCTATTTTGTCTTCTGTGAGACCAGTGGAGCATGCTTTTATATCGGTCTGTGTGTCTGTGTGTCTGTCTGTCTGTCTCTCTCTCTCTCTCTTTCTCTCTCTGTCTGTCTCTCTCTCTCTGTCTGTCTGTCTCTCTCTCTAATCTGTCTGTCTATCCATCCATCCATCCATCCATCCATCCATCCATCCATCCATCCATCTATCTATCTATCTATCTATCTATCTATCTATCTATCTATCTATCTATCTATCTATCTATCTATCTATCTATCTATCTATCTATCTATCATCTTTTTCTCTCTTCTTACCTATGTATCTACTTACCTATCTACCTAATTTCTCTCTGTAATCTAACAATCAACTCTATCTGTCTATCTATCTATCTATCTATCTATCTATCTATCTATCTTATCTATCTATCTATCTATCTATCTATCCATCCATCCATCCATCCATCCATCCATCCATCCATCCATCCATCTATCTATCTATCTATCTATCTAACCATTCATCTATCAACATATCTATCTATATCTATCTATCTATCTATCTATCTATCTATCTATCTATCTATCTATCTATCTATCTATCTATCATCTATCATTTATCTGGTTTATGGTACTGATGACTTTAATAGAGTGAGCCAAAGCCAGATTTTCCACCCTTCCATTTAAATATGGCGAATTATTTTAGAACACACACACACATACACACACACTCCCACCCCTACACAAACAAGGGTGTCCACAAGATACAGACGGGAAAAAAATTAAGATAGAGGCTGTGCCGATATGTCTGAAATATCACTCCTTTTTTTTTTTTTTGCACAGTTGCATACAAAAAGGGGCAAAGCTTCAGTAGTCCTTCTGGAGCTGCTATCCTTAATTTTTTTTTTAAAAAAATCATACCCTCAAGACATTCACGTAGCCGGAAACACAATCCGGAAAGAAGCTGGGTCTGGAAAGGTCACATTTGAGTTACAGAGTATGGCTCACCTCCCTTTTATGCTTACATCTTGCAGCTAAAGGCTCTTACATATCCTAACAGTAATAAGTCACTTCCGTACAGCACTTGAGTGTTCAAAGCCCTTTTGTCTAGCAGATCTGTCATCCTCCCAACCCTGTTATTACGCTCTCCTGCTTGAAGTTGGGAGCGAGTGAACAGAGACGGGACTGAGAGATATTGGCTTGTCAAAGAGTGAATTCTGACCTAGATTCTTTGCTAGCTTAGGGATTTGCATTCCTTTATGTGATTTCTATGGGATGACGCGGATTTACAGCGTTTAATTTTTTCTCTGACATAGAAGCCCTGGGAGCTTTCTGAACTTGGGGGAGCCCTGAGTCTTGGGAGAAGGGTGGCATATAAGTAAAATAAAATAAATAAATAAATAAACAAAGATGATCAGGGGACTGGAAGGAATGGTTGCTGGAATTGGGTATGTCTAGTTTAAAGAAGAGAAGGACGAGGGGGACATGATAGCAGTCTTCCAGTATCTCAGGGGCTGCCCCAAAGAAGAGGGAGTCAAGCTGTTCTACAAAGCACCTGAAGGCAGGACAAGAAGCAACGGATGGAAAGTAACCAAGGAGAGAAGCAACCTGGAATTAAGGAGGAATTTCCTGACAGTTAGAACAATTAACCAGTGGAACAACCTGCCTCCAGAAGCGGTGAATGCTCCAACACTGGAGGTTTTTAAGAAGAGACTGGACAGCCATTTGTCTGAAATGATATAGGGTTTCCTGCCTGAGCAGGGGGTTGGACTTGATGACCTCCAAGGTACCTTCCAACTTCTTCTTCTTCTTCTTCTTCTTCTTCTTCTTCTTCTTCTTCTTCTTCTTCTTCTTCTTCTTCTTCTTCTTCTTCTTCTTCTTCTTCTTCTTCTTCTTCTTCTTCTTCTTCTTCTTCTTCTTCTTCTTCTTCTTCTTGTTGTTATCATTATTATTATTATTAATCTTGCTGATGTTTCCTTACCAAACTAGGTAATATCATCACTGCATTTTAGCAGCCAAAGAACCAGCTACATTTCCCCTCTTATCTGACCGTTATCAGTGGGCCCCAAATCTCCTGATTAAGGACAATCCCGTGTCCTCCTGTGCAGATAATTGTTGTTTCTGGCCCTTAGGTACCAGCGCCTTTAAAGCACCGGGTGAATTTAAGGTCTCCCTCCCTCTCCGCACCAACTACTTGTATGGGAAGATCAAGAAGACCCTTCCTGAACTCTACGCCTTCACCGTCTGCTTATGGCTGAAATCTGGCGCGTCCCCCGGAATTGGGACGCCTTTCTCTTACGCTGTCCCAGGGCAAACCAACGAAGTAGTGTTGATCGAATGGGGGAACAACCCCATTGAACTCCTGATCAATGACAAGGTAGGGCAAAACGCTACTTTATTTGGCCAAGGAATTTGTCTCTAGCCCAGAAGCACTCAGTGTACTTGCAAAGCAGAATAATGACAATCATCATAATAATAACACCCGTAAGAGGGGGGAGTAAAGAAGACAATAAGAAGGATAAATAATGATGCTATAGCCCAGGGGTAAAAATACATGGACATCAGACAGCACCATGAGAATTAGGTGCTCAGCAGAATGATGGTGCAAGTGAAACAACTGTCCCGGTGTCTGGTTGTTTTGGCATGCAATACCCTATAGTGCCATCCCAGGAGTTGAAATAGTTTGTGTCCAGGATGTAAGGGGTCTGTAGATATTTTCTCAGCCCTCCTTCTGTCCTCTATGGAAAGCAAGTTGGTTGCAATGGTTCTTTCTGCAGTTTTAACTATCCGTCGGAGTCTGAACCTGTTCTGTTTGGTTGCTGTACCAAATGTATTGTAATAGTCATGGTATTTTGCGGGTCTGAATGCATGTCCCCTCTTCGACCTTCGTAACAACTAGGGAGGGTCTTATCTTCACGTTTACTCGGGTTCCATTCCTGCCCTGGACTCAGTCCTCTTTTCTTGGACCGTTGTCTGGGTTGTAGGCCTTCCTTCTGTCCCTCAAGGTTATTCCCTCTTCTCTCTACATAAGCTGATTTGGGACGGATGGGTCTTCTAGATACGCTTGACCCAAGTCCTTAATGGCTTGATTGGAAAGACATCAGTTCAGACACCGCCCACCTCGCTTGTCCAAAGTTTCATTGTGGTAAAGCCACAATTGCAGTGTAGCTCCATTCATCCAAGTGTACTTGCAAAGCAGTACACGTGATGGCTGAGTGGTTAAAGATGGTGAGCTTGTCAGCTGGAAAGCTGGGACAGCCCAGGTTCGAGACCCGAGCTCTGCGCAAAAGGATGAGCTCCTGTTCCTTGCTCCAGCTCCTAGCAGCTCGAAAGAATGCAAATGCGAGTAGATAAATAAATACCACTTCAGTGAGAAGTAACGGAGTTCCGTGTGTCTTTGGCATACAGCCAGCTGGCCACATGACCACGGAAATTGTCTTCAGACAACACTGGCTCCCTCGGCCAAGAAACGGACATGAGCACCAGGCCTTAGAATCGGACACTACCGTGCAGGGGAAACCTTTACTTTGGACTTTTACTTTTTACGTTCATTCACCCGGCTTCTGTTGGGGCAATACATAAAAGCTGAATAATTTCACCCGAACCGTCGACTCAGGCGGCATGTTGCTCTGTTGAAAATGAAACATTTGTCAGGAGGCAAAAGTTGTTGTGAGACGGAAGCGGGAGAAAAAAAATAACACGGTGTGGTGAGAGTCTCACAAACAATGAATCCCTGGGAGAGTTGGGAGGTGAGTTGCTACGTAAGTGACACAGGCCTCACTCACTCTGAAATGGCAACAGCGCACCTTCCTGGTGCCCAGGATTTCAGCAAGGTCCAGGTATAGGAATGTCGAGCCTCTCCTTTTAAAAGATGTGCAAAGTCTCCCCAGCAAAATAATAATAATAATAATAATAATAATAATAATAATAATAATAATAATAATAATAATAATAATAAAAGTCACAAGGATTGCTTGGATTTTATTTTATTTTTTTTGACAAGGTCGCTCAGCTTCCCCTCTTCGTCAGCGATGGAAAATGGCACCACATTTGCATCACCTGGACCACCAGAGACGGGATGTGGGAGGCTTTCCAGGACGGAGAGAAATTGGGTACCGGAGAAAATTTAGCCCCTTGGCATCCTATTAAACCTGGAGGGGTTTTGATCCTTGGGCAGGAACAGGTGAGCCTCAGTGGATCGTCTGGGGTGGGTTCCGCTTTGGGAGGGGGTTGGTGACTAAATCCGGAGATCTGCAGCTGAATCCGATGCAAAAATGTAGACAGAAACTGTGTTGGATGACCAACACTGAAGAGAACCATGGCTTTTCCCTGCCCAGTTTCTTCAGCTGCCTCTCATTTATTTTTCATTTATAATTTACATATGCAATAATAGGATATGCAGGATCCTTGGTGCTCCTTGAACTTGGTTGTCTTCTTGCAGATGTTTCATTGCCCAACTAGGTAACCTCATCAGTGTTAGAAGAAATAATAAATGGAGAGCCAAATTCATTCCTTTCTAGCAGTGATGGGTAATAAAACATCTGCAAGAAAAACAGCCAAGCTCAGAGAGCACTAAGGACCCCACAGTCCTCCTCCTCCTCCTCCTCCTCCTCCTCCTCCTCCTCCTCCTCCTCCTCCTCCTCCACAAACACCATTCTCTTCTAGCACTGCCAATGTTACCTAGTTGTGTAATGAAACAGTTGCAAGAAAACCACCAAGCTCAGAGAGCACCAAGCACTCCACTGTTCAACCCTAAGCTACAAGTACAGTATTCTCTTTTATTGGTATATGAACTACAAATTACACACATTTAAGTTTAAGTTTATTCAGACTTATATGCCGCCCTTCTCCGAAGACCCAGGGCGGCTCACAACAAGAACACAATAAAAACTTTAAAATTAACCACACTCACACCACATACAAACACAATCAGCTCGCAGTCGCTGATGGAGGGACACTCCTAGGGCCGAGGGGCAGAGCACAGCTCATACGCCCCAAGCCTGTCGGCATAGATGTGTCTTCAGCCCTTTCCGGAAAGCTAGGAGGGAGGAAGCAGAACGAACCTCTGAGGGAAGCTGGTTCCAGAGGGCTGGGGCAGCAATGGAGAAGGCCCTTGCCCTGGGCCCCGCCAGGCGACATTGTTTGACAGACGGGACTCGTAGGAGGCCAACCCTATGCGCCCTAACCGGTCGCTGAGATTCATGAGGCAGAAGACGGTCCCGCAAGTATCCTGGTCCATTAGATGTTGTTGTGATTGAACAAGCTGGGGATCAGAAATGCCAGAGTGATCTTATCTTTGAAGGAGAAGACAATGTCCAAAGAAAAGGTTACAAGGCTGAGACTTCAGCAAAGAGAGGGTTGGAAGAGAAAGAGGATGAATTTGATTATGGAAGTTTCCATCATGCAAGATTGCATCTAGTGACACTCAGACTGACTTCAAAGTCACATTTCCAAAACCCCATGAGATTTGACGATCTTTTCAGATTTGAAGGTGTTTTTTCCCCCCCTTTTAGATACCTGAAAGTTGGAGAAGTTGTCTTTTTCAGGATTTAAACTCATCTTCTTTTAAGCAAAAACATTTGTTGGGTCTTAATCGAGGGCTTGTTTTCATTTGTCTTGAAGGACACCGTTGGAGGCAGGTTTGACGCCACCCAAGCTTTCGTTGGAGAAATGAGCCAGTTCAACATCTGGGACAGAGTCTTAAAGCCGGATGATATTATGAAGATTGCGAATTGTTCCATCAACATGCCTGGCAACATCATTCCGTGGGTCGACAATAACGTGGATGTGTTTGGCGGTGCCACCAAGTGGCCCGTGGAGAGCTGTGAAGAACGTCTGCTTGATTTATAGCCATGGGCATTTGCTCTCCAAGTGCCCTGTTTTTATTAAGACAATCTTTGATGCTCTGAATTCCCTCTCCATTTCCCTCATAGTGTAATCATATTAATTATGATTTTATTTTTTAAACCCTGCTTAGTAAGCTGCCCCTCCCCCAATGCACAAAGTACAGTTTTACCCCTAGGGTGTGGTTCTCCAGGGATGTCCACAAAAGTCCTCTTTGGGAACGGTTGGGGAATTGCCACAAGTTTGAGACCTTCTAAAAATGGCTGAGTTGCCACATTCGGTATGCAGGACCCAGCTCTGGCGATTTATAATGTTCTAAAAGGCTTAAGCCAGGATTAGAACAAAGACATTTTGGCCTGCTCCTCAGAGTGTGGCCAGAAGAAGTCCTGTTCCACAGGTAGCCCTGGCCAATGAGGTTCCTGCGATGGCTACATGGGCAGGGGAATTCTGGGAAGTAACATTCACACACGGAGAGGATCTAATTTTGGAGGGAGTGGATTACTAGCTGAATCTCATAGCAACTGACAAACATAAAATGCCCCTTTCTGTAGATTTTGTGAGTCCATAGATCCTTAAAGGGATGGTTCACTTGTTACCTTTATTTCATTTTAGGTTGGCTTTTCCCCCAATCTTTTATCCTTCCTTTAAAAGTTCATCTTTTAAAGGATGATGAATCTAGAAGGACTTGCTTAGAGGTATATCCAACGGTCAGCAACCAGAACTTTTCTTGATAAACCTGGCGAAGACCTGTGGTCAGTTGCGGGGGAAACTGTTGTTAAAGCCATATTACTTCACTCCTCCTCCACTGTAGCTGTGTTGTTGCAATGATCCCCCTACTTCTACACGCAGTCCTTGGCTTATGACTACAGTCGGGATCACAGTTAACTGTTGCTAAGCCAGGCGGTGGTTCAATTGGCCGTGCCCGATTTTACGACCTTCTTTACCACGTCGTTAAGAGAATCACATGGAGCCCAGCTTCCCTCCACTGATGTTGCTGGTCGGAAGCTGTCAGGAAGGTTGCAAATGGGGATCGCATGATTCCCCGGAATGCCACAACCGTCACAGGTACATGCCAGTTGCCAAGCCTCTGAATTTTGATCAGGTGACCCCAGGGATGAATTTTGATCAGATGACCCCAGTTGTAAGTGCAAGGACCAGCCCATACGTTACTTTTTTCAGTGCTGCTATAACTTTGAAAGCCGCTAAATGAACGGTTGTAAGTTGAGAACTACCTATAGCTTCCTGTGAATCAGGGGTTTCCAACCTTGTCAACTTTTAAGACTTGCGGACTTCAACTCCCAGGGTTCCCCAGCCTGTTATGAATACCCTGTTATTAAATCTGATCCGGAAGGAACCATGATTGTCACACACACCCCTCCTCCAACTCTCAGGGTTGCAAACACAAATTGCCTGATCTATTTTGTTTTTGTCTCTGTGATTCAACCCGAGGACAAGACACCCCCTGTGCTGTTTTTCATTTGTTGGAAGTGTTAGACTGGAATGGAAAGAAATCTAATTTGTTTACCAATGTGTAGTGTCAGGTCAGAGGCGCTGCTGGGAGTACAACTCAGCTGTCCTTTTAAAAAACGCACTGCCCTTTCATTTTTGTATTCTCTAAAGCAAACAAATACCCATCCTTGACAACTGCAGAGTAGGGAAAAAATGTGCAAAAACACATGGATTTAATAAAAGAATGAAAGAGAGGGGGGGAGGGAGGGAGGGAGATAAGCTAGAGAGGGATAGACAGGGAGGGAGAGAGAAAAGTTTGGGAGAGGGAGGGAGATTGGGAGGGAGAGATGTTGGGAGAGGGAGAGAGAGAAATTGGAGAGGGAGATAGAAAGGGAGGGAGAGAAAGAAATTGGAGAGGGAGAGAAGTTAGTGAGAGAGGGAGATAGAAAGGGGAGATAGAAAGAGAAATTGGAGAGGGAGAGAGAGAAGTTAGGGAGAGAGGGAGATAGAAAGGGGGGAGAGAAAGAGAAATTGGAGAGGGAGAGAGAGAAGTTAGGGAGAGAGGGAGATAGAAAGGGGGGAGAGAAAGAGAAATTGGAGAAGGAGAGAGAGAAGTTAGGGAGAGAGGGAGATAGAAAGAGAGGGAGAGAAATTGGAGAGGGAGAGAGAGAAGTTAGGGAGAGAGGGAGATAGAAAGGGAGGGAGAGAGAAATTGGAGAGGGAGAGAGAGAAGTTAGGGAGAGAGGGAGAAAGAAATTGGAGAGGGAGAGAGAGAAGTTAGGGAGAGAGGGAGAGAGAAAGGGGAGAGAGAAAAAGAAATTGGAGAGGGAGAGAGAGAAGTTAGGGAGAGAGGGAGATAGAAAGGGGGAGAGAAAGAGAAATTGGAGAAGGAGAGAGAGAGAAGTTAGGGAGAGAGGGAGATAGAAAGAGAGGGAGAGAAATTGGAGAGGGAGAGAGAGAAGTTAGGGAGAGAGGGAGATAGAAAGAGAGGGAGAAAGAAATTGGAGAGGGAGAAAGAAGTTAGGGAGAGGTAGATAGAAAGGGAGGGAGAGAAATTGGAGAGAGAGAGAAATTAGTGAGAGAGGGAGATAGAAAGGGGGGAGAGAAAGAGAAATTGGAGAGGGAGAGAGAGAGAAGTTAGGGAGAGAGGGAGATAGAAAGGGAGGTAGAGAGAGAAATTGGAGAGGGAGAGAGAAGTTAGGGAGAGGGAGAGAGAGATAAGAGGGGAAGAGAGAACGAATTAGCACTGATTGGAGAAACAGTTTGAAATAATTGTAAAACGCAGTAAAATTTTATTTATCTGTGGATTGTATTTCCATAGCTCCCATCCCGTCCCATCCCATTTGGCTTCCAATGAATCCTGACCAGACAGGGATAATTGTGTGTGTCTTTTAATCCCCATTTAATCCCCTTTTGGGAAACAGCTGATTCTTTCTCACCTTCCCTTTCCCTCCCTCCCCCCACTTTTTAAAAGAAGTATTTGTGATTATTTGGGGCTTCTGACCCCAAGCACCCTAACTAGGGAAGCAGGACGATTTGAGAGAGCGTTTAATTTTAGAGAGGGTGGGGGGGGAAGGGATCTTTATAAAGATTCATATTTCATTTTTTTTTCATACGCATGGATTGTTTGGATGTCTGCCATTTGTAAGGCATATTTTCATTGAAATGTTAAGATGATGTTCTTAAAAAAAAAAAGAAATTAAAAAAAAAACACAACCTTGCCCTGGAAGGGAATTTGCCTTTTCTACTTTTGCGAAACGTTGTGGTTTTCTTCCCAGGCCTTTCCCCTATTAGCCTTCCACAAACTTCACATGTTGCTGTTCTGTTTGTAGAAGGTAAAGAGGGCAATTAAGACAACTGTAAACACCAACACTCAGTCCAGGGTGTCTCCTAAGCCTTGTTTTAAACACATTTTAAAGGCTCTCCTTCTGAAATAAAAGGAACTTGGAAATGCTTCGGAACCCCCGAGTCTATACATCTCTCAAAAACCTGACATTCAAGAGAACAAGACACATGGTGTGTAAAACACAAGTAGTGGCAGTCCTCGGCTTACCGTTTAGCGACCATTTTGGCACTGAAAAATAGTGGCTCACAACTGGTCCTCGCACCTATGACGGTTACAGCATCCGTGTGGTCAGCTGATCAAAATTCAGGCCTTTGGCATGTATTTACAAGGGTTGCATCCTCCCGGGGTCATGTGACATTCCTATCCAAAATCCGACAAGCAAAACCGAGGCCAAGGACAGGAAATCGGGAGCCCAAGTAGTTCAAATGAATTATATTGTAGGCTTCTTGTGTGCTAAAGCTCTCAGCAAGACTCTTAATTTCAAAGCAAATTGGCGGTAGATAAGAAGGAACTGAATTCAAGGTGGGCTGGACTCTTGTGGGCGCCAAGAGACTCGAGACTAATAACACTTTTGATCCCTCCCTCGGCCTCAGCCTGGTCATCTCCTCCCGTCAATAGGGGAACTTGGATTTGCTTAACGACGGCACGAGCCACTGGACAAACTGTAGTGATTCACTTAACAACATGGCCCAAAAGGTCCTAAAATCAGGCCGCTCGCCCTACAGCCCCCTCGCTTAGCGGCGGAAATTCTGATCCCGGTTGTGTTCGTAAGTGGAGGACGACCTGCAGTCGGGTTTCCTATAAAGGCCCATGTGCCTGGGCCATCTTTGTACAGTGTTCCCTTAAGGCAGGGGTAGGCAACCTTGGTTCTTCGATGACTCATGGACTTCAACTCCCAGAATTCCTGAGCCAGCATAGCTGGCTCAGGAATTCTGGGAATTGAAGTCCACGAGTCATCGAAGAGCCAAGGTTGCCTACCCCTGCCTTAAGCCAAACCGCCCTCTTCAGAATGAAAAGCAACTGTAAACCCAAAAGGAACAAATCTGGGCTCTTGAGTTTTTCTTGCAAGCTACTTGATTCAGGTGTTGAACGGTGGTGGCTGCTTCACCGCAAAGTAGCCGAGGCATGAGCTTAATTTGAAAGAAGATTGCACCGGAGGGCCTGTGCTGCTGTCTTAATAAAACACATTTGGACTGGGGAGCTTTTGGGTTGCCAACTATAGAAAAGGGGAATTGGTGACCAAATTGCAGCCGTCTCTGAGAATCAAGCTGGCCAAGTAGACGGTGCCTGTTTGTCATTTGCACCTTGCTCCTCCCCCCAACAAGCATCCAAATAAAAAACATCAAGCTTTCCTTGGCACAGCTAACATTGACTTTGGATTTCCCCTCCAAAGATACCTTTGTCCAGGTGCAAATTCCGATGCCCAGATGCCTTCTTTCAGCTCATCCCAAGACCTCCTACAAAATATGGATAGGATAGGGAATGAGAATAAGAATGACCACAGAACAGAAGCCAGACAGAAATAAATAAAAATATATATATATTTATTTGTGTATCTCTTCTGAGATGGAAAGGTTGTTAGTTGCTCAGTAGCTGAGGAAGCCGAAATGTGATGCACTGCAGGACGAGTGTTAAAAACACACACACTTTTTCACACTCTGTGAGCAAGGTTCTGATGGGGATTCCTTTCGTGATGAGTGCGGGGAGAGAATCCAAGAGAGTAGGAAGGGAGAGAATGAATGAAAGCGGGGATTTAAATTTTTCTTCTCTCTTTTTCTTTGGTTCTTTATTAAATTTGTTATCTTTCCATTGCAAGAAATAAATAATGCCGTTAGCAAAGTTTCCTTCCTTCCTTCCTTCCTTCCTTCCTTCCTTCCTTCCTTCCTTCCTTCCTTCCTTCCTTCCTTCCTTCCTCCCTCCCTCCCTTCCTCCCTTCCTTCTTTCCTTTCCTCCCTCCCTCCCTGTCCTCCTCCCTCCCCCTCCTTCCTTCCCTCCCACCTCCCTTCCCTCCCTCCCTCCCTCCCTTCCATGTGAGTCCTCCCCTCTCCTCATGAAATTCCCAAACCAAAAGAAAAATAGGACTAAGGTCTCTACTATTTCACATTTTGGACAAGACCCCGCATCTGGAGAAGTAAGGAGAATTCCCAAGCCCTTCCCATTCTTCACTTTCCCTATTAACAAAGAACTCAACCAGCTCTGTTGTGCTCCTCACCTTTAATTCCCTCTCTTGGTTGAAGCTGAATTACTGCTTTGCTCTTTTCGGAGGCTCCAGCCATTATTTCTCCTGCAGAGAGAGAGAGAGAGAGACCCAAGGGTGCTGTGACTGGCCTGCTAATCTGAGCTGGATCTAGAAGGTAAGCCACTCATGCTTTCTTGAAGTCAGCTGGGGTCTCCATCTATTCTTCCCTCCTTCCTCACAATACCTTGGAGGAGCGTTAGGATGTCATCTAGAGAACGGAGGTGCCCCGAAGGATAATCAAACCTTTATCTTCTCTCTTGCAAGTGAGTTGGAGAGTCTGGTTTTGAAGGCCGACTAGACAACGACCAACATGATAGCCATGCTGGAAGAGCACGGAGGTGCTGGGTGGAGGGCTTGGCCCCAGTTCCACCTTGATCGAGACAGTGGGAACATCTGGGAAAAGGTAGGGAGGATTGGCAGGGAGCCCATAAAAGTGCTTAAAATCTATGGTTGCCATTTCTACTTTAAAATAGGGCTCTCCCACTATGGCAACTTTAAGACTAGTGGACTTCAACTCCCAGAATTCCCTAACCATTCTCTATCCTTTCTTTCTTTCTTTCTTTCTTTCTTTCTTTCTTTCTTTCTTTCTTTCTTTCTTTCTTTCTTTCTTTCTTTCTTTCTTTCTTTCTTTCTTTCTTTCTTCTGCTCCTCCTCCTCCTCCTCCTCCTCCTCCTCCTCCTCCTCCTCCTCCTCCTCCTCCTCCCCCTTACTTCCAACAACCCAGCATTACTTGAACCATGGCAAAGTAGACTGGTTGAACTCACTCAAGAATCCTTGGCCATATCAGTCGTTCCATCTGTTGACAGCATGAAGATGGTTCAGGCCAACATTGAGTGGATGAACGCAATCGGAGCTTGTCACAACACAAGTGATGTGGCTTTCCACAACTATTATGATGGAAGGAGGTAAGAGAGGGGTTGTGAGTAAGCTAGCTGAATCACAGCCTCTTTATCAGCAAGTGAGTCATCCATTTCCAAACTTCTTTTCTTTACCACCAAAGTAGGGCAGGTGTTACTGTGCCCCCATCTTAAAGGGAAAATGGGAGTGAGGGGGTGTGACTGCAAACGTATTTGAATGCAGTAATTATTGTGGCAGTGCATCAGGAGAGGCTTTTGTATAGCAGCTAAACAAACAAAGAAAAGATCCGGATGCAGATGTATTGTGCTTAAACACTGTGGACCAAAAATACAGTCCAACTCTGTTGAGTAAAGACGTCTGTAGTGACTATATTCGTGCAAAGGGCAAAGCTTGTTTAGTTTTAAGTTTGCCAAGCACTGTAATTTTGACCGCATGACTAGAGCGATACTGTGACTGTCGTATGCTTGAGCAGGGGGTTGGACTAGAAGACCTCCAAGGTCCCTTCCAGATCTATTCTGATTGGTTGTTGAACGACCATTAGCTGCACGGCCAGAAATTGAATATGGCTAACCATCTCCATGACGGAATCATTAATGCACAGAGGTTTATGGCTGTGCCTCTTTTTCCTGATCTCTTTTGTTGTTAAGTTTAAGGACCGGTCATAAGTCAATTTTTCAGAGTGGTTGTAACTTCAAATGGTCTCCAATGAATCGTTATAATTCAAGGACAACCGTTATATCCCCTTAGCCTTACTTCTCTTGTGATGCAGACCGACGTAGGTTAGCCTACTCAAAAAAACATGAATCAACAAACCAGGATTCCAGGCAGTGTATCTAAGTGGGTGGCATAACTTGTACATGTTTGTTAGCTGTTCCTGGAAAATAATTTACATCCACAGGGTGCTCTGCGGTGGTTTTTCAGCATGAGATACCATGGAAGGAACAACACTTAAAATAAAATATGGTAAAGGAGGAAAGGAAAGGATGCCATTATGAGAAGAATTAAATTTGAAGCACCATGCAAGATGCACGAGGTTGCCAAAAAAAGGATGAATGGCCATGTTTAGCGCTGCCTCCTCCATATTAGTCTGTTGCTAATCCTGAGCTCAGAGGCCTCATAGTCAGAGGCTAATTGGACCCCATTACTCCACTCAGGCCATTGTAAACTATATTTGTCACATCCGAGGCTGAAATATTACTAGACTAAGTTGGTCCTGCATATGGATGCAAGCTGATTAAAAGGAATAAAATTACAGCCACCGCTGCGGCTGCTGCAAATAGCAAAAACAGATTGTGCCTCTCAAAAATAATCTAAAAGGATGGTTCTTTAGAGGAACACAGCCCTATCTTTTTTTTAAAAAATGCTTTTTTTTTTTTCAAAAGAAAAAAGAAAACAAGGGACAAGTTTTGGCTTGCTTAAAAGCCAAAGGAATGGTAAGGAAAGGAGTCTGGAGCGGTTCCTTCCATCTTTCCATTTTGCAGAAAAGGAAACTGTGGATTAAACGTGGCACTAAACTGCGCCTTTCTGAGTACACCACAATGTTTGGGAAACACAATTAGCCAGGCAAACCATGTAGATTAGCTACTAATAAACCAGGTTTACAATCCAACCTGGCTGAGATCTTTGGACACTTGGAACCAATGAAGCTACTTTCAGATCTACACCCCCAAAACCCCAGCATATGAGATATCTAAAGCAGGGGTGTCCCAGAATTCCTCAGCCAGCTGATCCATCCATCCGTCCATCCATCTATCCATCCATCTGTCCATCCATCTATCCATCCATCTCTTTCATTTACGTTATCTTCTATCAATCTATCATCAAATCTCCCTCTATCTCTCTTATTTATCTATCATACAGCAATCGTCTATTAGTTTAACGAAGAGGGGGGGGACATGATAGCAGTGTTCCAATATCTCAGGGGCTGCCCCAAAGAAGAGGGAGTCAAGCTATTCTCCAAAGCCCCTGAAGGCAGGACAAGAAGCAACAGATGGAAACTAATGAAGGAGAGAAGCAACCTAGAACTAAGGAGAAACTTACTGACAGTTAGAACAATTAACCAGTGGAACAACCTGCCTCCAGAAGCAGTGAATGCTCCAACACTGGAAGTTTTTAAGAAGAAACTGGACAGCCATTTGTCCAAAATGGTATAAGGTTTCCTGCCTGAGCAGAGGGTTGGATTAGATGACCTCCAAGGTCCCTTCCAACTTTATCCTCCTCTTCCTCCTTCTCCTTCTCCTCCTCCTCCTCCTCATTATTATTATTATTATTATTATTATTATTATTATTATTATTATTATTATTATTATCTACCTATCTAGCTTAGAATCTGTCTGTCTGTCTGTCAGTTTCCCTGCCCCCTCCCTCTCTCTCTCTCTCTCTCCCTCCCTCCCTCCCTCCCTCCCTCCCTCCCTCCCTCCCTCCCTCTCTCTCTCTCTCTCTCTCTCTCTCTCTCTCTCTCTCTCTCTCTCGTAACTCTGATCTAGCTTCCTGACAGGGGGCTATTAGACTACAAGGGGTGTCCTTAGCAATAAATTTGCCTTAATTGCAATCTGCGGTGGAGCCTGCTGTGTAAATTAATGAGACATATTTCACCCTAGCAGACGATTAAAGAGGAGGGCGGGCTTCCCATTCTTTCTACTTGCAGGCCAACCCAAAGAAACGGAGCCGGAGGACCCGGGACCCCATTGCTTCTGTTGCTTGGCCACATATCAGAAGATCTGTGATGAATTTTTAGGCATAAACGCTGCAATCTGGATCCCCTCTCGTAATCAGCTTAGAAGAGCCGTTGGGTGGGTGGGGGGTTTCTGAGAATCAAACAGCAATAATTTGACCTACTTTAGTCCGATAATCTTTAAATACCGCAGAACATCTGCCTTTCGGCATTTGCAAACACTTAATGCATCTTTGATGATTATTTCTTTTAAAAAAATGAATGGACTTCGGCACGGGTGGGACCCGCTGGGTGTGGGACGGACAGCATTAATTTCAGGTGGGTCTGCTAATTGAAACCGACAAAGTTGTTAGGATTCCTTGAGAAAGGCCCCCAAATTCACGTACAAATGAGATGCTACCTGTTGAACGTGATCCTCCCTGCTGATGGGGTGGAAGTCACTATTACAAGGGTTACTAGCCGCTTTTTTTTTTTTTAAAGGCCGGTAGAAACATTTTGAGATAAAGCTGCAAAGTGGAAAATAAAATATACCCCCGCCCCCCTCCTTCCGTCCAGCTACAAGTCCTTGCTCACTAAATAAATTACTGGTCATGTTTTATTCAAAATGCTAAGCCTGTTGGAACAGCACGGAGATAGCAAGCCAGTTAAATCTCTAGCAGGTTTTTTTTTCCCCTTCTCCCCCCTCTTCAGCCCCCCAGCTGTTAATCCCCTGAGTTTCTTCCATGCTGGGTTGGATATTTCATATTCTTATGTACATGAAATATCAGCATAAATCAGGGCTGCCCAAACACTGGCACCAGGCATTTGCAAGTCCAAAGCAACACACACACAAACATTATGAGCTTTCTTGCTATCACTGAATCGTAGCAGTCTTTTAGTTAGTAACATGTTCATTAAGTAAATCTGGCTTGTCTGTTGACTTGGCTTGTCAGAATAGCAATAGCCACAGCGCTTAGACTTATATCCCGCTTCACAACGCTTTACAGCTCTCTCTAAGCGGTTTAGCATTGTTTTTTTTTCTTCGTCTAATAATATGTCCACCCTTTGTAATTTCATTGGAATTCAACCCAGGACACTGTATCTTTGCCTGGTGCTTCTCATAGATATGATGATTTAAAGCGTTCAGAATACAAATTACTCTAGCTGTCCTCGGAAATGGAAAAGCTGACATTATTTCTTTTAATATAGGGATGAGGGGCCGATAATGGGGTGTGTGGAGGTGGGATGGGGGGGGGAAGAAGAGAGAAGGTAGTATCATTGCAACACCTGGATTTTCGCCTACCAAGGATGAGTGTCTTGAGTATATCCTTTCTACAACTGATATATTTGGCTGGCGTTATCTCTCCATCTGCTGAATGGGTCAGTACAATCTATTAACAACTTGTCCTCTACCCTTTCCCCCCCCCTTGAAAAAGGGAGTTGGGTGGCCCTGGAGGGAAAATGTTACGTTTTATTTCCTCATTAATTTAAAGTAGGAACCAGGATTGCCCTGACTAAGTGTAGTGCACTTAAAATGAAATACATTTAGTTCTGTCTGTCTGTCTGTCTGTCTGTCTGTGTCTGCCTACCTGCCTGCCTGCCTGCCTGTCTGTCTATCTATCTATCTATCTATCTATCTATCTATCTATCTATCTATCTATCTATCTATCTATCTATCTATCTATCTATCTATCTATCTATCTATCTATCCTGTCTGTCTGTCTGTCTGTCTGTCTGCCTGTACCCTTTCTAGAGTCTCAACATCTTTTTTATATCATGGTGACCAAAACTGGATGCAGTATTCCAAATGTGGCCTTACCAAGGCATTGTAAAGTGGTATTAATACTTCGCGTGATCTTGACTATATCACTCTGTTAATGCAGCCTAGCACTGTGTTGGCTTTTTTTGGCAGCTGCAGCACACTGCTGGCTCATATTTAGGTGATTGTCCACTAGGACTCCGAGGTCCCTCTCACAGTTACTACTATTGAGCAAGGTACCCCCTATACCAGGGGTAGGACACTCTCTCTCTCTCTCTCTCTCTCTCTCTCTCTCTCTCTCTCTCTCTCTCTCTCTCTCTCTCTCTCTCTCTCTCTCTCTCTCACCATCGGAGGGATATCCTGAGATCAAAAGAAGAAAAGAGAGTCTTTACTTCATTCATTATTTATTGCATTCCCAATTGGTTCTCTTGTACACCTCCTTCTCTCCATGTCCCCTTCCTGCTCACTTAGGAGAAGAGCATTTTCAAGTGTGCAAACCAGGCATTAAATATGTATTAGATGACATCAAATTGAAAACGCTTTCTCTTCAATCGAAGCAGCCCCTAATAAGCTTCGAAACGATAATGCTCTTAGGATCTGTTGCATTAACATGAGACATTGTGAAAGCATTTTTTTTCTTCCCTCTTTCAGTGAAGACTTAATGTTAATGTATGGATATTTGTGAACCTTCTTGTTCTCTTTCTCTCTCTCTCTCTTCTTTTTTTATCACGTTCTGCAAGCTGCTGCATGCTGCCTGCGATTTGACAGACATGGTTTCTGCATAAAGAAGCACTTTATAATTGCCTTGAACTTTGAGGTATGAGGGTGGGTTGGGGGAGATAAGCAATTTTTTTCACAATCAATCTGATTTTTCAGACCAAACAGACTAGATTACACATCTCCAGGAAGTGGATAGAGAATCGTCCATTTAGACTTCTTTTGAATTAGCAAACCATCATTGGGCATCAAAGAATGTCACATTTGAATATATCAAGGGCAATGGTTAAGTTGGGTGGATCAGGGTGCAAGTGACAACGTGCCCTGGAAAAAAGAATCCAGATACATTTGCTCTAAGCACCAGGGGAAGGAATTTCATATTGTTCAGCAGATGCTTCAGAGTTTGAAAAGATCAGATTTTTAATGTTTTATTTATGTCCCATCTTTTTACAAATAACTCAAGGAAGCAAACATACTTAATTCTCCTCCTTCCTTCTATTTTCCCAACAACAACAACAATCTTGTGAGGTGGTTTGGGTTAAGACCAAGACTGTCTTTCATGCCCAAGGCTGAATTAGAATTCAGTGTCTTCTAATGATTGGCCCAAAGTCACCCAGCTGGCTTTCATGCTTAAAGTGGGACTAGAACTCACCGTCTCCTGGTGATTGGCATAAAGTTACCCGGCCAGCTTTCATGCATAAAGTGGGACTAGAGCTCACTGTCTCCTGGTGATTGGCCCAATGTTACCTAGTCAGCTTTCATGCCTAGGGCAGGACTAGAATTCACAGTCTCCTGGTTTCTACTAGCCTGGTGCCTTAACCACTGGATCAAACTGACTCTTGAGGAAGAGATGGAGCCAGACGTTTCTATTCCGGGCAATTAAACCAAATCTTAAAAACCAACCAACCATCAGCTTTAATTTTTTCCTCTGTCTTGCGCAGAGCTTTCCCATCATCCCCCAGGGTCTCAAATAGTTTGAAATACATTCTGGACCGAAACAGAATTGGCTTGTTTCTGGCTCCTTAGCCCAGGCAGGATTGGCTGAGTTGTGCGGCGTGAACTCTGGGGAAATTCAACAGGCTGATGGTGGCTTAGACCTGTTCTGTGAACATGGTGCACAGAGGGCAGGTTGTGCAAACGAAATCAGCGCTGGATTAAGCGTGCAAATCATGATCTACTTTGAGGCTGACACTTTGAAAACTCAACGACCTCGTCATGCAGGAAGAAAGCAGACAGGAGGGCAAATGAGGGGTCTCTAACCTGGTGTCTCCGAGGTATCAGGGGTCGACAACCCCAATCCTCAGCCGACACCGGGCATTCCCATTTAGCATTTGACTGCTGTTTAAATGGCGTTTGTAAAAATTCCTTGCAATGATGCTCTGTTACTTGTGCAATAATGAGTCATTTCTATGGAAACAAGCAAGTTTATTCGCTAAAGGGTCTTTGGGACCCTTAACTTTGTGTTGACTTTCTCACTGGCAGGGAGAAAAATGGGTCACACCTGGATTGAACTGCGGGCTTAAGGAAGGAATGGCCATTTGTGGAAATCTTGGCCCACTCACTGTTGGCCGCAGAATTGAGGGAGCAGAATCTGGAAAGAAGAAGTGGCTGTTTCAGACTGGCTTTAATAGAAAATTGTGTTTGTGTGTGGGTGTAAATATAACGAACAATCTAATCCTAGCTATGCATACTGAACTGCAAGGCCTGTATTATGTTTAAACGTCTTTTTATTAGTATGAAGCAAATGTAAGATGTCAGAGTTGCAAATTGTACCAAACATTTTTTTTAAAAAAAAAATCACAGTAATTTGGGAGTTCCCATGCTTGTTTGTTTCTCTTTCTATAGATGTTCCCTTATTAGGTGACCACCACCTCCTCTTCCTCCTCCTCTTCCTCTTCCTCTTCCTCCTCCTCCCTCCCTTGGCCGGTATGAGCTTTCAATTTATTGATTTATTAATCAAATTTGTATAGCCGCCCTTTCCATTGTCTGGGTCATTTGGTTCTCATGTTAAGTAATATTGATATCTTGGCATTTCCCTGCTGAGACGTGACCTGGCCTTGGCTAGAAATAATAATAATAAAGTTGGAAGGGACCTTGGAGGTCATCTAGTCCAACCCCCTGCTCAGGCAGGAAACCCTATACCATTTCGGACAAATGGCTATCCAGTCATGGATAGATAGCATGCTGGCTGTTTAACGTTGGAGTTGCAGCCTTAATATATGTAGAGAGGATCAAATTGGGAGCTGCAGTTCTACGTTAGTGTTTCTCATCAAATGGCTATCCAGTCAACACTTCCAGTGTTGGAGCATTCACCACTTCTGGAGGCAGGTGGTTCCACTGGTTAATTGTTCTAACTGTCAGGAAGTTTCTCCTTAGTTCCAGGTTGCTTCTTTCCTTGGTTAATTTCCACCCCGTTGCTTCTTGTCCTGCCTTCAGGCGCTTTGGAGAATAGCTTGGCTCCCTCTTCTTTGGAGCAGCCCCTGAGATACTGGAAGACTGCTACAAACACACAATCTCTCTCTCTCTCTCTCTCTCTCTCTCTCTCTCTCTCTCTCTCTCTCTCTCTCTCTCTCTCTCTCTCTCTCTCTCTCTCTCTCTCTCTCCCTTCTAACTCATGGTGACTAACCTAGTTATTTTTTCCTTTCTTTTCCGAAGGTGGCTTCTCTGGAAATCTGCTCAGATGCTCCACGCCTTCCGCCTGCTTCTCTTGAACGCAGCCTGCGTGACAGGCATCCAGCCTCCAGCATCCAGGCACCCCATCTGTGGCTCCATCTTCCAGCAGAGATCTCGTTTGAAGTCAATTCTGCCCCAGGCTTTGAGTGAGTTGTACATACCATATGAATTTTCCTCCTCCCAGCACTCGTGACCTAGTAGCTGCGTTCGCCCAACTTAGCTCAAAAGACACAACTTGCTTTTTGCACAGTACGCTGACTGCCGACCAATAAATAAATAAATACAGGTGGTATGTTGAGCAGAAACAAAGAAGATCTGCAAGGCCCCTTCCAACTCTGTTTTAATGTTCAAACTTCCTTTACTTCTTCTCAAATCTTGAGCCTCCTCAGTGTAACATTAACCCTTCCCCCTCAGTGTTCCTTTTTTAAAAATCTAGTATTTAAAGCAGTGGTCCAGTGCTGTATTTGAGAGACTGCCACAAAGAAGAGTGGGGTCAACCTGTTCTCCAAAGCACCAGAAGGCAGGATAAGAAACAATGAATGGAAACTAACCCAGGAGAGAAGCAATCCAGAACTAAGGAGAAATTTCCTGATAGTTAAAACAATTAACCGGTGGAACCACTTGCCTTCAAAAGTTGTGGGTGCTCCATCACTGGAGGTTTTTAAGAACAGACTGGACAGCCACCTGTCTGAAGTGGTACAGGGTCTCCTGCTTGAGCAGGGGGTTGGACTAGATGACCTCCAAAGGCCCTTCCAGCTCTATTCTGAATAAAAATCACAAACTAGAGAATGCCGTGGATCCTAAGTATTAATGGTGTTTTTTAAAATCTTGTATTTAGTTCAGATAGAAGTAATTTGCAAAGGCAGTAAATCTTCTAAGGAAGATGGAGATGAACAAACCAATCTGGGATTGTTTACTACAAGTGTTTTCAGTCTTCAAATAATGGCTAAATCCTTATTCAGTGATTTGCCCAGACATTCTTAACCAAGAGAGACCTCTGCTGGTGAAATTTTACTTTAGATTTTATTTATGTTTTATGTTTCTCTGTTTATCTATTCAGTATCACCTCCTTGAGGTGCTACTTTCTATTGAATTCCTCTACTACGTACCCCGCACAAGTTATAAGGCAACTTTTTCGGAGCCTGTGTGTTATACGAAACCAGCCGTTGTGGTTTCTAAATGTCAATCCATGGCTTGTATGCTCTGCAAACATCCAATTGTGGCTGAGTCAATAAACCACAGCACCAAAATTTGTCTTTAGTGCAATGCATGAAACTAGCTTCTGAAGCTTGTAAACTGTGGTTTGGCAACCTAACACGGTCTGCGGCCTTGTCACACAACGCAAACATCTTCTCTCTCTATATATATATTTAAAAAGTCGCTTAGGCTTTTAGAGCTAGAACACATGAGTTGTTGTTTTGCTGTAGTGCTGAGATAAAAATGTACTGTATTTTTTTAAAAAATCACTACAAGAAAAACAAGAATGGCCACCACTTCATTTGCAGTGGAAAAAATCACTTAAGGGTTGTTGTTTTTCCTTTCCCCAGAGAATAATTTGGTGACATTTTTTAATAAGTTTAATATTGGAGCATTATTGATCAGGCTTTCACTGAAGGCTGGACAGGAATGTTGTGCTTTTTATTATAGCATCTCTAATATCCTACAATTCATTGAGTTTTCCATGATTGGATCGTGGTCCAAAGGAAGATATTAGCAAAAAAAACACAAAAAACCTGCTCCTGGGGAGATTTTCAAGTTGAGGAAAGCACAGATACTGAAGCCTACAGAATGGCGAGGAGAAGGATAATCAGAAATAGCAGCATTGGCATCTCCCACCGTTAAGCCAGCTCTAACATTCTTCCCGAGAGAAATTGCAAATAAATTATCAAGCGTCCTGAGCATAAGGCGGAAAAACAGAAGCCTCTTTTTTCCCCCCTAAGGGCTGTAAGGCAGATTTTGGCAGGGTGACGGCGTGAAGCCTGCTCTTCGATTATTTAATCGGGCGATTCCTCGTCTGTCATTTAAAAGGAAGGCTTCTCCACCCACGTTGGCAAAACCTCCGAGGCTTCACGGAGCACTCGAGAGCGGCAAAGCAAACTCGTTGGACCCCCAGTCATGGGGTGGGGTGTCTTTCAGGCACTGTACAGCTGTCTGGATTTGCAGAGGGACTGAAGAAGGCGGTGGTGCTCTTTGGCTGGCTTGCAAGGCTCCAAAGAGGACCAAAGGAAGCAGGTTCCACAGCAGAATTGGCCACAGCTCCATCCGGTGCTGGATGGCTTCTTGTTGGGTGTGGGGGAGAAGTCAAAATCGGCGACCTGTACGTCAGCAACAAGACAAAATCTGTGTTAGACCAGAAAGAAACGGAGCTGCTGGAGAATTAGCAAGTAACCCTCAACTAATCATCCCATCATGGAACTGGGGAGGAGGACTGGGGTGGACTGGGAAGAGGACAGGAGGGACTGGGAGGAGGACAGGGTTGGACTGAGGAGGATTGGAGGGAGATGGGAGGACTGGGGTGGACAATCCTTGCACATGAACACATCTTAAGTCGTCGGTTGGAACATCTGGGAAGAGGTAGCCAAACGATAGATCAAAGCTGTAGAGTTGGCAGGTCTAGCAAAATAGAGATTGCTCACCTCCACCAGATCCTTCGGTTGCACAGGGCTTCGGAAGGTCATGTAGATGGCCAGACCCAGCGTGGCCAGCAACAGGATGAGGCAGGGCAGGATGAAGGAAGCTGGATGGATCCCTGTTGAAGGACAGAAGGAAAAATCCTTGGGGGTAGCATCAGCAGCTTTCTGCCGGTGTCCTTCAGGCAAAGTTGAGCTAGCAAACATTCACGAATGACCCAAGTTCCTCTCATTTCCAAGGACTATGATAGCCGAGGGGAGCTTCCAAAGTCAAGAGAAGGATACCTTAAGATGTTACGTTTAGCAATAGCACTTAGACTGATATACAACTTCACTATGCTTTACAGCCCTCTCTAAGCGATTTACAGAGACAGCCTCTTGCCCCCAACAATCTGGGTCCTCTTTTTACCGACCTCGGAAGGATGGGAGGCTGAGTCAACCTGGAGCTGGTCAGGATCGAACTGCTGGAGTGAGCAGCGAGTTAGCCTGCAGTACATGAGTTAGCCTGCAGTACCATGGCAACGGCATTCTAACCACGGCGCCACCATTATTTATCAATGTTCCTCATTTGTAAATGTACATTCCCACCTCCCCTTTTCTTCTAGCGGCTCAAAGTTTCCCATCTTCTTCTCTGGCTTCCCCAAGTCCTCCCACCTGTGACCATGGGGATGCTGTGACCATGGGGATGCTGTTAAGTGTGACAATGAGTCATCGTTTACTTGTTTTTGGCGCCGTTGTAACTTCAAACTAAAAGAATGGTTGTAAATCAAGGGTTCCACCCCCCCCCCGTTTTTACAGTGTGTAATCACTGTGGAGTTATTATTTATGTTGACCATCAGATGGCAGCACATATTTTAAATCATTGGCTTGAGATTTTGACCTCCATAAGGTAGAAAGATCTTGCCTTCAAGCAATAGGTATACCAGTTGAGAAGGGAGCGGAGGAAATCAAATGGAGAAGAAATCGGGTGCATAGGCAAAAGAGCCCCATAGATTCATCCAAACCTCACCTAAGGGCCTTATCTGAATTTCCTGGTAGGACTGCAAGATGTTCACCCGGTTCTCCACCCGGATGCTAAGGCAATATTCTCCAGCGTTGATGAAGGTGTGGTTCAGATAGTATTGTGTGCTGTTCATCACCACTAGATGGCACTGGTCTCCCACAAGCACAATACACTCGTTCTTAATTAACCAGCATAAACTGAGTGGAGGACTAAAAAGAAATGAATACAAAGAACAGTGTTGGGCTCACAAAACCAAAAAAAAGACATGGGGTTCCTCCCAGCATATTTTTTATTGCTCCTCACCTTGCCAAAAATCAAGCGTGCTACTATCCCTATAAAACTGGGCTGCCCAAACTTGGCAACTTTAAGACTTGTGGACTTAAAGTCCACATGCTGGCTGGGGAATTCTGGGAGTTGAAGTCCACAGGTGTTACAGGTCTCATGGATCAGGGATCTCCAACCTTGGCAATTTTAAGACTTGTGGACTTCAACTCTTAGAATCCCCCAGCCAGCATGTCAGTCTCATTCTCTTTGTGATGATTTTGGGGAGGTGTTTTGCCTGGAGACCATCTTTCCTTTCTTTTTCTGTTTAGGCTGTGCTGGAATGTTTTGAAAAAAGAACTGAGTCGCCTTTTGCTCAACCAGATTAAGAGATGAATCGTGTCCTTTCAGACTGCAAATATTAACAGCTCCTGAAGGGTAGCAGTGAGTTCTCCTTCTGTCCTATGCATTGCCCACACATAGGATTCTGCTGAGGCTGAAGCTGAGACTGGATTCGTCCATTCAAATATAGAAATATTTAACTCTTTAATGTTGGTTAAATCTGCTCCGCCTCTAGGGCTGCATTGAAAGCTTCCAGGAGAAGGTGTGGCTGAATTCCCCGATTTACAAAGGTGCCAAAATCAGCCTCAATTTGATCTGAACCGGAGATTTGATTCAGGCCATCAGAATCCATCTGACAATCTGATTCAGATCCTTGAGTTGGTCCCACTGACGGCTGGATCGGTTTGAAATGCAATTTTTCGGATTAAATGGTTTGGATTTGAATTGACGTTATAAAATGGGGGCCATCTGCAAAGACATCCATTGAAATAAGGATAAATTTTCTGACAGAACAATTAATTGATTGCCTCCTGGGGTTGTTGGTTGGTGCGCCATCCCAGACAGCCATTTGACCGAGATGGTACTATAAAGTCTCTTGCCTTGAGCAGGGGGTTGGACTGGAAGACCTCCAAGGTCCCTTTCAGTCCTAGGATCCTACGATTTTTATGATTCTAAGAAGAAAGAGTACAACTTGCGGAAAATATTTTGGATTTCTTAAAAAAAAACAAAAACCCAACCCTATGGCTTACCTCCCTTGGATGTGCAGAGATAAATTTAAGTTTTCCATGACATGAGCTTCGGTGGCGCCTGTGATGTTGATGCTCCTTACAGCATCTAGGAGAGCAAGAGATAAGGAAGAAAAGATAACGAGAAGCGGTAAGCTAGAAATGGTCACCTTTGTCCTAACTTCTTAAGCTGAGAGGTTTCAAAGGTGGACTCACATTTTTCCTAAACAACTCACTGAGTAATAGCAATGGGGGGAGGGGTCTGCTTCTCCTTTGGTGCAGCAAACCTGAGGGCAAGGTTTGTCAATTCAAGGAATCAAGATCACGTGAAGTATTAATACCACTTTACAATGCCTTGGTAAGGCCACACTTGGAATACTGCATCCAGTTTTGGTCACCACGATGTAAAAAAGATGTTGAGACTCTAGAAAGAGTACAAAGAAGAGCAGCAAAGATGATTAGGGGACTGGAGGCTAAAACATATAAGGAACGGTTGTTGGAATTGGGTATGTCTAGTTTAACGAAGAGAAGGAAGAGGGGGGACATGATAGCAGCCTTCCAGTATCTCAGGGGTTGCCCCAAAGAAGAGGGAGTCAAGCTATTCTCCAAGGTGCCTGAAGGCAGGACAAGAAGCAACGGATGGAAACTAACCAAGGAGAGAAGCAACCTAGAACTAAGGAGAAATTTCCTGACAGTGAGAACAATTAACCAGTGGAACAACCTGCCTCCAGAAGTGGTAAATGCTCCAACATTGGAAGTTTTTAAGAAGAGACTGGACAGCCATTTGTTCGAAATGGTATAGGGTTTCCTGCCTGAACAGGGGGTTAGACTAGATGACCTCCAAGGTACCTTCCAACTTTACTACTACTACTACTGCTACTACTACTACTACTACTACTACTACTATTATTATTATTTCCAATAAAACACAACTGAGTTAATACAGGACAGGAGGCAGCCGAACCTAACTAAACAGTTATGCATTTGAGAACGTGCACGTCATTGGATCCAGCAGCAAAGTACTTGACTGGATAGAGCAGCACATGGTATTTAGTGAGGGAATTAGGGTGGGGCTGTGAGAGTAGGACTACAAAGACCATTATTCTGAGGGAACCAAGAGAAAAGGATTTCCTGATTGTATTTTTTTTTTCCTCCTAAGAAGTTACGATTAAAGTGGCTTCTAGTGTCTACTGTTTTGATTAACGTTCCTTGGCCTTCTATGTGTGTTTTAGGGCTGAGCTGACAAAGTGTGTTGTTTCTGAAGTCCCTGGGAAGGCAGTCAGAGGAGGAGAATCAATGGAAAAGAATATCTGTAGCTCGGTGCTCTCTGAGCTTGGTTGTTTTCTTGCAGACGTTTCATGACCCAACTAGGAAACATCATCAGTGCTAGAAGGGAATGGGGTTTGTGGAGAGGAGGAGGAGGAGGAGGAGGAGGAGGAGGAGGAGGAGGAGAAGGAGAAGGAGAAGGAGAAGGAGAAGGAGAAGAAGAAGAAGAAGAAGAAGAAGAAGAAGAAGAAGAAGAAGAAGAAGAAGAAGAAGAAGAAGAAGAAGAAGAAGAAGAAGAAGAAGAAGAAGAAGAAGAAGAAGAAGAAGAAGAAGAAGAAGAAGAAGAACAACTGTGGGGTCCTTAGTACTCTCTGAGCTTGGCTGTTTTCTTGCAGACATTTCATGACCCAACTAGGAAACATCATCAGTGCTAGAAGGGAGATGGGTTTGTGGCATGGAGAAGGGGAGGAGGAAAAGGAGGGGGACTATGGGGTTCTTGGCTCCCTCTGAGCTTGGGGGTTTCCTTGCAGATGTTTCATGAGCCCAAACTAGCTAACCCCATGAGTGCTAGGAGACAGGAATGTTTTTGATTTATTTCGCTTGTCCCTATTTTCTCTTAAAGCCTCCAAGATTTGCAACCTTTGCATCTTGCCTTGAGTTTCTCGCTTTGCTTGGTCTTCCTCCAGCAACTTCAGCATCCTGGTGAAATGTCCCATTTTCTGGACAGCCTCGTTGGGGGGCGCCATGCTCGTCCCCTCTCGTCTCCATTCTGCAGCGATGTGGAACATTGCAATGGAATCTTATTAGGAAACAGCCGGCATTTCTAGTCTCGTTTCTTGTCTGGTATACCTGGAAGGCTGACCTCCTTCTTGCAAATCTGAAGGTCCAAATCTCCCTCAGCCTCCTTTAACCATCTGTGGGCCCTTCCGACGGTTTCCCCTCCACCCATTAAGCCACTGGGGCAGTGGTGGGATTCAGCCAGTTCGCACCAGTTCGGCAGAACCGGTAACTAATTTTTCATTGCCCAGGCTCAGAATGGACTTCCGGAAGCGGCATCCACGCAGAGAACCGGTTGTTCACATATTTGAATCCCACTACTGCACTGGGGGCTCCCCCCTCTCTTATCTGATTGTTTCCTAGACAGCATCTCTTCCCTTCATCCCCCAAAATCATTCTCATGTACCATTACGCCCACTTCCCAAACCCAGAACAAATCAAGGCAGAATTGAATCGTTGGATGAGGTACATCCTAGTCCAGGGGTAGGCAACCTTGGCTCTTTTTATGACTCGTGGACTTCAACTTTCAGAATTCTTGAGCCAGCTAAGCTGGCTCAGGAATTCTGGGAGTTGAAGTCCACGAGTCATAAAAAGAGCCAAGCTAGCCTACCCCTGGACTAGTCCCCCTTCAACTGCAAAGACTGAGGGAAGAATGCCCAAACATTCATTAAAAGTTACAAGAATGGCTTTAGACGCCGAGGGTTGGCAACTTACAGCCACGCGACTGCCTCTGCCCATGTTAGCTGAAAATAGGTGACACAATTTTCCAACATACTAAAATAGGGAACTTGCAGGGAAACCCTAAGAGAGGTTTAATATAGCCTTTAACCGGAAATCCAGGAGAATGTGACTTTATTTTTAAATGATTGCTGCAATCTCATTCCATATTAGTTCAGCCTTGTATCATGGCTTTGGAGTTCCTGAACTATTTTAGAATATATATATATATTCTATATATATATATATATATATGTCAAGTGTTTATTTTTTAGATTGCACCCTGTAAACCCAAATATGGGAGGAAGGAATCATTCTTTCCTTTTGCTTGTTTCAGCTCAACCCAGAGCCATCTTGCAAGCACAAATATATATATGTTGTTTAAAATTGTTGACAAAGAAATAAGGGATTTCTGATATAGCTATTTCGAGTTTCTTAACTCTCTTCAGTCAGAACTCACCCTTCCGGGATTCGAACCTGGGCAGTCTGCATGCTAAGCAGATGCTTTAACCTATTGAGCCACAAGTTCTCTCCCGCTTTGTCAGTAGTCAGGGAGTAAGGATATGTGTCAAGTGTTTATTTTTTAGATTGCACCCTGTAAACCCAAATATGGGAGGAAGGAATCATTCTTTCCTTTTGCTTGTTTCAGCTCAACCCAGAGCCATCTTGCAAGCACAAATATATATATGTTGTTTAAAATTGTTGACAAAGAAATAAGGGATTTCTGATATAGCTATTTCGAGTTTCTTAACTCTCTTCAGTCAGAACTCACCCTTCCGGGATTCGAACCTGGGCAGTCTGCATGCTAAGCAGATGCTTTAACCTATTGAGCCACAAGTTCTCTCCCGCTTTGTCAGTAGTCAGGGAGTAAGGGTGAGAACCGGAAGGGTGAGTTCTGACTGAAGAGAGTTAAGAAACTCGAAATAGCTATATCAGAAATCCCTTATTTCTTTGTCAACAATTTTAAACAACATATATATATATATATATATATATATATATATATATATATATATATATATATATATATATATATATATATATATATATATATATATATATATATATATATATATATATATATATATATATATATATATATATATATCTCTCGAGTGTTTTTAAATTTTTTTAAAAAGAAACACTCAATATAAATCTTCCCTCCCTGATACTGCTGGCAAAGTGAGAGGGAGCCGGTGGCCTAGAGGTTAATACAACTGCCTAACATGCAGACAGCCCAGGTTCAAATCTCAGAAGGGTAAGTTCTGGCTGAAGAGAGTTAAGAAACTTGAAATAGCTATACCATTTCTCCCTTATTCTTTGTTAGCAATTTAAATTAAAAACATATATATATACTGGTTCCTGCGGATGGCTCTGGGTTGAGCTGAAACAGGTAAAAGAAAGAAAGATTTCTTTCTCCCATATTTGGGTTTACAGGGTGCAATTTAAAAAGAAACACTCGAAGCCTGGATCCAGCCAAGGCCAGCTTTTTCAGAATATTCCCCCCACCACCCCAAAGTAGCTGATCAGATGCAGGCAGTAGGAAGAAGGAGCAGGAGTGGTCATCTAAAGACTTGTCCCCCTTGGAGTGAAATGTTCACACATTTGTGTGATGAACTAATTATGAAAGGTACCATTCAGGAAGCTATTTAAAGCCAGCGAGTCTAAAAGCTGTCGTAGGTTTAGGACTGTGGGGCAGAAATCAGAAACAAAAAATAAAAGCAAGGATGTTCAACATTTGATTTTTCATCCTCTTTTTTGATTTTAAGGGGTCTGTTTATCTTTCTGTCCTTGGATGCAGAAATAGTTCCCTATTGCCACCAATTTGGTGTGATTGTTTTTATGGTTTGTTTATTGGGTTTTTATTTTTGTAAGCTGCTCAGAATCACTGAGAGTGAATAAGCGGATGTATACATTTCTTAAATTAAAAAAAAAAGAAATGGTTTTCCCGTGCTGTTTCTTGAACTTAAGTTGTCTTGTTGACAAAAGCTGATCTCTTTTACCTCTGACTCTACTATAGTGGAATTTGTATAACCCAACGGAGCTACTGTGGAAATATAACCAAACAGCACCCCTAACTTAATCATTCTAATTTGATTGCCTGGGGTTAACACAACACATTTGCCATGAATAGCGATCATGATTGATGTAACAAACTCGGTTTTCTGGGTTTCCTTAACACACGGACAAAGCAGATGACTAAACTGTAATCAGCAAGTTAGGAGTTTAGCGTGTGTGTGTTGTGTGGAAACAGCCCTTGCCTTGTTTTAACCCAGAGATATGGGGAGAATATATACTGCAAAATATATTTAGCTTTTGAATAATGTTTTAAAGATGCAGTATGTTTTCTCCTATGATCAGGGACGTGACTGAATGGGCTGAATTCTGAGGCCGATACTTTATCTATATTGATTTATTTTTCCTAGTACTCATATTAATAAAGGGATGCATCCTTAGGCATGTCCACAGCTTCAGCTTCTTTTAATCTCTTTGGACTGTGAATCTGAAAAGTCATTTCCCCTTCTCCATCCAGAGACAAGAAAATTCTGGAATCCCTAAAGTAAATAATACCAGCTATGGCACTTTAATACATTCGCCTCCGGAAAGCCGAGGGCATCTTAGCAGGAACGGCAGCAAGCTTATTGCAGCAAAGGCTTGACATTCCAGGATGTTGTCGATCTTCTTTTCTTCTGCCTCCCGAGAAAGAGGAGTTGATCTTACTTACCTGCAGCTTTGGTGACCAGAAACAGCATTCCCCAAATCACCTGGAAGAAACTGAGGACAGAAAACAGCAGCGCCATTTAGGAGAGGATGGCTTCGGAAGGAAATTTCTTCTGCTGTCTGCTCAGTGCCGGGAAAATCGGATTTCATCTTCAGTAGGGCTGGCTCTGCTTTTCCATTTCCTTCAGGAGCAAAACAGCCCATGGTAGCTGCTGACCTCTGTTGGCAGTCTGAGAAAAGTGGCCTAGTTCTCTGCATTCCTTCTTCTTCTGTAGCTGAGGCTCTGTCCATGCAGAAAAAGTTCTTGTTAAAAAATCCTTAGGATTCCCCCCCCCCACACTCAGGCTGCCTTGTAAGGAGCCATTTGATTAAGGCACCAGGCTAGAAGCTAGTAGACGGTGAGTTCTAGTCTTTGCCTTAGGCATGAAAACCAGCTGGGTACTTTGGGCCAATCCAGGAGATGGTGAGTTCTAGTCTTGCCTTAGCAACGAAAGCCAACTGGGTGACTTTGGGGCCAATCAAAAGTCACCAGGAGACTGGGAATTCTAGTCCTGCCCTAGGCATGAAAAGTGCCTACGTGACTTTGGGCCAGTCACCAGGAGATGCCCAACTGACCTCACAGGGTTGTTGAGGGGAAAATAAGGGGAGAAAGAACTATTAAGTATGTTGCTGCTGAGTTATCTTTAAACACTAAAAGGCAGGATGTAAAGAAATAAACAATAAATGAATTTGTGGCAGATTCTCCAGGATCTTACACAACAAGGGTTTCAAGTGTCCTTTTTAGGAATAACATGTGTCCTTTGTGAGACAGGAAGTCGTTATTTTAGTTTTTTTAATGCAAAAAATCTGTATATTTTAAAATAGAACTATGAGTGTCTTTCTGGGTGATTTTGATGCTTTATACATTTCCTGTGTTGCTTTGCTTCATGTATTTCCCACAAAGTTATAAATGCATTGTAACCAGTCCTAAAAATAATTGCAAAATGTGGCTTAGCATAATATGTAACCAGTTAGAACACGCATCGTTTCAATGTTTTATTTCATAACATTTTGAACACCCTCAAAATATGAATGGGGAATTCTGGGAGTTGCAATCCATGCATCTTCCAAGTGGCCGAGTCGGAAAAACGCGGATGTAAACTATCCTCCTCTTGTAACAAAGCGGAATAACTTTGCTAGACACAAATCAAAAATAGAATTTTCTTTGTTTTGCCTTCCTGGTGCAAACCCATCCAAAAACCCAGCCAGGCGAGGACGATTGACCTGTTTAGTGGAAAGGACAAGGCTGTAAAGACGACATCCCTGCAATTGCAAGTAGAAGCAGTTGGGGAAAATCCTTGTTTTCCAATCAAGGGAAGCCAATAGAAACCGCAGCAACTAATTAAAGAGATGACTTTGGTAAGAAAAAAAAATGTAGCATTTTAAAGGGTTGCATTATTGGCAGGGTCGAGTGCTTTTGTGCTTGCAGCGCTTGCCCCAGATTGCAAAGTCAAAATTCAGAGAAAAGGCACGAAAAACCCATAAAGCCCTATAGAACCGATAGGGAATTATGGGAGCTGTAGTTTTTATACCCCTGGAAACCCCCCCCCGCCTGTTTTCCTGGGCAGTCAATCGCCTCCAAGGCGCGCCTCAGTTCTGTATTGTGCTGCGAAAGGTTGCATTGATTGGTTGGGAAGAGGCGAGAGCAGCGCGCCGATTGGCTAATCTCAGACGAGAAGGCGAGGGGTAGAGATAGAGAAAGTGTAGAGATAGAAAACGTCTAGAGAAGGCAACGTCCCTGCCGCTTCCTCCCTTGAAAGCGAAGCGTGAATCCTCACGTGTATAGAAAAAGTCACAATCTATGCACAATGCCTAACTGCCCTTAGGACGACGAATGGCTTTTCCCCCTGTCATTCCCGGATATCTGAATGGAGTTATAACGCGCCTCTGTTCGTAGGTCTGGGTCGCCTCCCAACTGTATTTGATTCTTTGGTTTAGGTTTGAGGCGCTTGGGGACGAGGACGGAAATGACGGCAGCGGGGCCCCTCTTGCCTCTTGCCTAGCTCTAGGGGAGGGGGAAGGGGCCGGAAGTGGCGCCGCCAAAGGCTTCCGCCGCGGGCAGGTGAAGCAGCGGAGCCAGAGCGGCGGCGCGGGAGGCGGCCGGGTCTCCGCAGCTGCTGCGGCGGAGCTTCGGGAAGCCGCCGAGGCGGGCATGAGGCGGCGGACGACGCGGCCCGGGCCGGTGAGAAGAGCGGGCGGAGCGCCGGGCCGGGAAAGGGGGGGGGCAGGAACGGATGGAGGGGAGCCACGCTTCCCCCTCCCCTCGCGAAGCACAAAAGTGGGCGTGGCGGGGAGGCGCGGCTTTCGCGGTGGGGGCGTGGCCAGCCCTGACCGAGGCGAGATTGGCACTTGGGAACCGGGCTGCTTCTCCAACCG
Source organism: Bothrops alternatus (assembly GCA_034064705.1). Taxonomy (NCBI): domain Eukaryota; kingdom Metazoa; phylum Chordata; class Lepidosauria; order Squamata; family Viperidae; genus Bothrops; species Bothrops alternatus. The sequence goes on from JARGCV010000438.1 coordinate 224,362, forward strand.
GGCGCCCTCTGCTTTCGGGGGACTGCCGTCCCCATCGTTCCCAGCCGTGCTGGGCGTCCAAGGAGAGGGGGGGAGTCCTTCTGCCTCCCCGCTTCGTGCGAGGGAGTCGTTTCAGTTTGGGGGCTGCAGAGCTGAGGGTTCAAGGGCCCAGTTGAGTGGTGGCTGGGGATGATGGGAGTTGTTGGAATAGGAGGTAGGATAGATTCAGCCCGGGGAGGGGAGGGGAGGGAGGGGGTTGGAGAGCTTTCTGTCTACCGTAGATGCATTGATTGGTTGCATCCCTTGCTTTTTGCACCGTGGATGGCAGGGCAGGGAGTGTAATTTTTGTCCCTGCAACCACAGCCCTGCAAGGGAGGCTGGGCCTGGCCCAGAGTTAACCATGAAAGCCCATCACTAGGAGACGGTGAGTTCTAGACCGGCCTTAAAGCACAAAAGGTGGCTGGGTGACTTTGGACCCATCCCAGGAGCCTGGGAGTTCTAGTCTTGCCTTAGGCATGAAAGCCAGCTGGGTGACTTTGGGCCAGTCCCCAGGAGATGGTGAATTCTAGCCCTGCCTTGGGTGTGAAAGCCAGCTGGGTGACTTTGGGACAATCACCAGGAGGCTGTGAGTTCTAGTCCTACCTTAGGCATGAACGCCGGCTGGGTGACTTTGGATCAGGAGACTGGGGGTTCTAGTCCTGCCTTAGCCACTACAGCCAGCTGGGTGATCTTGGGCTAGACCCTTTTGACTAACTTTGAGTTATTTTTTTTTAAAAAGTGGGATAAAAATAAATAAATAAATCTCTCCAGTAACATCATAGGCTCCATATAATGATGCTAAAATAGCTCTGCTTTCTCTTTTCTTTTAGGCCAGCTGATCACTTGAGCTCTTCAGTTTCCTCCTAAATATTCACTCAACCTTCAGAAGTTAAAAAAATAATAATGGCGTTTGTTTCGACCCAGGGGCCCACGGTGGTCGATCAGACCACCTTAATGAAAAAGTATCTCCAGTTTGTGGCGGCTCTCACTGATGCTAACACACGTAAGTGTCTTTTCAACCCTGGTTTCCTTTGGCTGCAGCCTTATGGACAAAATTTGGTGCACATCGCCCTTGGCAAATTGTGAGTTACCCTCTAGAATAAGGCACGTTCTCCTCCTGGGAATTCACAGAGAATTGTGAATTCTTAAACCGAGACTTTGAGAGCAACCGTAGTGGTGCCAATTGTCAGGCTGGATGACATTTGGCACTGCAGAGGAGGAAAGAACTTATATGCAAAGAACACAAACCTTGTGTCATTTCCGGCCCGCTTTGAGACCTAACTGAGAAGCAAATGATGATCACTCTTTCTCTTGAACCCTACAAAAAGAAATCACTTGAGTGTGTGAGTGTGTGGAGATGTGTGCGTGTGTGTCGTGTGGCTGCGAACGGTGTTATGTGATGCTTAATATGTGGGTAGTGAGAGCTAAACTGATAAGATCTGATTGCTTCTTTCGGGGGGGGGGTTTCAAAAAAAATGCTTCTCTGCTACAGGTAAAAATATATTTCAGTGCTTGCCTTTCGTTCTTGCTTTCCAGCCGATGAAACGAAGCTGAAGATGATGCAAGAAGTCAGTGAAAACTTTGAGGTAACACTTTGGGTTGATAGTGGGGTGCTTGATAGAGCTGAACACTTGGGGCCGTTGTTGACTGGAGGAAATTCACGCTTCCTGGCTAGAATGTTTTTACTAGAGGCCTGGAAAGTTGTGGTAGACTCCGGAAGACTGTTATCACGACTGAAGGGTGACATAACAACCGTCTCCCCATATTTATGGGGCTGTCAGAAAGAAGGGGCGGGGAACAACCTGTTCTCCAAAGGACCTGAGGACAGGAAAGCAATACAGATAGTCCTCTACATACAACTAGTTCATTTAGGGACCGTTCAAAGTTAACAGCACTAAAAAGTGATTTATGACCCTTTTCCACATTTGACATCCCCACTGTGGCCAGAAAAGTCATAAAATGGGGCTTAACAAATGTCTTAACAGAAACTTTGGGCTCCAGTGTGATGGTTAGTTGGGGACTACCTCCATCAGAGGCCTGGAAAGCTGCTGGTAGATACATTGGAAGGCTGTTATCATGACTCCGAGAGGTGACGTGATGGCATTCTTCTGATATTCGAAAGTGTCATGGTTCCAACAGTGGAAACCCTTGAAAGAACTTCGAGGCATTGTTTACCTTAAAGAATCTTTATTTGAGTAGCATAGCATCGGCACTAACACAGTGGAAGCCAAAAACTGGATTCCCCTCCCCTGAGCACATAGTATCAAAGCATAATTCCCTCCTCCAATTGACAGTCATAAATCACATTCTCCAATTAGTTTGAAATACAGGCCTTCCCTCTAGATCTCCAGCCCCCAATTCTTATCATCTCTTATTTCAATAACCTTGGTTCACACACTAGGTCCAGTATTGTTATGTCTAGCTGAACATTCATGCACATCCCCCCCCCGCCAGCATCATCTAACTCTAAAAGTAAAACAGAAGAAGTAAATGGTTGCATCTTTTAACTGTTGTCAAAGCAAAAGCATGTGATGTTAGCAGCGTTGACAGAAAGGCTATCACAGAGAAGAGAGGGACAGCCTGTTCTCCAAAGTACCTGGAGTCGGGAAAGAAAGTAACGGATGCTGGCTGGGGAATTCTGGGAGTTGAAGTCCATCCGTCTTCAAGTTGCCAAAGCTGAGAAAAAAGGTCTCCACAGCCTCTGCCTGGTTGAAAACCTCACAAAATCTCCCCCCCTTCTTGTTAGAATGTGACCTCATCTCCTCAATATTCCACATTCCTGGAACACATCATCCCTCGCTTCCTGACGTTTCTCCAAGATGGGGATGTCCAGTTCCTGCAGGAGAAACCTGCCCAGGTAACCCTCCAGAAATAATTCTTCGTTCCACAGGGATGGCTTCCGGCCTCTTTCATGGGCCTTTTTCAGCCAGGCTTGCCAAACAGCCAGGGAGGGGATGAATTCCCCAAGAAAAAGTGTTTCGTCGTCTTGTAGATTGTGCATAATTATGTAGATGTTACATAATCTTAAAACTGGTGGTCTGTCTCTGTTGTAAAGACGTGGCCTCCATCTTTTTAAACCTTGGAAGGAAGGTGAAATTACAGATAAAAGACCAAGCCTGCTTTTGATAGAGTTTGTATACTAGTTGCAATATAACAAATTTAGTACACCTTCTGAGATCTGGTTTTTTTTTTTTAATCTTCTAAGTTACAGGTCTTCAAACTTGGCCCTTTTATGACTTGTGGGCTTCAATTCCCAGAATTGAAGAATTCTGGGAGTTGAAGTCCACAAGTCATAAAAGGGCCAAGTTTGAAAATCCCTGTTCTAAGTTTTACTAAGAATTCCTGGTGTCTCTCATGGCAGACAACCTTGCTTAATTTTTGGATGATAGCCGAAAAGATCTGACTTGTTCATTTTGACGTGCGGTTTATTTCTTTTTTTAGTGTAAAACCTTTCTTAAGCTGTTCATGTATTTAAAATTTGCAGATGTGCACAATTTCAATTCATGTAATAAGCTTTTTGGGTTTCATTTGGGTCTTTTAACATAAACATGTTTATCATTGGAAGTCAAGTTCTGTTTCCCATTTTTTTCTCCCTTTTTGCAGCAACTGAGAAAATTAGTTTTGGAGATAATCCATAGAATACCAACCAATGAACACCTGCGCCCACACACCAAAAATATCTTATCTGTGATGTTTAGATTCCTAGAGGTAATTCAGTTGGACTACGCTCTCTGCATTTGTTTTCCATACTGTTTGCAGTATGCAGTTCTGATTTTCGCTGTTTAATAAACCCTTTCCCTTTTCCACCTCTTGCCCTCTCTTGCTTTTAGACTGAAAATGAAGAAAATGTACTTATTTGCTTGAGAATAATTATTGAGCTTCACAAACAGTTCCGGCCGCCCATCACACAAGAGGTAAATAATTTCCTGGCCAAAGTTTTTAATTTACGGACGTGCAGTTGCATGACATAGTCAAAGCCCACAAACTTTGGGGGTTCCCACATGTAATCTTTGGGGGAAGAATGTCAAGCTAGGGTGAACAATAGGTCTTTGCTTGTGGTCTCCTCAAGCAGCAGATTCTGGGACTCAGACAGACTTCCTTGAAGACTACAATGGTTTCAGATTTCGAAATCAAAATTTCTCATAACATTTCCCCCCCTTTTTGTACAGATTCATCACTTCTTGGATTTTGTGAAACAGATATACAAGGAGCTACCCAAAGTAGTGGTAAGTGATGTGATGATGTCATTTGTGCTTTTCTTCTACGCTGCACGAATGTTTTATTGGAAAACCCTTGGTCCTGATCCAGTAGCGCCGAATCGCCAAGGCGTTTCTACTGTTTGGCTGGTTTTCCTAAATTCCTGATCCCGGAATCCATCGGTTCCAATATGCTTTTGCATCGCAGCCTGCCATTTGCAGCGAGAGTGATGTACTTCGCTTGTGTTTCCTACCTTAGAATCGGTACTTTGAGAATCCTCAAGTCGTTCCTGAGAACACCATTCCCACCCCAGACATGGTGGGCTTGATCACGTCGATTGTAGTGAAAGTAAATCCGGAGAGAGACGACAGTGAAACCAGATCGGTGAGTACAAGAAAAGACATATCTTGAAAAAAAACAACCCCGTCTTTGTAGGAGAAGGAGAGGCAGAACCTGGGGGCGGAGTCAAAAGAGGAATCAGCCTAGAATCCCTACAAGCGAACTAATTCTAGCCTCCCTTGAGTGCCGTTGACCATTATCTAACTTCAAGCGGGTGCTGATCATGAGCTTGAGAAGATTCCTATGCAATAGGCTGTTTAGCAATAAATCAGTTTAATTGGACCTTCATATGTGGACCTGTTTTTTTCACATCTGACAAGATGGGAATGGGAAGGAAGGAAGGAAGGAAGGAAGGAAGGAAGGAAGGACAGAAGGGAGGGAGGAAGAGAGAGGGATGGGGATAAAAGGAAGAAGATGTGTAGGAGGATGGCAAAACCTGGGGCAGAGTTAAAAGAGGAATCGGCCTGGAATCCCTACATAGCCACAAGCGAACTAAGTTTGACGTCCTTTGAATCCTGTTGACCATTCCATTTTTTTTATCCTTTTCCAGCATGCGGTCATTCCTCGTGGCTCCCTTTCCTTGAAAGTTTTAGCAGAACTTCCCATCATCGTTGTCCTCATGTACCAGGTTTGTATGAAACCGTGTCTAAATTCCTATTTTTTTTTCTTCCCACAAATTTTCTGCTATTTTTTTTTCTTCTCCCCCTCATCAGAGGCGAGACTAAGAGGTAGGCGCAGTTTCGTGCGTTATCAACTTCTGGAACATTTTTGCTGCCCTTCTCAGATGACTTGAAAAGTAAAAGGTTGTTGGTTGTCCTTGTCTAACACACCTCTTTTGGTTTTTTTTCTTCTTAGCTCTATAAACTGAATATTCACAACGTGGTCGCTGAATTTGTGCCCTTGATCATGAATACTATAATTATTCAGGTGTCCAACCAAGCCAGGTATGCATATGGAGTGCCTGAACTCTGTAAAGAAATGTTCACTGTTGATACACAGCATAAGGCAGGGGTCCTCAAGCTTGGCAACTTTTAAGAGTTGTGGACTTCAACTCCCAGAATTCCTCAGCCAGCATGCCTGGCTGAGGAATTCTGGGAGTTGAAGTCCACAAGTAACAAGTGCCTGGCTGAGGAATTCTGGGAGTTGAAGTCCACAAGTAACAAGTGCCTGGCTGAGGAATTCTGGGAGTTGAAGTCCACAAGTAACAAGTGCCTGGCTGAGGAATTCTGGGAGTTGAAGTCCACAAGTAACAAGTGCCTGGCTGAGGAATTCTGGGAGTTGAAGTCCACAAGTAACAAGTGCCTGGCTGAGGAATTCTGGGAGTTGAAGTCCACAAGTAACAAGTGCCTGGCTGAGGAATTCTGGGAGTTGAAGTCCACAAGTAACAAGTGCCTGGCTGAGGAATTCTGGGAGTTGAAGTCCACAAGTAACAAGTGCCTGGCTGAGGAATTCTGGGAGTTGAAGTCCACAAGTTTAAAGACCCCTGGCATAAGGGAACAAACGCGAGCATTCCAGCATCAAGAGTTACTGTTATTTACCTCAGAAATAAAAAAACCAGCAACCATTGTCTTCGGCCATCTTACGAGGAAGAGGTTTATAACTCTTCCTTGAGTTGGAAACCGCTTCCTTAAATCTTTAGCCTATAAGGCAAGGAATGGCAGCTTTTATTTCTTTCAGACTGGGGGCTGCATTTGTGAGCTGTATCCACAAACGGACAGGCCAGGATCAAACCTGAAAGTAATTTAATTACAGTTGCATTATTAAACTAGGTACAAGTCACATCCTTGCTTTCCATGCGTTTAAGCATTATCAGTCGTGTTAAACTTTGCAATCTGGTGGTGACAGAGAAGGGGGATCTATAATCAAAGATTTTGGGGGTCTTCATCCTGCTTTGGAGAGAGGCAAGCTTTGTTATCGTGCACTTTTGAATGTTAGTTTGGTATCTTACGTGCAAGGCTGTTTGTACTACTTGGGAATAATCTCACTGAATACAGTGGGACGTTACCCCCAGCAAGAGCCATTTTTTAAGCCTTTCCCCCCCCCCCAAAAGAAATACGTGGTGACTGAGAAGACTGTCTTTTTAAAAGGAAACCCATCTGTGAGCAAAGAACGTTTCCTACAAGAAGCTTGCTTTGAGGTTACAAATAGGTGGCATCTCCTTAGAAGAGGCATTTTTACGAGGGAAAGCCGAATATTCTTGTAAAGCTCTGCCAACTTTCTGTCCTCCTTACAATCATTTGTTGAGTGTTTGTGCCAATCCATAACTCTGGTGGTCCCATCTGCCCTTCTTCCCTATTCAGGCAGAATAAAAACTACAATAAGGAATTGTACGCTGACTTCATTGCCGCCCAGATCAAAACATTGTCATTCCTGGCTTATATCATCAGGATATATCAGGTGAGCATTGCTGGCATGGTCACCTGTGCCCTTCCCCCTTCCACCCCCCCCCAAAGGCCAGGTCTTACTTCCTCTAAGTTCCTTTTCGTTGAGATATAAACCACGGAGGTCCCATCTACAATAGGGAGTTGCATTTATTTTATTTAAATTTTTTTTCCTCGCCTTGCCAGGAGCTGGTGGCGAAGTACTCTCAACAAATGGTCAAGGGAATGTTGCAGCTGCTGTCCAACTGTCCAGCAGAAACGGCTCACCTGAGAAAGGAACTGCTCATCGCAGCCAAACATATCCTCACCACAGACCTGAGGAGCCGTATGTACTTTTTTTTGCCCCGTTTAGATGGTTGCATCTCTTAAATACAGGTAAGTCCTCGACTTGACGACGTCAAGGGAGCCCAGGATTTCTGCTACGGTCATTAACTGTGAACCCATTGCCCGGCCTCTGAATTTCGATCACACGACTGCAGGGATGTGAAAAACAGTCCTAAGTCACTTTTTTCCCCCCCCCACTGCCATTGTAACTTTGAACGGTCACCCAAATGGAACTGTCGTAAGTCGAGGACTGCCTGTGCTGTCCGAAATTCGTTGACACCGCTTAATATAAACCTGGTCGCTTTTCATGGCGGTACTTAACTCCGTGGCAATTTTTTGTTTTGCAGAGTTTATCCCGTGCATGGACAAATTGTTTGACGAGTCCATACTCATAGGTTCCGGCTACACGGCCCGTGAAACACTCAGGTGTGTAACTCACATTCTTACCTGGAGGCCTTTTGGGGGGGGGCTCTATAAAAGTCTGCAGGTGTCTGCAGGGGAAGGGAAATTGTGATGCAGGCGTGATCCCCTCACCTTACAAACACTGCAACTTTAGCTGCTTGTTGTTTGTTTATTATTTGCTTAGCATACGATGAGAACACAACAGAAGTAAACATACGCACACACAGTCCACGTAATTGTATACAAAACGTCTATGGTGTGTGTGTGTGTGTGTGTGTGTGTGTGTGTGTTTATGGCAGTGGCCTCATAACTAGATTCCCAATTCAGCTACCCAGGTGATCCCCTCTGGCGTTGCTTCGTGCAAATTGTCTGTGGAACTGTTATAACTTTGAAACGGTCACTAAACTGACTGCCAGTCGACTGCCTGTCCTTGTCAGGTCCCCTCATAAGTCACACTTTTTTTGGGCACCGTCCTAACATTCTGGTTGCTGAGTGAACGGTTGTAAGTTGAAGGCCACCTGTGGGAAGCTTTCTGCCCAACCTTGGTTAGCTGTAGGACATCTTTGCCTCCCCCCAGCAAAAATGTAAATGAACCTCGCCTCCGAAATAACAACAACAACAACAACAATAATAAAGTTGGAAGGGACCTTGGAGGTCATCTAGTCCAACCTCCTGCTCAGACAGGAAACCCTATACCATTTCAGACAAATGGCTGTCCAGTCTCTTCTTAAAAACTTCCAGTGTTGGAGCATTCACCGCTTCTGGAGGCAGGTTGTTCCACTGGTTAATTATTCTAACTGTCAGGAAGTTTCTCCTTAGTTCTAGATTGGTTCTCTCTTTGGTTAGTTTCCATCTGTTGCTTCTTGTCCTAGGGGCTTTGGAGACTAGCTTGACTCCCTCCTCTTTGGGGCAGCCCCTGAGATATTGGAACACTGCTATCCTGTCCCCCCTCGTCCTTCTCTTCGTTAAATTAGACATCCCCAATTCCAGCAACCATTCTTTACATGTTTTAGCCTCCAGTCCCCTGATCCTCTTTGTTGCTCTTCTCTGCCGTCTTTCTAGAGTCTCAACGTCTTTTTTACATCGTGGTGACCAAAACTGGATGCAGTATTCCAAGTGTGCCCTTACCAAGGCCTTGTAAAGTGTTATTAACACTTCCTGTGATCTTGATTCTATCCCTCTATTAATGCCTCCTTGTTTCAGGCCGCTTGCATACAGCACCCTGGCTGATCTGGTTCACCACGTCCGCCAGCATTTACCTCTCAATGATCTCTCCTTGGCTGTCCAGCTCTTTGCCAAGAATATTGACGATGAATCGTTACCCAGCAGTATCCAGACTATGTCATGCAAACTGTTGCTCAACCTGGTGGATTGTATTCGCTCCAAGAGCGAGCAGGAGAATGGAAACGGCAGGGATATTCTCATGAGGATGTTGGAGGTAGGAAGGCTCGTGCCGGGGAGTGGGAAGACCATGCTGGTGGGAATGCCAGCGTGAAACAATGTTACGGCTCAAACGTGGACTCTTGGGATAGACGTTGCGTACTGCAGGGGTCCCCAATCCCCGGGGCTGCAGCCCACTACCCAGGCCTTGAACGGTTTGGAACTGGGTTGTGCAAGTAGACAAGCACGCCTGAGCACATCCCTAGTAGCGGGTGAGCACATGGCGTCTGCGTGCTACATTTGTACAAGGAGGTGTGCGTGCCCAGCGCGCGTACAAATGGAGCATGCTTGCCAGCTGCTCGTGCAGAGTTCCCCCCCCCCATTGGTTCAAAAGCTGGAAAGGTTGGGGAACTCTGGTGTATTTAAATTAAAAAATGAATGGGAATGATGGAGTCTTTTAACTTTTAAAGGACTTTAACTAATCCTTTAACTTACTTCCATCGTGTAAGGTGGCTTCGTAGCTTAAGGGTAGAATATAAGCCTCACACCTTTTAAGATGGGGGTTCATGGCATCGGACCAGGTTATTTACGGGACCGTCTGCTGCCTCATGAATCCCAGCGGCCGGTTAGGGCCCACAGAGTGGGCCTTCTCCAGGTCCCGTCAGCCAGACAGTGTCGCCTGGCGGGGCCTAGGGGAAGAGCCTTCTCTGTTGCGGCCCCGGCCCTCTGGAACCAACTCCCCCCGGAGATCCGTATTGCCCCCACCCTTTCCGCCTTTCACAAATTACTTAAGACTCATCTTTGCCGACAGGCCTGGGGCAGTTGACACCTGGCCCCAGCCAGTGTATGTATGTTTGTATGTTTGTTTTGGATGATTGGTCTTTTAATTGACGGGTTTTACAAATGTTTTTTATATATTAGATTTCTACATGTAGTATTTATGTTGTGAGCCGCCCTGAGTTCTTGAAATAGGGCGGCATAGACATCTAAGTAATAAATAAATAAATAAATAAATAAATAAAATAAATTCTCAGCAATGGCTCTGCTGACTGGGGAATTCTGGGAGTTGTCATCCACCGATCTTCAAGTAGCCAAGGTTGGACAGTCTTACTTTATGGAGATGGTAGCAATGCTTTAGTCTGGCAAGATTCTGTCTATAGGTGAGAAAGAACGTGCTTGGAAGAATCCCCAGGCGTCTTGCGAAAGGAATTCCAGCCGCTTCCTTATTCCCACCCCCTTTGGTACCCTTGTTGTTCCTGATCTCCCCTTCCTCTCCTTTTCCTTTCTCAGGTTTTTGTCTTGAAATTTCACACCATCGCCCGCTACCAGCTTTCCATCATCTTTAAAAAGTGCAAGCCACAGTCAGAGCTGGGGGCAGGAGAAGCCGTTTTAACTGGGGCTCCGGCAGGGGGAAACGCACTTCCGGTCACGGTTCCTTCCCCTGCGCCCACCACCACCCCGGTGGTCCCGGCCTCAGGGCCCGTCTTTGAGAAGCAAGGGGAGAAGGAGAAGGAGGATAAGCAGACCTTTCAAGTCACGGATTGTCGAAGTTTGGTGAAGACCTTAGTCTGCGGGGTCAAGACAATCACCTGGGGCATCACGTCTTGCAAAGCTCCTGGAGGTAAAATTGACTTGAGCTTTAATTTTTAAAATGGATTTAAAATGGTGGCAACCCAGTCCCGGACCTTTAAGTTGAGATTGTGAATTGGAGTTGCCTCTTTTTTTTTTTCTGATCTCAAGTATTCTTCTCTTTCCTCTGTTTAGAAGCCCAGTTCATTCCCAATAAGCAGCTTCAACCGAAAGAGACCCAGATTTATATAAAATTGGTCAAATACGCCATGCAGGCTTTGGATATTTATCAGGTACGTATCAGGACGTTTGCATCCTCATGGAGGTGACTTATAACTCTAATTTGGAAGATGGTTACAGCTAGTCCTCATGTTATGAAGAAGCTTCTTGGATGAGAAGTGAAATGTCTTAAAAAAAAAAGCACCTTTGGGACATCTTAATTTCATATTTTATCTGATATTGTTGTATTGTCCACATTATCTACCTTTTTGTGTCTGTCTTTATTTCTCTAATCTCTCTCTCTCTCTCTCTCTCTCTCTCTCTCTCTCTCTCTCTCTCTCTCTCTCATCTATCTTTATCTCTCTCTCTCTCTATCTACCTATCTATCATCTCTCTCTCCTATCTATCTATCTATCTATCTATCTATCTATCTATCTATCTATCTATCTATCTATCTATCTATCTATCTATCTATCTATCTATCTATCTGCCTATCTCTGTCTATCTCTATCTATTATATATTTATCATCTCTACCTACATCTCTCTGTCATCTCTACATCCATCCATCTATCCATCTTTGCTGATGCTTTATCTAAACTTACATTTGCATATCAGTGATTGCATGACCTCTACAGATGCCATACGCTAAATAAATAAAAGCTCAGGGTGTTCTCGTTAACGTGGCCAAGCACCCTTATTTTAATTGCATGAAATGTATCCCTTCCGCCCAGGTCCAAATAGCTGGGAACGGGCAGACGTACATTCGGGTGGCTAACTGCCAGACGGTCCGAATGAAGGAGGAGAAAGAGGTCCTGGAACACTTTGCCGGGGTCTTCACCATGATGAACCCTCTGACTTTCAAAGAAATCTTCCAGACGTCTGTCCCTTACATGGTGGAAAGGATCTCCAAGAACTATGCCCTCCAGGTAGTATGTTTTGGGCACTTGACAGTGAGTGGCCCGGGCATTGATTTCTAACCGTTGTGCCGTTTTATTGGGCGCTTGAGATTGCAAGGAAACTGTGCACCAGAGGTTGGACTGTGGCCATCGTGATTTAAGATGAAAATAACTGAAGTGGGAAGATCTCTCTAACAAGATCCACATCCAGCTGATCTAAACAAAAAACAAAAAATCCACCGATCCACTTTCCTTGGGAAGGTCGGTTTTAGGCAACCACTCTCTGTTGTTTCCCCTGTGTGGTGGTTGAGAAGACAATGCCAGCGAAGCACACTTGTTAGAGGAGGCAGGAGGGCACGGGAAATGAGCAAGGTGTCATCTAGGTGTCTCGGGTTCTAGGTGTTCCCTAAAGGAGAAAGGAGGTCAGTTCCCAAAGGAGGAGAATCATGGAAGTTCTTCCTCCATGGCTTTCTTGATGACATAACCTGGAAATGGAGCAAACTTTGGTCACCCAAGCAAACCATGGTGGTTTTGATCCTGCGGAGCAGAAGAAGAACTGTGTCGTGGGTGGAACTGACCAATTTGAGTGTCCTTTTTTCCTACAAGAGGAAGGGAAAGCGGACCAGGAAAATGGGGCAGAATAGGTTCAAGAGAGGCTTGCCTCCACTTCTGCTTCTAGCTTCTGCCTGGGCTTGGATATTAGCATCCTGGTTGGCTTTGGTCCCCCAGCAGCTGAATTTATCTAGTTGAGATTTTTATCCCACCATGACTGCTTTTATAGATAACTCAAGATGGAAAATAAAGCTAAAACTGCTTCCTCCTCCCATTTTCCCCACAACAACAGTCTTGTGAGGTGGTTTGGGCTGAGAGAGGGACTGTCCCAGCTGGCTTCCCTGTCTAAGGTGGGACTAGTCTCCTGGTGATTGACCCAAAGTCACCCAGCTTTCATGACTAAGGTGGGACTAGAATTCATCATCTCCTGGTAATAGACCCAGAGTCCCCCAGCTAGCTTTCATGACTAAGGTGGGACTAGAATTCATCATCTCCTGGTAATAGACCCAGAGTCCCCCAGCTAGCTTTCATGACTAAGGTGGGACTAGAATTCATCATCTCCTGGTAATAGACCCAGAGTCACCCAGCTAGCTTTCATGACTAAGGTGGGACTAGAATTCACCATCTCCTGGTAATAGACCCAGAGTCCCCCACCTAGCTTTCATGACTAAGGTGGGACTAGAATTCATCATCTCCTGGTAATAGACCCAGAGTCCCCCAGCTAGCTTTCATGACTAAGGTGGGACTAGAATTCATCATCTCCTGGTAATAGACCCAGAGTCACCCAGCTAGCTTTCATGACTAAGGTGGGACTAGAATTCACCATCTCCTGGTAATAGACCCAGAGTCCCCCAGCTAGCTTTCATGACTAAGGTGGGACTAGAATTCATCATCTCCTGGTAATAGACCCAGAGTCCCCCAGCTAGCTTTCATGACTAAGGTGGGACTAGAATTCATCATCTCCTGGTAATAGACCCAGAGTCACCCAGCTAGCTTTCATGACTAAGGTGGGACTAGAATTCACTGTGTCCTGGTGATTGACTCAAAGTCACCCAGCTAGCTTTCAGGCCTAAGGTGGGACTGGAACTCACTGTCTCCTGGTAATTGGCCCAGAGCTGGCTTTTAGGTCTCAGGTGGGAGTAGAATTCACCATCTCCTGGTTTCTGTTGCCTTCCCTACTAGACCAAACAGGCTCTCAATTTTTAGCATTTTAGCATTAACATTTCAGTTTTCATTAGCAGTTTTTTGGGGGAAAAAAACCAGTTTGCTTTTCCCCCCCGTTTTGACAGATCGTTGCCAATTCTTTCTTGGCCAACCCTACGACCTCAGCTTTATTTGCCACCATCCTGGTAGAGTATCTGCTTGACCGTTTGCCTGAAATGGGTTCTAACGTGGAGCTGTCCAACCTGTATCTCAAACTCTTCAAGTTGGTCTTTGGTTCGGTTTCGCTCTTCGCGGCGGAAAACGAGCAGATGTTGAAGGTAAACGCTGGAGGAGAAATGGAGGAACGTCTACAAAGCACATTTTTAGGGCCTGGTTTGCTTGAAAGAATTCAGCAGGCCGTTGATTAAATCCAAAACATCTTGTAAGTTGCTTTGACATTAGGAAGTGAAGTGAAGTCTGTGTGTTGATAGGGCTTTGGAGAGGAAAACAAAACCAACTCTGCTTTTTTATCACCCAATAAATCCCTTAATTTCTGGGTAGAGCCAGGGTGAATGGATGGAGCTGAGCATTTATCGGCCGGATGCTCTTTCTGACACCTGTGTGGAGTTTGCAGCAAATATTTTCCCTTTACACCCTGAGAGAGAAATCTTTTGCAGCTACTTAGGATTGAACTCTCAACCTTCCGAGTGGGAGGCAAGCGTCTTTACCACCACGCTGCTTAGGAAAAATTAAAAACAACAAACCCTTCCAATCTTTTTGTACTTGCCAGATGTTGGTGATTATGGGGCTTGTAGTCCATCATAAACAGAGACCGCTATGTTGCGGAAGCTTGTTTTCATTGTGCCTAAATAATTATTCCAATCGGTCCCAATCTGCTTCATATCTGGTGTTCTTGTGTTCTGTAATTTTCTTTTCTTTGGAATTGACACATTTCTTCAACTGTCAAGAACTCCTGATTACTTGTGGGTTAATTGTTTAACCCCGAGCTGCTTCTTGCCTGGCAAATAAGTCTTCAGATGTGTAAAGTCTGTTCCTCCCTCAGAACTGGGTTCTCTATTTTGCGTTTTCCAAGTCAGCCTCCTGAATGAAGGTCATTTGGATGGTGCAAAAGGCAAATCCAATTTCTTCGGTGTGATATACGGCTGCCTTTGTTGCGCACCTGTTAAAATTATTCGGTTCTCAAAGACCTGATGCATGGCCCTGAGCAGACAATTTAATTTGAGGGATGAAAGTATTTCTCGCCCATAATGGAGCAAGGCCGGGCCTTTAGAGGTTAATAATAATAATAAAAGAAACTTTCCCAGTTATTATTTGTTACTGGGTTGAGTCAGGTGGCCCATTCTTCCAGCCCTCCTCTTTTTTTAAAAAAAAATATGAATTCATTCAGTTGTTATAGCTGCTTTGGATGGTTTACAATTAAAGCAAAAAATACTACAATTAAAAATAATTTAAAACAAAAAGAATAAAACACACCCCAAATAAATAGACTCAGCGAGTTGCTTAACAGCCGTCTTCCTTAGCAATGAAAATTTCTGGTCCCAGTTGTCGTAAGTAGAGGACTGCCTGTAATAGCAGCCTGTCCAGACAGATTTTTTTTTTTTTACACTCATGTCAGAAGCACCGAAGGTTTGAGTATTAAAAGGCTTAGCCAGTGACATCCCTGGGGACATCCAGTTGGGGACGCCTTTCCTATCTCCAGCAGGAATTGGAGTAGAGTTGGAAGAGGTCTTCCAGTCCAGGCCCCCCACCCAAGCAGGAGACCCTACACTATTTCAGACAAGTGGCTGTCTAGTCTCTTTTTAAAAACCTCCAGTGATGGATCACCCACAATGTCTGAAGGCAAGCCATTCCACTGGTTGATTGTCCTCAATGTTAGGACGTTCCTCCTTAATTCCAGGTTGCTTCTCTCCTTGGTTAGTTTCCATCCGTTACTTCTGGTCCTGCCTTCAAGTGCTTTGGAGAATAGCTTGACTCCCTCTTCTTTGGGGCAGCCCCTGAGATACTGGAAGACTGTTATCATGTCTCTTTCCCCACCCCTCCATCCTCCTTTTCTCTAGACTAGCCAAACCCAAATCCTGCCTGTGTTTTAGTCTCCAGGCCTTTAATCGTCTCTGTTGCTCTTCTCTGCACTTTTTCCCAAAGTCTCAAAACATCTTTTTTGAGGTTCACTCCAGCAGCTGGAGTGAAGGATGAGAACTCAACCCTGCCTGATGTCAGCTCTTGGGTCTCGAACGCAGGAGACGCTCACCTCCTACCCAGCATTGCTACTGTCGCCACTCTGCTCCATCCGGACAGATAACTCGAACACAGGTTGCGTTTTGAGCTGCGTCCATGATCTCCTCTCCCACCTTCCTTTCTGTTGCTTTCAGCCCCACCTCCATAAAATAGTCAACAGCTCCATGGAGCTCGCGCAGACGGCGAAAGAACCCTACAATTACTTCCTGCTGCTGAGAGCCCTTTTCCGGTCGATCGGTGGAGGTAGCCACGATCTCCTGTATCAGGAATTCTTGCCCTTGCTGCCTAACCTACTACAAGGTCAGTAATGCACCTCCCTCCCTCCCCCGTTCTCCCATCATAATGGGTGCGCCTCAGCTTACGATGGGTTGTTCGGCGGGCGTTCCAAGCTTACAGCCTTAAAAAGGGGGAACTTTCAACCTGGATTCAAAGTTCTGATGGCCACCTCCCTCCCGGTCTCAGGGCCAGAGTTCGGACACTCAGCAAACGTGGCTAGTTTACGGCCATTTGCAGCATCCTGCAGGCAGGTAACCAGGTTTTATGGCGGTTTCCCCCAAAACCGACACAGTTTTGGCAGAACCAACCCCGTGGCGAATTGTGGGTTCCTTTAGTTTTGTTTTACAACTATTGTTTGCTTAATGACTGCTGCAAAAAAAAAAAAGCTATAAAATCAGTCCAGTTAGCTTTTTATTACGACTTGACGACTATAGCGGACCAGGCTGCAAGGTAGTCTCGGCCGTAACTTGAGGAGTGCCTTCTAGAGGTGAAACTCGAAAAATTAGAATATCGTGCAAAAGTTCATTTATTTCAGTAATGCAACTTAAAAGGTGAACCTAATATATGAGATAGACTCAATTACATGCAAAGCAAGATCGTTCAAGCCGTGATTTGTCATCATGGTGATGATTATGGCTTACAGCTCATGAAAACCCCATATCCACAATCTCAGAACATTAGAATATTACATGCAATCAATAAAACAAGGGTTGTACATAGAACAGTCTCAGACCTCTGAAAAGTATAAGCATGCATATGTACTCAGTACTTGGCTTGGGCCCCTTTTGCTGCAATTACTGCCTCAATGCGGCGTGGCATGGAAGCTATCAGCCTGTGGCACTGCTGAGGTGTTATGCAAGACCAGGATGCTTCAATAGCAGCCTTCAGCTCTTCTGCATTGTTCGGTCTCACGTCTCTTTTCTTTCTCTTGGCAATGCCCCATAGATTCTCTACGGCAGTGTTTCTCAACCTTGACAATTTTAAGGCATGTGGACTTCAACTCCCAGAATTCCACAGCCAACAATGCTGGCTGTGGAATTCTGGGAGTTGAAGTCCACATGCCTTAAAATTGTCAAGGTTGAGAAACACTGCTCTACGGGGTTCAGGTCAGGTGAGTTTGCTGGCCAATCAAGCACAGGAACACCTTTGCAGGTGTTAAGGCTTAATTAGCTGATTAGAGTGGGACACTTTGAGCCTAGAATATTGAACCTTTACACAATATTCTAATGTTCTGAGATTGTGGAGTTGGGTTTGTCGTGAGCTGTAAGCCAAAATCATCTCAATTATGACACATCACGGCTTGAACTATTTTCACCTTTCAAGTTGCACTACTGAAATAAATGAACTTTTGCACGATATTCTAATTTTCCGAGTTTCACCTGTATATCTCCGTAGGGTTTGGCAGTGGGTTTGATGCTCTGCTCTTGCTCCCTGTTGCTCTTCAGGTCTCAACATGCTCCAGAGCGGTTTGCACAAGCAGCACATGAAAGATTTGTTTGTTGAGCTGTGCCTGACCGTCCCGGTGCGCCTCAGCTCCCTCCTCCCCTACCTGCCAATGCTGATGGACCCTTTGGTGTCAGCCTTAAACGGCTCTCAGACTCTGGTCAGCCAAGGCCTGCGCACTCTGGAGCTCTGCGTGGATAATCTGCAGCCAGACTTCCTCTACGATCACATCCAACCTGTCCGAGCTGAACTCATGCAGGTAAAGCTGTAATTGCGCGAATGGGACGGTAGAGGGCAGCCTTTACCTTGCTATTAGGACAAACCTACTTTGGAATGAACATCATTGCTTAACTTACGTTTCAAGGTGGAAGGTGGTCTGGTGAACGGGAGGGAAGCTAATGGGAAGTATGCAGGTTGCAAATTAGAATAGAATAGAATAGAAATACAGAATGGAATGGAATGGAATAGAATATAATTATAGAATGGAATGGAATAGAATGCAGAATAGAATAGAACAGAATGCAGAATAGAATAGAACAGAATGCAGAATAGAATAGAATAGAATAGAAATACAGAATAAAATAAAATAGAATAGAATAGAAATACAGAATGGAATAGAATAGAACAGAATAGAATAGAATAATAGAATAGAAATAGAACAGAACACAATAGAATAGAACAGAACAGAATAGAAACATAGAATAGAATGGAATAGAATAGAATAGAAATACAGAATAGAATAGAATTGAATAGAATAGAATAGAATATAGAATGGAACGGAATGGAATGGAATAGAATAGAATAGAGCTGGAAAGGACCTTGGAGATCTTCTAGTCCAGCCCCCTGCTCAGACAGGAGGACCTATACCATCTCAGACAAGTGACTGTCCAGCCTCTTCTTGAAAGTTTCCAGTGATGGAGCACCCACGGTTTCTGGAGGCAGGCTGTTCCACTGGTTAATTGTCCTCACCGTCAGGAAGTTTCTCCTTCATTCCAGCTTGTTAGCAATTAGTCTGAGGGAGGCAAAGAAAATCGCTTGCCCTCTTTGAGATCTGTTGAATTATTTCGGGGAAAATGTAAAACTGTCACTTGCAAGAATTCTTGCCGGCTAGGATGAACGCTTCATTGCATTTGTGGTTTCTATCTTGCTGTTATTATTTTTAGGAATAGCTTAGGGTGGCAAACAGGCCCAAAGCTATCCAGTTAGCTTTCAGGTCTAAAGCAGGACTAGAACTCACTGTTTCCCAGTTTCCAGCCTGGTGCCTTTACCACTAGACCAGCTGTTCTCAACCTGTGGGTCGCGACCCCATTTGGGGTCGAACGACCATTTCACGGGGGTCGCCAAACACCACAGTCTGCCATTTTTTTTTTTTGGTCAGCCATTTTTTTATTTTATTTTTTTTTGGTCGGCCATTTTTTTCCCCTTTGCGATGCGGGCCGTCGCGCTGCGCATGCGCGATGCGGGCCCGCCATTTTTTTTATTTTAGTCGGCCATTTTTATCCCCTTTGCGATGTGCCCCGTCGCGCTGCGCATGCGCGATGCGCCCCGTCGCGCTGCGCATGCGCGATACGCCCCATCGCGCTGCGCATGCGCGATGCACCCCGTCACACTGCGCATGCGCATGCGCCCCGCCGCGCCACGCATGCACGATGCGCCCCGTCACGCAGCGCATGCGCGATGCGCCACATCGCGTCGTGCATGCGCGATGCGGGCCGGGGTCGAGCCCCGGGAAAGGTTGAGAACCGCTGCACTAGACCAAACTGGCTCCATAACATATTTATTACGGAGGTTCTATACTGCCCTGAAGAGCTTGGAAGGCTTTGAAAACTCAACGTTTCACCCACTCGCTTCTTAGGCTCTGTGGCGGACCCTGCGTAACCCTGCAGAGACCATTTCTCACGTGGCATATCGGGTGCTGGGCAAGTTTGGCGGGAGCAACAGGAAAATGCTGAAGGAGTCTCAGAAGTTGCACTACGTGGTGACCGAGATCCAAGGGCCTAGCATTACGGCGGAGTTCTCTGACTGCAAAGCATCCATTCAGCTCCCCATGGAGAAGGTGAGGCCTTCCATCAGTGCCTTCTGGGTTGTGGGGTGGGGGTTGTTTCAGCCTGAGAGTTTGCATTCATACATCGATCCTGGGGGCCAGTAATAGTCATAAGAAGCTAAGGAAATAGGTAACGGGAAAGGTGAGGAGAAGAAGAATAGTAAGACAGCCCTAACTACCTTGTTTCTCCAAAAATAAGCCCTAGCGTGATTTTTCAGGATGCTCGTAATATAAGCCCTACCCCCAAAATAAGCCCCAGTTAAGATCTTCAGCCAGACGGACGCATTTAGTAGCGTATTTCCCCGTAGGTAAGCCCTAACCAGAAAATGCATATTTTGGAGCAAAAATTAATATAAGGCCTGGTCTTATTTTGGGGGAAACACAAGTAGGTGGTTTGACCTCCCAGGACTCAAGACAAGTGTTGTGGGAAGCAGTTGTGGGTGTTTTCCAACATTGTGGTCCTTTGGAGTTTTCTGCCGCTTGACCAAGGGGGATCCTTTTCCATCGTCTTAGGCCATTGAGACTGCCTTAGACTGCCTGAAGAGTGCCAACACAGAGCCTTACTATCGGAGGCAAGCCTGGGAAGTCATCAAGTGCTTCCTGGTGGCCATGATGAGCCTAGATGACAACAAGCATGCTTTGTATCAGCTTCTGGCACATCCCAAGTAAGGACACAGGTCGATCAAGTTAACATGGACAAGATGAGCCTTGTTCTTGCGATGGAGTCCAAGCTACCCAACAATCGGGGTGCCCTTTGGAGGCATCGCCTTCTCTTCCCAGAATCCCCTAGCAAGCATGGAATTCTGGGAAGATGTATTTTGGGAGGTTGCCTAAAAGGGTGGTAGGCTGGCCGGATCATACGGGGATAATAAAATCGTAGTTAACCACGGCACTGCCTGTGTTTCACGCTGTCCTAAACGCAAATATCAAACAGAGAGAAGTATTTCAATGTATACTCACCCAAGAGTTGGGTGGCACAATGCAGCTAATCCTTGACTGACAGCCATTTGTTTAGTGACAGTTCGAAGTTGCAACGGCACCAAACAAAGTGACTTAGGACTGATTTTTTTCACACTTAACGACCGCTGCAGCTTCCAAGACAATTGCTCGGAGTAAATTCATGGGGTTCTCGGTGTTCTTACTTTGATTTTGGCAGCTTTACCGAGAAGTCCATTCCCAACGTGATTATTTCGCATCGGTACAAGGCTCACGACACACCTGCTCGGAAGACCTTTGAACAGGCCTTGACCGGGGCCTTCATGTCCGCGGTGATCAAGGACCTGCGACCCAGCGCTCTGCCTTTCGTGGCCAGCCTGATCCGCCATTACACCATGGTGGCAGTGGCTCAGCAATGCGGTAAGAATTCGGCAATTCCCCGGTTTTGGGTGCAGGCGTAGATGCTAGCTTGGAAAGAAAGCAGCTCATTCTTGGGTACCGTAGATTTAATTTGGGAAGCAGGACAGGTGACAAGAAATGGGCACCTGTCCCAGTGCGCCCAGATGCCTTGAGGATGGAGCTTCTAGGATTGGCCAACCTGGAGGTTCAAAGGCTGAACTCTTGGCACTGGAATTGCAGCACGTCTGGAACTGCATCGTCATTCCTAGAAGGATGTGGAGTTTGCTCTCTGTTTATGTACAGTTGGCTTGCCCTGTCAATGTTGGTGGGAGTGTTCTTGATGGCTGCTTAGGCTATGATAGATAAATAGATAGGTAGGTAGGTAGGCAGGTAGGTAGATAGATAATATAGGTAGATAGATAGATAATAGAGGTAGGTAGGTAGGTAGATGATAGACAGACAGACAGACAGACAGACAACCATAGAAGAGAAATTTGTAGCTGACAGATGAACTGTGGAGTCCTTGGTGCTCTCTGAGCTTGGTGGTTTTCTTGCAGATGTTTCATTACCCAACTAGGTAACATCATCATGTGGTTTGAAAGAAAACTACCCCTCTGCTCTTCTTTAACATCCTTCTTCCCTCTTCCCTCCCTTCTCCTTTCGTCCTCCTTGTCGCCTGGTCAATCCCCAGGCCCTTTCTTACTTCAGTGTTACCAGGTGGGAAGCCAGCCCAGCACCTCCATGTTTCACAGTGAGGAAAACGGATCGAGAGGCATGGATCCCTTGGTGCTGATCGACGCCATCGCCATCTGCATGGCTTACGAGGAGAAGGAGCTCTGCAAAATCGGCGAGGTGGCCTTGGCGGTGATCTTCGACGTGGCCAGCATCATTTTGGGATCCAAGGAACGGGTAACTCCTTTGATGTGGCCGCCATCTCGTTCTCCAGAAGGTCCCCAGCCCTCTGGTTGACCCAAGTTTCTTCCCGTCCTCCAGGCCTGCCAGCTGCCCTTGTTCTCCTACATTGTGGAACGCCTCTGTGCTTGTTGCTACGAGCAAGCTTGGTACGCCAAGCTCGGCGGGGTGGTGTCCATCAAGTTCCTGATGGAGCGGCTCCCTCTTATTTGGGTCCTCCAGAACCAGCAGACGTTCCTCAAGGCTTTGCTGTTCGTCATGATGGACTTGACGGGAGAGGTACGTCTCTCTCTTAGGACTCAAGGTGGACTCAGCCTTCCATCCTTCCGAGGTTGGTAAAATGAGGACCCAGATTGTTGGGGGCAAAAGGCTCACTCTGTAAAATACCTAGAGAGGGCTGTAAAGCACTGTGAAGTGGTATATAAGTCTTAAGTACTACTGCTGATGAGCCGTGGTGGTGCAATGGTTAGTACGCAGTACTGCAGACTGACTCTGCCCACTGCCAAGAGTTCGATCTTGACCGGCTCAAGGTGGACTCAGCCTTCCATCCTTCCGAGGTGGGTAAAAGGAGGACCCAGATTGTCACGGGAGAAATATGCTGACTCTGTAAACTGCTTAGAGAAGGCTGCAAAGCATTGTGAGGCAGCGTGTGAGTCTAAGTGCCACTGCTCTTTATTTTAATTATTCATCAAATTTCACGTGGCACCTGTTGCTTTCGTTTCATAGCTCGCCTTCTTTCCCTTGCCCCCTCTGGTGACTTTCCCTCCAGTCAGTCAAATCCATCTTTCGTTATTGTCACAGACCTGAATAAGAGCTGCTTATGAACATAAAGTTTGATTGGTTGTGAAATGCCCGTCTAGGTTTCCAATGGGGCCGTGGCGATGGCCAAGACCACTTTGGAGCAGCTCTTAATCCGATGCGCGACCTTGTTGAAAGAAGAGGAGAAGACGGACGAAATCCTCACTGCCCAGGAGAAGTCCTTCCACCACGTGACCCACGACCTGGTACGAGAAGTGACCTCGCCAAACTCCACCGTGAGGAAGCAGGCTATGCACTCCCTCCAGGTGGTGGCCCAGGTCACGGGAAAGAGCGTCACGGCCATCATGGAGCCCCATAAAGAGGTGAGGCTGGGCTGTTACATATGTGTTAACTGCAGCGAAACGTTGGAAAGAGGAACAATTAGCAGCAGAGGAAGAGATAACTAAGAAAAATGGACAGACTGACACTGAAAGTGAAAGAGAAAGAAGATTCAGAATATTTTAGAACATGGGACACCTTTTATCAATGGCTAGAAAAGCAAGGTAGAGATTAGATAACCTGTCGATTAGATAACCGTTATGGTCATTTTTTTCCTGTGGGCACAAGGGCACACCTTAAAAATGAAATCTAGTTGCTTCCTCTCAAAGTGTACACATACACGACACACATTTAAAACATACTATGTACAACATATATATAGACCTACACCCTTACATATAAGTAACGTGTAAATATTCACTGTCCATCTTGAATACATAATGGAAGGAGGAAGCTTTAGAGAAAGGAGTTTAACGTGTATTAGTGAGCTAAATATTGGGATCCAGACAATAGGTTGCTGATAAAATATTAAGCATTTGTGATTATAAAAAAATAATAAAAGAAGAGGTGAGGCTGGCCATTGTTGGCCCGCAGCTGCCAAATTGAAGCTTAGTGTCCAGGTTCCCACTGATGATCCCAACGAAGCGAGCAGAGGTGAGACTTTCCCATTTCTAATGCAAAACTTTATTGAGCTCAGCATTTCGGCACAGAAGAATGGAAAACCAGCTCTGATGAATTGGCACCTCAATCAGTATATTAGAAGCCTAGAATTTCCCTCCCCCCCCAATTAGTGCAGGTCATATTATCCAGTAAGGTGTCAGACAATTGTTATGAGATTTATTGAGCTAGAGCAGGGGTAGGCCACCTTGGCTCTTTTATGACTCATGGACTTCAACTCCCAGAATTCCTGAGCCAGCCACGCTGAGGGAAAAGGGAGAGATTTCCAAGCTGAGCCATGCTGGCGCAGGAATTCTGGGAGTTGAAGTCCATGAGTCATAAAAGAGCCAAGGTTGCCTATCCCTGAGATAGAGCAATGTTTCTCAACCTTGCAACTTTAAGACAGGTGGACGTCAACTCCCAGAATTCCTCCAGCCAGCGCATGAAGTTGAAGTCCACCCATCTTAAAGTAGCCCAGGTTGAGAAACATTGAGTGAGAACGTGGGATTCCAGAAGATTTAAGATGCTAGGATGGTTCTTTGCTTTTAGAGACTTTTTCCAAATTGATTGTCCCTTCAGATGTAATACTACAGTTTTGTTCTCCGAGGGCTGAACCTGGATTGTGGGCCGGATGGGGAAATGGCCACGACGATAGTGGTGGGGTCAAGTCAATAAAGATCATGTTCTTGATAGATCTCCCTGTCTTCTAGGTACTCCAGGATATGGTTCCTCCCAAAAAGCATTTGCTCCGACATCAGCCAGCAAACGCCCAGATCGGTTTGATGGAAGGGAACACATTTTGCACCACTCTGCAACCTCGGCTTTTCACCATGGACCTCAATGTGGTAGAGCACAAAGTATTTTATACAGAGGTATTTTATCCTTTGCCACTTTTCAGACCGTTTTCTAAAATTTGAGCCCTGTAAATCAGCAGCGCTGTGGATAATAATAATAACAATAACAGTAATAAAGCTGGAAGGGACCTTGGAGGTCATCTAATCCAGCCCCCTGCTCAGGCAGGAAACCCTATACCATTTCAGACAACTTTTTCTTCTCTTTGAACTTTCAGCTGCTGAATCTGTGTGAGGCTGAAGACTGTGCCTTAATGAAATTGCCCTGTTATAAAAGTCTGCCTTCTTTGGTGCCCCTTCGGATTGCAGCGCTGAGTAAGTTGATCAAGAATTGAAGGTAGCTGGGAGAGGTTTAGTGCCTAAATCGGGAGCCTTCAAACTTGGCCCTTTTATGACTTGTGGACTTGAAGACCCCAGATTTAGATCCAGTTGCCCATCACTTCCGTGGCCCAGTTCTGAACGGGCTACAGTCTGGTACCAGGCTGTAGGCCGGGGGTTGGAGACCCGCGACGTAGCAGAATAGTCCACCAGAAGAGCCTCGTTTTAGGACTGTTTGAATTCCCGCTTCAGATGGGGACTTGCTTTGTTTGATTTCACGCAGATGCCTTGGCTGCCTGCAACTACTTGCCCCAGTCTCGAGAGAAGATCATCGGCGCTCTCTTCAAAGCCCTCAATTCGACCAACAATGAGCTTCAGGAAGCTGGCGAGGCCTGCATGAGGAAGGTTTGTGATAGGGAAAGGACGCTCTTTCCTCTTGGTCTCCTTTCCTTTTTTTCCTCAAGACCGGAAACTGTGAGAGAGCAGATGGCAGTTGAAACCAGTGGAGTTTCTCTCGAGATCATGGCGGAAGTGGTTTCTCCAGGCCGCATTTACCATCTTCCGCTCATAGAATTCCCCAGCCAGTAAGCTGTGTAGATTTCAACTCCCAGAATCCCCTAGCCCGGAATCCTCCTGACTGACTGGCGAATTCTGGGAGTTGAAGTCCAAAGGTAAAGGTTTCCCTGTCCAGGCATGTGTGACTCTAAGGTGTAGTGCTCATCCCATTTCTTGGCTGAGGGAGCCAGTATTGTCCGAGGACAATTTTCCATAGTCATGTGGCCAGCATGGCTATATGCCAGGCATGTCAAACTCACGATATCACATGATGTCGCATGACGTATTGGGACTTTTCCCCCATTGCTGGCAATGGGAGGGGGGCGCGGTTTGGGCGTGACCCATCCGGCCCGCAGGCCGGCATTTTGACATGCCTGCTATACGCCAAAGGCTCACAGAATGTTGTTACCTTTCCACTGAAGTGGTACCTATGTATCTACTCGCAGTTGCGTGCTTTCGAACTGCTGAGGGTACCTATTTATCTACTCGCAGTTGCATGCTTTCGAACTGCTGAGGGTACCTATTTATCTACTCGCAGTTGCATGCTTTTGAACTGCTGACAGTACCTATTTATCTACTCGCAGTTGCATGGTTTTGAACTGCTGACTACCTATTTACTCGCAGTTGCATGCTTTTGAACTGCTGACGGTACCTGTTTATCTACTCGCATTGAACAGCTGACGGTATCTGTTTATCTACTCGCATTGAACGGCTGACGGTACCTATTTATCTACTCGCATTTGCATGCATTCAGATTGCTAGATGAGCAGGAGCTGGAGCTAAGGAGGGGAGCTCACCCTGTTGCGCACAGCTCGGGTCTCGAACCCCGGCTGTCAGCTCCATTTGACAAACACAGCGTCTTGTGTCGTTGTGCCCCACTTGAAGTCCACCTAGCTTAAACTTGCTAGGATTGAGAAACACCCGGTTAGACTGGTGAAATAAGTCAAGGTATGTATTGTAGGTCACACATTGGCCCAGTGATAGTATCAGGAATGTCAGGGTCTTATTCTGATTGTGGTCCAGTAGCACAATGGAAGCATTTGCGTTCTCTCGGCGTTCCCTGATCCTTGCCTGCTTTTTGGCCCCTCGCAGTTTTTGGAAGGCGCAACCATCGAAGTGGACCAGATTCACACCCACATGAGACCGTTGCTGATGATGTTGGGAGACTATCGGAGCCTCACCCTCAACGTGGTGAACAGGCTGACGTCGGTGACGAGGCTCTTCCCCAACTCTTTTAATGACAAATTTTGTGACCAGATGATGGTAAGAATCTGGCAGGAAGGCAGAAGTTCCGGGTGAGGAACTGACCGTCTTCTTGGCTGGATGTCAGTTTATGTAGAAACACAGAAGACCGATGATAGAAAAAGATCTGTTGTTGGTCCGTTGAGTCTGCCCTTTTAGTTTACTCGTCCTTTTGTTTTTATTTATTTCATAATTAATTAATTTATCAGCCCTGGGTGGATAAGAAAGAAGTGGATCTTGCATTTGCGGGAAAATGCTAGGAAGAGGGGGGGGGGAAGTGGCCTGTGGCAATCCACGCAGAGTGACTTTGTTGTTGTTCTTAAAAGTTTTATTGGTTTTCTAGTTTTGTATTTAAATATTTAAAAAGCAACGTGACGGCTGACTTAATCGACAATTCAATAACCTACAAGTGTCTTTAGTACGTGTCTCAAACTATGACATTAAATATTTCCTCTCTTTTCCCCTTAGTATTTACTGTCTCATGTTTAATTACAATTCTTATTACAGCAATTAAATAAAAGTAACTTTCTTATATTTATCAATAATTTTTAGTTTATACATATCCTAATTATTTTAGCAATCTTTATAGACTATCAATGTAGAGTCACTGTTTAATAATACTAATACTAATACTAATACTAATACTAATACTAATACTAATACTAATACTAATACTAATACTAATACTAATACTAATACTAATACTAATACTAATACTAATACTAATACTAATAAAGTTGGAAGGGACCTTGGAGGTCTTCTAGTCCAACCCCCTGCTTAGACAGGTAACCCTACACCAGGGGTAGGCAACCTTGGCTCTTTTATGACTCGTAGATTTCAACTCCCAGAATTCCTGAGCCAAACTCAGGAATTCTGGGAGTTGAAATCCACGAGTCATAAAAGAGCCAAGGTTGCCTACCCGTGCCCTACACCATTTCAGACAAATGGCTGTCCAGTCTCTTCTTAAAAACTTCCAGTGTTGGAACATTCACCGCTTCTGGAGGCAGGTTGTTCCACTGGTCAATTGTTCTCACTGTCAGGAAGTTTCTCCTTAGTTCCAGGTTGCTTCTCTCCTTCATTAGTTTCCACCCGTTGCTTCTTGTCCTGCCTTCAGGCGCTTTGGAGAATAGCTTGACTGCCTCTTCTTTGGGGCAGCCCCTGAGATATTGGAACACGGCTATCATGTTCCCCCCTCGTCCTTCTCTCCATTAAACTTCATTTTCCGTCGGTGGATGCGCCTGCCACTCGGGAAGGGCAGAGGGCAGGAGGTAACCCGTCTCTCTCTGATCCTTTTGCAGCAACACTTGCGTAAATGGATGGAGGTGGTGGTCCTTACCCACAAAGGAGGACAGAGGAGCGATGGAAACGTAAGTAGCAGATTCTGTTTTGGGGGCTTTGAACTCGACAGCAGAGACGTTCACAGCAGAGGGGGAAACAGGGTGTGAACGGGCAGGATTTGGTTCTGGGTCCCTTTTAATACCTGTTTTTTCATAGGATGGAAGTTTTTTTGTTTTGTTTTTTTCATACTAAGCCTGTAGCCCCTCCGTGGCATTGAGAGGCAGCTGGTTGGACATTAGCTGCTGCTGCTGAAGCTGAAGCTGAAGTGACAGGAGCGCCTCTTTTTTGTCTGAGTGAACAATGTGTGAGATACCTGTGCAGTGGAAAGTGCGGCTGGACAACACCTGGTTTCTCTTAGCAATTTCGTCAGGGTGAATTGCTGGCTCAGTTTCCCCCCAGCTTCATTCTGGAAGGGGTTCTAGGTTCTCCTTCCTGGGACATTGGAGATAAATACAGAGAACCAATGACAGGAAGGGAGGGAGGAAGGGAGGGAGGGAGAGAGAGTGAGTGAGGGAGGAAGGAAAGGAAGGAAGGAAAAGGAAGAAAGGAAAAATTAGAAGGAAGGGAGGAAAGGAAGGAAGGAAAGGAAGGAAGGAAAAATTAGGGAGGGAGAGAGGAAGGAAGGAAAATTGGAGGGAGAGGAAGGAAGGAAAAGAAAGGAAGGAAAAATTAGAAAGGGAGGGAGGAAGGAAAAGAAGGAAGGAAGGAAGGAAAAATTAGGGAGGGAGGGAGGAAGGAAGGGAAAATTGGAGGGAGGGAGGAAAGAAGGAAGGAAGAAAAAATTAGAAGGGAGGGAGGGAGGAAGGAAAAAAGGAAGGAAGGAAGGAAAGGAAGGAACGAAGGAAGGAAGGAAAAATTAGGGAGGGAGAGAGGAAGGAAGGAAAAAGGAAGGAAGGAAGGAAAAATTAGAAGGGAGGGAGGAAGGAAGGAAAAAGGAAGGAAGGAAGGAAAAATTAGAAGGGAGGGAGGAAGGAAGGAAAAAGGAAGGAAGGAAGGAAGGAAAAATTAGGGAGGGAGGGAGGGAGGAAGGAAGGATAATTGGAGGGAGGAAGGAAGGAAAAATTAGAAGGGAGGGAGGAAGGAAGGAAAAAGGAAGGAAGAAAGGAAAATTAGAAGGAAGGGAGGAAAGGAAGGAAGGAAGGAAGGAAGGAAAAATTAGGGACAGAGAGGAAGGAAGGAAAATTGGAGGGAGAGAGGAAGGAAGGAAGGAAAAATTAGGGAGGGAGGGAGGGAGGAAGGAAGGAAGGAAAATTGGAGGGAGGGAGGAAAGAAGGAAGGAAAAATTAGGGGAGGAAGGAAGGAAGGAAAAATTAGAAGGGAGGGAGGAAGGAAAAAGGAAGGAAGGAAGAAAAAAAAAGGAGGAAGGAAGGAAGGAAAAGGAAGGAAGGAAGGAAAAGGGAAGGAAGGAAGGAAGGAAGGAAGGAAGGAAAAATTAGGGAGGGAGGAAGGAAGGATAATTGGAGGGAGGAAGGAAGGAAAAATTAGAAGAGGGAGGGAGGGAGGAAGGAAGGAAGGAAGACAGGATGGATACGGATGGTTTTGCTGGGGAATGCTGGCTGGAGGAATTCTGGGAGTTGTAGTCCACAAGTCTCAAACTTTCCACGTTGGGAGCCCCCTGATCTGAGTGGTGCTGAAGGCCTGTGCCTGCCTGTCTCTCCACTGGCATTTTCTCCCTTACTCAGATGCTTCTCTTACAACGTTCCGAAAGGCGAGGATGCTGTGTTTGTGTGTATGCGAGAATGAACAGATTGGGGGGTGTCTAATCTCCAGAACCTGGTTTATTCCATCAACCACCGGAAGGGGAGATTCTAGCTGTGACCTCTGCACCCCACACAGTCCGTCACCATCCCAGAGAGTCAGAATTCTGCTTTTTTTCACAGCCCTGTCCAGCTCTCATCTCCCCTCCTCCCCCCCCCCCCCCGCTCAGGCCCCCTCCCCCGTCTGCTTTTTAGGAATTTTTTTTCTTTTTTTTTCTTTTTTTGGAAATACGGGGAGCTCTGTGTATTCTGTGTGTGTGTGTTCCAAAGGTCAAAAAAGAAAAAAAAAAGTTGCTTTTCCCATCCTTAGGACAGTATTGCAGAATGCAGGAAAGGTTCCTTGTCTCCCTTCTGTCAGTTTGAGGTGAGAACACCATCCCTACTTTAAAAACAAATAAATGAATACATCAGTTTTTGGTTTGTTGGTTCTTTTTTTTTCTTCTCTCTCTCCTGACTGCAGTCCAAAGCAAACAGCACAGACACGTTTTTTTTTGTTTTTTTTTTTGCATTTGTGTTCCCTTTTTGTTGTTGTTGTTGTTGTTGTTGTTCATGCTGTGAATTTTTGTTTTTTTTCTTTTCTTTTCCTCTTCTGGTGTTTGGCTCAGCCTGCCGTGGAAGGGGTAGAGGTGAGAATTGATGGTAGAGGCACAAGGAAGTGGTGATTTCTCCTCCTCACCTTTCTCCTTCTCCTCCTCCTCCTCCTCCTCCTCCTCTCTCCTCCTCCTCCTTTATAATAATAATAATAACAACAACAACAACCATCGGCATTGACAAATTTGCCATGAGTCAATTGCAAAAGGCGGCCTTACTAGGAACCGCTTCCATCCTGCGATGAAATCTGTAATACCATCAAACCTCCACATCTGCCTATCCCAGGTCCTGGGTAAGGGCTCGATAGGTAGACAAAATGCCAAATCCAGTCTGAACATCTGGCTGACTGTGCGATGATCCATAATAATAATAAAGTTGGAAGGGATCTTGGAGGTCATCTAGTCCAACCCCCTGCTCAGGCAGGAAACCCTACATCCTTTCAGACAAATAGCTGTCCTAGTCTCTTCTTAAAAACTTCCTGTGTTTCTCCTCCTTCTCCTTTATCTTTCTCTTCCTCTTCCTCCTCCCTCCTTCTCCTCTTTCTCCTTTCTCCTCTTTTTCCTCCTCCTTTCTTCTCTTCCTTTCTTCTCCTTTCTCTCCTTTCTCTTCCTCCTTTTCTACCTTTTTGGTTTCATTGTTTCTTCTTCTTTCTCCTCTTTTCTCTTTCTCCTCCTCCTCCTCCTCCTCCTCCTTTTTTTTTCCTCTTCTTTCTCCTCCTCTTTCTCTTTCTCCTCCTCCTCCCTTCTCCCTGTTCTGTTTTCTACCTTTTGGGTTTCATTGTTACCTTTGCTGTGGTTTGTTAGCTGTCTTTGTTGCGTGTCGGGGCAGAGTGCATTGTGCCTTTGAGTGCAGTGCTGTGATTTGTCCTCTTGTTTTCTCGTCTGTGACAGAGTGGTTTGCGTAACACTTGCTGTGTGAAGAAGGGGTGTTAAGCATGTTCTTTATTTTTCACTAGGGGATTTGGGGTGTGTGTGTATTTATATTTATATATCTCTGAACGTTTTGAGTTGCTAATGTCAAACTGAAAAGAAACCACGGAGGTCCCCATTTCCCTTTAAGTCCAGGGAATGCAGCCACTTTTCTAGATTTAATACATTTTTTTTCCTCCTTCCCTCTCCAGACCTTTTTTTTTTTTTTGGCGTTTTTTGCAAATCAGTGTAAAAAAAACAAAACGAGTAGAAAGTAGCCATCTTGTAAAAGAGACCCAACCAAGATGGCATGGATTTTAAAGTAGCTAGTCCTCACGAAGAGCTGAGCTGCAGGCCTGGAGAAAGATGGCTTGAAGGTCAGAGAGACAATTTTACGGTCTAATCCTGTCCAAGTCCATTTTCAGCCCCGGTGCAGATTTTGCATTTTGAAGAGATGTTACTTCTGAGCTTCATAGCTTCCCGTGCTTCTCCCGTCATGCCATTAAAAACAAACAAGATTTTACTACCCAAACATAACCAAATGATGTAGATAACGCCCCACCCCCCACTCCTTCCTCAAACCAGTCCAGCTTCTGAAACGGCCTGGGGTAAGAACCGTGGTTTAACTCCTTGCTCTGGCTCGCTAGCCATCATCCCCTGTAGAAACAGGGCTGTAGCTTCCGTTGGGGCCAGCCGCTGGGCTAAGTACGTTTATGTGTGTATGGCTGCTGGACACTCGCTGATATTTCTGTTTCGTCTGCAGGAAATGAAGATTTGCTCAGCCATCATAAACCTGTTTCATCTGATCCCAGCTGCTCCACAGACGCTGGTCAAACCTCTGCTGGAAGTGGTGATGAAAACAGAACGGGCCATGTTGATTGAGGTAAAGAACCCCTTCTTCCTTCCTTTTCCTTCCTTTTCCTTCCTTCCTTCCTTCTTTCCTTCCTTCCTTCCTTCCTTCCTCCCTCCCTTCCCTTCCCTTCCCTTCCCTTCCCTTCCCTTCCCTCCTTCCCTTCTTCCTTCCTTCCTCCCTCCCCCTTCTTCCTCCCTCCCTCTTCTTCTTTCCTCCCTTCTTCCTTCCCTCCCTCCCCCTTCTTCCTCCCTTCCTTCCTCCCCTTCTTCCTCCCTCCCTCCTTCCTTCCTTTCCTCCTTCTTTCCTTCCTCCCTCTTCTTCCTTCCTTCCTTCCTTCCTTCCTTCCTTCCTTCCTTCCTTCCTTCCTTCCTTCCTTCCTTCCTTCCTTCCTTCATTCCCTCCCTCCCTCCCTCCCTCCCTCTTCTTCCTTCCTCCCTCCCTCCCCTATCCATCCATCCATCCATCCATCCATCCATCCTCTTAAAAATCCAGCTGCTCACGCTTTCTGCATGCTCGCCTGTGAACGGACCTTCTCTCCTCTGCAATCTGCAGGCTGGCAGCCCCTTCCGAGAACCGTTAATAAAATTTCTCACCCGCCATCCATCTCAGACCGTTGAGCTCTTTATGATGGAAGCAACCTTAAATGATCCACAGTGGAGCAGGATGTTCATGGTAAGACACAGCTGGCTTCAAAAAAAAAAAAAAAAAAAAAAAGACCTTCGCCATCCCAGCCTAGGGCTAGCCTTCAGGGTTGTGTTTTCCACCAAACAGTATTCAATAAAATAAAATCTGAGGTGCAAAGCAAGGTTATCCTGCAGCTTAGCATGGAGGCTTTGGGCCTTGTTTGTAAACGTTGGAGGGCTCTCCTCACCAAGCAGTTTTTATTATTTTTTTCTTCATTCCCCCACCCCCACCCCCAAAATATCTCCACAGAGTTTTTTAAAACACAAAGACGCCAAGCCTTTACGGGATGTCCTGGCAGCCAACCCCAACCGTTTCATCACGTTGCTCTTACCTGGAGGGACCCAGACAGCGGTTCGGCCCGGTTCCCCCAGCGCCAGCACCATGCGGCTGGACCTCCAGTTTCAAGCTATTAAGGTACGGTTCTTTCCTGCAACCTAGGATGCTAAATAAAAGGTTACCCATCTGGATTTGGGGGGCTTTGCTAGCTGTGGACCAGGGGTTTCCCACCTTGGCAGCTTTAAGACCTGGGGGACTTCACCTCCCAGAATTCCCAGAAGGGGGAAAAAAAAGAAAAAAAAATACACGTGTTGACTTCCGGTTCCCTCTAGCGCCGTAGAATAAAACGTCAAACATCTTTTTTTTTTTTTTACTTTTATACAATAGTATAAACGAGCCATTTCTAGAACAAGGAAACCTTTCTAATCGGTAAAACCCAAAACCAAAGTTTCATTTTTTCTTCCCCCCCCCATCTCAAGCGCAAAGTCCAGAAGCAGTTTCCAAGTAGAAACCAATGTCCTTATAATTTTTTTTTTCTTTAATCAAAGCGGTCAATTCAGCCACCTCCGCAAACTCCCATCGTCTCTTGTGGGGCTTGACGTGTTTTGTGTTTTGGTCCACTTTCCAAGAGTCTCCCTTTTGCAAATGGCCCCGCCTGGAACTCTAGCAGAGGAAACGTTAAATGGACAATAACTAATCACCTGCTGAAGGCAATTTACATACCGGCTGTCCTTGGTTTCTTTTTTTTCTTTTTTTGTTTTGTTTTCTTCAACAGATCATCAGTATCATCGTTAAGAATGATGAATGCTGGCTGGCAAACCAGCATTCCTTGGTGAGCCAGCTGAGGCGAGCCTGGGTCAGCGACGCTTTCCAAGAGAGGCACCGGAAGGAGAACATGGCAGCCACCAACTGGAAGGAGCCCAAACTTCTGGCCTACTGCTTGTTGAATTATTGCAAGTGCGTCTCTTGTGTTGAATGTCTATGGAGGTTCTCAGTCCTCCAGGTCATGGTTTCCCTTCTCCTTCCCCTTTCCTTCCTCTTCCTTTCCCTTTTTCCTTCCCCTTTCCCTTCCCTTCCCTTTCCCTTTCCCTTTTCCTTCCCTTCCCTTCCCTTTTCCTTCCCTTCCCTTCCCCTTCCCTTCCCTTTTCCTTTCCTTTCCCTTCCTTTCCCTTTCTCCTTTCCCTTCCCTTTCCCTTTCTCCTTCCCCTTCCCCTTCCCTTCCCTTTCCCCTTTCCCTTTCCCTTTCCCTTTCCCTTTCCCTTTCCCTTTCCCTTTCCCTTTCCCTTTCCCCCTTCCCTTCCCTTCCCTTTCCCCTTTCCCCTTTCTCCTTTCCCTTCCCTTTCCCTTTTCCCTTTCCCCTTTCCCTTCCCTTCCCTTTCCCCTTTCCCTTCCCTTTCCCTTTCCCCTTTTCTTTCCCTTCCCTTTCCTTTCCCTTTCCCTTCCCTTTCCCCTTTCCCTTTCCCTTTCCCCCTTCCCTTCCCTTTCCCCTTTTCTTTCCCTTCCCTTCCCTTTCCCCTTTCTCCTTTCCCTTCCCTTTCCCTTTCCCCTTTCCCTTCCCTTCCCTTCCCTTTCCCCTTTCCCTCCTCCCCCCCTTCCTCCTTCCCCCTCATGAACGAGACAGGCCTTTTCCGCACAAGGGGAGCCTGTGGTGCTTTGCGTGTTTTCACGTCTGGCTTTCCCCTCTTAATCCTTAGGAGAAATTACAACGACATCGAGCTGCTGTTCCAGCTTCTCCGTGCCTTCACAGGCCGGTTCCTCTGCAACCTGACCTTCCTGAAGGAGTACATGGAGGAAGACATCCCCAAAAACTACACCATTGCCCAGAAGCGGGCGCTGTTTTTCCGCTTCGTCGACTTCAGCGACCTCAATTTCGGCGATGAGCTGAAGGCCAAGGTGAGGCACGCTAGCTGAGGAATTCTGGGAGTTGAAGTCCACAAGTCATAGAAGGGCCAAGTTTGAAGACCTCTGTAGAGGGTTTCCTGCCTGAAGTTCAAGATGGATCTGCATGCGCCTTTGATATCTACATAGGCGTTGTCTTCCTAATGTTGTAGGTCATTGACTCCCTTTTGGGCAGGTTTTTATAATTATAATAATTTTGTTTTTCTTTCCTTTGGCTGGTAGGTTCTGCAGTACATTCTGAATCCTGCTTTCCTGTACAGCTTTGAAAAGGGGGAAGGGGAGCAACTTCTGGGCCCCCCCAATCCTGAAGGCGATAACCCTGAGAGTATCACCAGCGTGTTCATAACAAAGGTCTGTCTGTCTGTCTGTCTGTCTCTCTCTCTGTCTCTGTCTCTCTCTCTCTGTCTCTCTCTCTCTCTCTGTCTCTCTCTGTCTCTCTCTCTGTCTCTCTCTGTCTCTCTCTCTGTCTCTCTCTCTCTCTGTCTCTCTCTCTCTCTCTGTCTCTCTCTCTCTCTCCCTCCCTCCCTACCTACCTACCTGTCTGTCTGTCTGCCTGCCTGCCTGCCCCCCCTCTCTCTCCTATCTATCTATCTATCTATCTATCTATCTATCTATCTATCTATCTATCTATCTATCTATCTATCTATCTATCTATCTATCTATCTATCTATCTACCGTATCTATCTATCTATCTATCTATCTATCTATCTATCTATCTATCTATCTATCTATCTATCTATCTATCTATCTATCTATCTATCTATCTATCTATCTATCTATCTATCTATCTATCTATCTATCTATCTATCTATCTATCTATCTATCTATCTACCGTATCTATCTATCTATCTATCTATCTATCTATCTATCTATCTATCTATCTATCTATCTATCTATCTATCTATCTATCTATCTATCTATCTATCTATCTATCTATCTATCTATCTATCTATCTATCTATCTATCTATCTATCTATCTATCTATCTACCGTATCTATCTATCTATCTATCTATCTATCTATCTATCTATCTATCTATCTATCTATCTATCTATCTATCTATCTATCTATCTATCTATCTATCTATCTATCTATCTATCTATCTATCTATCTATCTATCTATCTATCTATCTATCTATCTACCGTATCTATCTATCTATCTATCTATCTATCTATCTATCTATCTATCTATCTATTTATCTATCTATCTACTGTCTATCTCATCTATCATCTATCTGTTTATCTATTTTTCTATCTTCTATCTCTATAATCTATCTATGTATCTTGCCTTACCTTAGTAGGGCCACACCTGGAATATTGCATCCAGTTTTGGTTACAAAAAAGATGTTGAGACTTTGGAAAAAGTGGAGAGAAGAGCAACTAAGATGATTAGAGGCCGGGAGACTAAAACATATGAAAAATGGTTGCAGGAATTGGATCTGGCTAGTCTAGAGAAAAGGAGGACTCTGTGTGTGTGTTTGTGTGTGTGTGTGTGTGTGTGTGTGTGTGTAACATGATAGCAGTGTTTCATTATATGAAGGCCTACCATAAAGAAGGGGGGGGGTGTCAACTTATTTTCCAAAGCTCCAGAGGGCAGGACAAGAAAGAATGGATGGAAAATAATCAAGGAGAGAAGCAACCTGGAATTAAGGAGAATTTTCTTGACAGTTGAGGACAGTTGACCAGTGGAACGAGTTGCCTCTAGAAGTTGTGGGTGCTCCATCACTGGAGAGTTTTAAGAAGAGACTGGACAGCCAGTTGTCTGAAATGGTTTAGGGTCTCCTGCTTAAGCAGGGGGTTGAAGACCACCGAGGTCCCTTCTAGCTCTATTCTGATTCTGATTCTGACATTTCTCTCCCTGCCTTTGGGCGATTCAGGTTCTGGACCCAGAAAAGCAAGCCGACATGCTGGATTCGCTCAGGATTTACCTCCTCCAGTTCGCCACCTTGCTGGTCGAACACGCCCCACACCACATTCATGACAACAACAAGAACCGGAACAGCAAACTCCGCCGCCTGATGACCTTCGCTTGGCCCTGCTTGCTCTCCAAAGCCTGCGTGGACCCGGCCTGCAAATACAGCGGGCACCTGCTCCTTGCTCACATCATTGCCAAGTTCGCCATTCACAAAAAGATTGTCTTACAGGTACATCTGGGGCAAACGGGAGGTTGCCGGTCTTCGGAAGCAGCCCTTGTGGGTTTATCCCATCCCGCCTTTTTTGCTTTGTTTTCCTTTCCGTAAACGAGGACGGTTTTTAAGAAGCGAATGGACAGCCATTTGTTCCGACGATACAGGGTTTCCTGCTTGAGCTGGGGGTTGGACTACAAGACCTTGGAGGTCCCTTCCCAGCATGTCCTTCTGTTTTAATGTAAAAGCTACCTATTTTGAGATCCCCACCCGTTGCAATCACGTCCACCTTCCCTTCTGTCCAGGTGTTCCACAGTCTCTTGAAGGCCCACGCCATGGAGGCTCGGATCATTGTCAGACAAGCCATGGCTATCTTGACCCCTGCCGTACCTGCTCGCATGGAGGATGGCCACCAGATGTTGACCCACTGGACCAGGAAGATCATCGTGGAAGAAGGCCACACCGTGCCTCAGCTGGTCCATATCCTGCACTTGATCGTTCAGCACTTCAAGGTAGGAACTCAGTGACGGCAAAGCGGGAACCGCGAACGCCGCTCGAAGTGCCCGGATTGTGTTGTGCATTAAAAACTACAACTGGTAAATAACTGAATGACCGCATGTACATTTGCTAGGAGAAGTGTATGTGTGAACGGAGCACGAGTTTGCGTTTGTGTAGACCGGATGGATGTCTCCCTGTAATTTCCTCGGTGTTGGCCACCAGCCGGTGTGACTGGTGGGATGGATGAACCCGGCGAATTGCAGGTGGTCCTCCACGTAACAAAAGTTCATTTAGCGACCGAAGTTACACAATGGCATCCCAAAAAAAGTGACTTATGACCGTTTTTCA
The DNA here is from genome assembly GCA_034064705.1 of Bothrops alternatus. Lineage (NCBI taxonomy): Eukaryota > Metazoa > Chordata > Lepidosauria > Squamata > Viperidae > Bothrops > Bothrops alternatus. The sequence continues at coordinate 262,026 of JARGCV010000438.1, forward strand.
CACTTAACGACTGCAGAAGCATGGTCAGGGGATCAAAATTCAGATGCGGGGCAATTGCTTCATATTTATGACGGTTGCGCTATCCCAGGGTTCATGCTATTAGTGAGCTCCAGAGAGTCACAAATAAACTGAAAATGCTTTGTTGGCCGAAGGCTTTTTGAATGGAGTATTTAAAACCAGAAAGCTCTCTTTCTCTTCTTTATATGCTGTGGTCTTCCTAGTGCAAAGAAAAGGATTAAGTGTGGTGTATTTGCAGCTGCTTGAATTCACTCAGGGAGGCATATAGGGACCAAAGACCATTATCTTTCCCCCAAAACATGGTTGTAACTGTATAACAACATTGCCTGTTTCACAGTTTTAACAGAACAACAGTAGAATGACAGAATAACACAGCTGGAAGGGACCTTGGAGGTGTTCTAGTCCAACCCCCTGCTGAGGCAGGAGACCCTACACCATTTCAGACAAACGATTGTCCATTCTCTTTAAGAACTAATGCCTCTTAACATAACCTTATGACTAATGTTGTTTGCTTTAATATTGTTAAAGCGGACTGAATCTCTACCTCAGGATAGGAAACTTTTACCTCAGGATCTCTGGTTAGGGACTATAAAAGATTGCACTAGTAAGGGGATGAAGTCAATTCAGAAGCGCAAACGAACAATATGCAATAGACTAGACACAGTAGATAGACCATATATAAGAGACACACCAACCAAACAAAAGGTACTCAGAGTATACTTGAAGAGGGAAGGGAGGAGGGAAGAACGTTTACTAAAACAGATGTATACAAAGATTAATACCTAATGTTGTATGCTATGTTCTAGGAGGATTGTTTAGCAATAGGATCTTTGGTTTAATGTTGATCACATTAATATGGAACCAGATAAGAGAAACACCAATCAAACAAAGTGTAACAGGAGTATAGTTGAGGCTAGACGCGAGGGGTGGAACAAGGCTTACTAACTCAGACATTTTCAATGACTAATACCTAGTATTGTATATCAGGTGCCATGCTGATTGCTACACAATATGTTTTTATGTTCAATGCTGATTGTTTTAATAAAAGAATTTTATATTAAAAAAAATCTGTACGACACAAAAGTCAAAGGAATGAGAAATAGAATATATTTATCTTTAAAATATATATAAAAAAGGGGGGGGGAAGAAGAGACTGTCTGAAATGGTGTAGGGTCTTCTGCTTGTATCTTGCTTGTATATAAGGGTGTAGGTCTATACCAGGGGTAGGCAACCTCGGCTCTTTTATGACTCGTGGACTTCAACTCCCAGAATTCCTGAGCCAGCATCCCTTTCCCCTCAGCATGGCTGGCTCAGGAATTCTGGGAGTTGAGGTCCATGAGTCATAAAAGAGCCGAGGTTGCCTACCCCTGGTATATACACGTAACGTAGTATGTTTAAATGGGTGTTATGTATGTGTACACTTGGAGAGTAAGCAACTCAGTTTCATTTTTAATGTGTGCCGTTGTGCCCAACAGGGAAAAATGACAATAAAGGTAATCTAATCTAATCTAATCTAATCTAATCTAATCTAATCATTTTAAAACGGATTTCGTTAGCTCTTTTATCAAGCCGAGGGCCAGGAAGATGAGTTTGGAGCAGTTTTGGGCCACGTTTTTCACGGAAACTCTTGCACGCCACCCCTCTGCAGGTTTACTACCCGGTGAGACACCACTTAGTCCAGCACATGGTGAGCGCCATGCAGAGGTTGGGCTTCACCCCCAGCGTGACCATCGAGCAGAGGAAGCTGGCTGTGGACCTGGCCGAAGTGATCATCAAGTGGGAACTGCAGCGAATCAAAGATCAGCAGGTAAATCCACCTGCGAGGATTGGGGAAGGAATTAACTGGAGCGATTTCCGATTCCTGAGCTCTCTTTTGTCCCTTTCTCCCCCCCCCCCAAAGCCGGATTCAGACATGGACCCAGGGGCCAGTGGCGAGGGCATGAGTACCGCTTCATCTGGGGTGAAAAGAGGACTGTCGGTGGATTCCGGTCAGGAAGTGAAGCGGTTCCGAACGGCGACTGGGGCCATCAGTGCAGTAAGGATTTGGGGCTTTGTGGCCTCCCATCCCTCATTGCTTCCGTTTCCTTGACGCTTGTGCTGCTCTTCCTTCCAAAGGAGCCTAGAGCAGTTTGATCTCTTTGATTTGTTTTTAATCCCACACGGAGTTGTTTTTATCAATAACTCTAGGGGGCAAACGTAGCTAATGCCCCTTCCTTCTGCTATTTTTCCCCATAGCAACCCTGTTGAGGTGGGTTGGGCGGAGGGAGAGAGAGGGACTCAATGACCCCCAATTACCCATCCAGCTTTCATGCGGGACTAGAACTCACCGTCTCCTAGTGATTGGGCCAAAGTCACCCAGCTGGCTTTCATGCCTAAGGCGGGACTAGAACTCATCGTCTCCTAGTGATTGGGCCAAAGTCACCCAGCTGGCTTTCATGCCTAAGGCAGGACTAGAATTCACCATCTCCTGGTAATTGACTCACAGTCACCCAACTGGTTTTCATGCTTAAGGTGAGACTAGAACTCACTGTCTCCTAGTGATTGGGCCAAAGTCACCCAGCTGGCTTTCATGCCTAAAGCGGGACTAGAACTTACAGGCTCCTGGTGATTGGCCCAAAGTCATCCAACTGGTTTTCATGCTTAAGGTGAGACTAGAACTCACCATCTCCTTGTGATTGGCCCAAAGTCACCCAGCCAGCTTTCACGCCTAAGATGAGACTGCAACCATCTCCTGGTGATTGACTCACAGTCATCCAACTGGCTTTCAAGCTTAAGATGAGACTAGAACTCACCATCTCCTGGTGATTGACCTAAAGTCACCCAACTGGCTTTCATGCCTATGGCGAGACTAGAACTCACCGTCTCCTGGTTTCTTTCCTGGTTCCTTCCCCAGCAGACCAAAGTGTTGACTAAATGCTAAAAACAAAACTCATTAGCTGTAAACTCCGTAATCCTCAAAATAAAGACCCGAGAAATGCAGCGAAACTGAAGAACACAAGTGTGCCTGTAGGCATATTCAGAGCCCCATGAACTGTGTGTCTATTCTGTGTCTATTGATGGGCAGTTTCCCTGTGCTCATAGGCTGTTGTAACACCTGGCTAAGCCTTTCCATGTCCTCCGCGTTCTCAGGTGTTCGGAAGGAGCCAGTCGCTTTCCGGAGCCGATGCTCTTTTCTCCAAGTCTATTGATAAGCAACATACCGACACGGTGATCAATTTCCTGATTAGAATTGCCTGCCAGGTACAGTTCTCTTCTGAAGTGGACGCAGTCTGGCTTGATCGGTGTCCGAGCGCCGGTTTCTTTTTTCCCTTAAAGGGAGACCTGAAATATTTCCTTGATCCCAAAGCAGAGAAAGAGGAACGAGAATCCACTAGCGTTGCCCCCATCTCTCTGGATTTGCTCATTGCAGCTTAACTCCAGATTCACGGCAACATTTTTAGGGCTGAGGCAATATCTAAGGAGCTCTGGTTAATAAAAAAAGGGGGGTGGCTTTACGAAGCACCTAAGGGGCAGGACGAGAAGTAATGGATGGAAGCCGGTCAAGGAGAGACCCAAGCTAGAACTAAGGAGAAATTTCCTGACAAGAAGGACAATTAATGCATGGGAACGGTTTGCATCCAGAAGTTGTGGATGCTCCATCCCTGGAGGTTTCCAAAAGACAAACATTGGTCTGGAATGGTAGAGGCTCTCCTGCTTGAGCAGAAGGTTGGACTACAAGACCTCAAAGGTCTTGGACTACAAGACCTCAAAGGGCCTTCTGACCCTACCATTCCATGCCTTAGCCCAAGAGATAACCATTTCCAGGACAGATGTTTTCCCCACCTCTGCTGCTTGGTGACGTTTTAGATTCAGGCTGGGTGTGTGTGTGTGGAAGCCTCCAAAACCTCATTTCTACATCCAGCAGAAGTTCCCTGGAAGGGTTGAACGCCATTCCCCTGAATCAGGCATCTCCAGGTCTCTCTTTGGGAGACGTAAAATGGGATTCCTGCCAATGTGGGAGGGAGGATGGCCTTAAAACATTAATGAGGTCTAAAAGATGATGATGACAAATATTTGCCACAGGGTAATTATTCTTGCTTAATTGCTAGGTAAATGACAACTCAAACACCGCTGGCTCTCCAGGAGAAGTGCTCTCCCGGCGCTGCGTTAACCTTCTGAAGACGGCTTCCCGACCGGACATGTGGCCGAAGTCGGAGCTGAAACTGCAGTGGTTTGATAAGCTTCTAATGACCGTGGTAAGCCGTGCTGTGGCTTCGTCAGCGTAATTAAGTGCCTCATAAACCACCTTGCCTTGTGGTTGCATCCGGGGAGTCGGTTTGTTTTAAAAAAAATGACGGAGAAAAATGAAATAGGTGCGGAGGGCTGTCGGCGGATGGAAGCGGAGATCTTGAAATGTCATGTTAGCTTCTTTAATTGCCAATTTAATTGGATGTCATGACTTGGAAAATGTTCCGCTTAATGGGATTGATTTATCGTCTCAAATAATTAACGCTTGTCCTCCTTCTGGACGCGGGATGAAAACGCCAGTGGCTGCGGATGGGAAGCAAACAGCGAGGCCTGGAGATGGAATATTGATGAGACTAGTTAAGTTGCTTGTCCTTTCTCTCCCCCCCCCACCCCACCAATGCAACTCTTCAAAAAGGGTCGAGTTTGCAGAGAATTGTCCCTGAGGTCAGCCTGTAGATGTTTTGATGGTAGCTTCGTTCTCCCTCTCAGAGTAGTTTGAGTGCCACCATGTTCCCTGCAGATGTTCCAGATTTCTGTCGATAGCTCAGTCCCAAAGGTGCTTTTCCAAAAGGCAACTGGACTTCCTTGTTTTTTTTCCCTCTCTCTCTCTCTCTCTCTCTGTCTTCCCCTCACTTTCTCTTCCCCTCCTCTCTTTTTCTCTTTTAAAGATGAAAGATGAGCTTTTATTACAGTTATACTCTGATATGTGAATTTGAGTTTGGAATTTTTGGTTATTCTTTTGTGGTCTAACTAGAATTCTCTCCCTTCCTTCCTTCCTTCCTTCCTTCCTTCCTTCCTTCCTTCCTTCCTTCCTTCCTTCCTTCCTTCCCTCCCTCCCTCCCTCCCTCCCTCCCTTTCTTCCCTCCCTCCCTCCCTCCCTCCCTTCCTTCCTTTCTCCCTCCCTCCCTCCCTCTCCTTCCTTCCTTTCTTCCCTCCCTCCCTCTCCTTCCTTCCTTCCTTTCTTCCCTCCCTCCCTCCCTTCCTTCCTCCCTCCCTCCCTCCCTCTCCTTCCTTCCTTTCTCCCTCCCTCCCTTCCTTCCTTCCTTCCTCCCTCCCTCCCTCCCTTCCTTTCTCCCTCCCTCCCTTCCTTTCTTCCCTCCCTCCCTCCCTCCCTTCCTTTCTCCCTCCCTCCCTTCCTTCCTTCCTTTCTCCCTCCCTCCCTCCCTCCCTTCCTCTTTTAAAGATGGGCTTTTATTACAGCCACACTCTGATTGTTTGATAACATGAACTTGACATGTTTTCTTTGTATGTTTTGGAAGAAACTAAGATCAAAAGGAATCTTTCAACCCCTGCTGTGCCCATGGTTTGCCTTTCTCATCAATGAAGTGCCATCACATAGACTAGAAAAATGAAATTGAAATTGTCAGATCTTTTTCCTTCTGCATCCAAGGACACATGCCGAAAGCGAAAAAGAGAGGCTCCTTCATTCTTGGGACATCTTGTTGGCCTTAGGAAACTGGGGGGAGTGAGGATCTTTGACCCTCTGTAGGTTATGACTTTCGGTAGTTCAACTGTACGCTCGCTCGTCTAGCTGTGGCTGATGGGAGTTGGAAAGTCAGATTTCCGTTTATGTCTCAGGCTTGACCTTCTCCAGGGCTGGATCTGAGGAACGATTCACACGTGTTTCGAGACTAGCAACATGTTGGATTGATGGGGTTGACAGAGGACAGGGTGTAAACGTTCCCCATTCTTAGATTTCACCCATCTTTATGTCTCTTTGGGTCTTGCATCTGTTGTTGAGGTGGTGGACTTTCCTTTATCTGGGGTGTTCATTGTCACTGGTGTCCAGAAGATCCGAATTTAGACCTCAGGCATGCTTGTCTGGAAAAGACATTCCCCATTATTATTATTGAAAATAATAATAAATAATCACCTCATTTGTGATTTGATCTCGGGACAAAAGGTTGATGGCATCTTAAAAAAGGCCGATTTTGCTTGGGAGCCTTCAAGAAACAAAGGGCGTGTAAAAAGATTAAATAATGTGCAACGGAACCGAAGTTTATTAAACCGAGACATTTCGTTACTCATCCAAATGACTTCTTCAGTCAAAGTGAAGAATGTTGGTTAGTCAGAGAGTCGTTGGAATGTATTAACTCCTGCCACGCTGACTGCAGGGCTTTCTCCCCAAAATGAAATGCAATCTATCAGTGAAGACTCAATCATCCCTTACGGAAAGACTCGCTGACTCTGTGTCTAACCAAATTTGGTCCCGTTGCCCTGATTTAACCTTTTTAGATCCTTTTGGCCTGGAAGGGTTGAATCTTGATTTACACAAAGAAAGGGAACTTGTGATCCTCGCAGGCCCCAGCCAGCCTGACCCTTAGCCAAGGTCACTAGAAGCTTCAACGTGGCACCATCTGAAGAACCAAAAGTTTGCTCCGATCAGAAAACGTATCAGAAGGACGGAAACGGTTCCACCAAAAGCCTCTTTAGATGAATGTGCACACGATTCTTTTTTTCGTGTTGTGTCTTCAATTTTTCTTTTCTCTCGCCAACGTCTTTTTCCAGGAGCAGCCCAACCAAGCCAACTTTGCCAACATCTGCACCGGATTGGAAGTTCTCAGCTTTCTGCTCACCGTACTCCAGTCTTCGGTGATCTTGAGTAGCTTCAAGCCGCTTCAGCGAGGAATCGCTTCTTGCATGACGTGCGGGAACACCAAAGTTCTGCGAGCTGTCCACACGCTCCTTTCCCGCCTGATGAACAACTTCCCTACAGAACCAAGTACGTAGTGACCGCGGGGAAGGGAGATGGTCTCTGGTGTCCTCCTCCTCTTGGAAAATAGGAGGCCAAAAACGAAGGGCAGAACCTCTCTCTAACGTGGCCCTTGTTTTTTTGTGGACTTCTTTTTTTTATTTTTTTAAAAAGTTGCCCTTGCCTCCCCAGTTGAAATAAAAAGTGGAAAGATGTAAGCACTAGAAAGACATCATTATCCGGTCGCATAAAAACTTAATAACCTGTGGCGGTTATTACTTTGGCTCAAGAAATGCATGTCATAAATTTAATGTCTTTTGCAATTACTGGGGTTTTTTTCCCCGGCTTTGAAAGTGCCGTTTTCTCAGTTGTTGAACATGGCTGTATTAGTAAGACAAGGAAGGGAAATTAGGTGGAAAGGGAGACTTTTGATAAGACGGAACAGCCGGAGAGAAGCGAAGGCTCCCTTCGGCCAGAGAGAGTAGAGAGATGGATGAGAGCGGCATCGTGATGGGAACTAAGTTGAATATTAGGAATCTGCTTCTGTTTGGATCCAAATCAGCAAAGCTGCTGCAGCTGTTTGCAGCTCTTGAAATAATCCATGTCTTTTTCTGGGCTTGCACAATAGTTGCATGGATACAGGCAGCAGAAGAACCGTTCCAAGTCACCTTGATTTTTTTTTAGGTCCAAAGAGTTGCTCGTTCCTGCTTAGTTGTTGATTGTGGAGATTCCCCATCAGGGCTGAAAAAAAATGGAGATGTAACCGGTCTTGACCGTTAGGACCGCCGTAGCTTCTCCGCAGTCACGTGAACAGAATGTGGATGCTTGGCAACCTACCGCAAGAGGCGGTTTGGCCAAGTGGTTAAGGGATCAGGCTAGAAAGTGGGCGATGATGAGTTCAAATCCTGCCTTAGGTATGAAAGCTTGCTGGGTGACTTTGGCCCAGTCAGCAGTAGGTCATACATTCTAGTGCCCTTAGGCATGCAAGCTGTTATAAGCCACCCAGAATAAGTCAAAGAGAGTCAGACAGACAGCATATAAATTTAATAAATAAATAGAAACTAAAGGGAATCAGTCTGGTTAAGGCGCCAGGCTAGAAACCAGGAGATGGTGAGTTCTAGTCCCGCCTTAGCCATGCAAGCCTTCTGGGCGACTTTGGGCCAATCACCGGGAGACGGTGAGTTCTAGTCCCGCCTTAGCCAGGCAAGCCTTCTGGGCGACTTTGGGCCAATCACCGGGAGACGGTGAGTTCTAGTCCCACCTTAGCCATGCAAGCCTTCTGGGCGACTTTGGCCAATCACCGGGAGACGGTGAGTTCTAGTCCCGCCTTAGCCAGGCAAGCCTTCTGGGCGACTTTGGGCCAATCACCGGGAGACGGTGAGTTCTAGTCCCGCCTTAGCCATGCAAGCCTTCTGGGCGACTTTGGGCCAATCACCGGGAGACGGTGAGTTCTAGTCCCGCCTTAGCCATGCAAGCCTTCTGGGCGACTTTGGGCCAATCACCGGGAGACGGTGAGTTCTAGTCCCGCCTTAGCCATGCAAGCCTTCTGGGCGACTTTGGGCCAATCACCGGGAGACGGTGAGTTCTAGTCCCGCCTTAGCCAGGCAAGCCTTCTGGGCGACTTTGAGCCAGTCCTTCTTTCTCAGCCCAACCCACCTCACAGGGTGAGCGTTGTGGGGGAAACAGGAGGAGGAAGACGTGTCGGGTGCATTCTCTGTCTTGAGATATTTGTGAAAACAATCAAGGCGGGTATAAACAAATAACAAAGAAAGGAAATAACCCATCCCACCGGCTGAAAGCCAGAGAACCCCGTTCAGCACGTGAATCTCTTCCGGTTTGTCTGCTCTCGCGTAGGTACTTCAAGCGTGGCCTCCAAATACGAAGAGCTGGAATGTCTCTACGCTGCTGTTGGGAAGGTTATTTATGAAGGACTTACCAACTATGAAAAAGCGGCCAGCGCGAACCCTTCTCAGCTTTTCGGTAAGCCGTTGGATCAATCGCATTGTTAACGATGGAGCACGTGATCGGGAAAACAAAAAACAAAAACAGCCCGCTTTCCTTGACACAAATATTTTGAGAACTGCAAAGAAGAAAAACTTTCTATAGTTTTTTTTTTTTTTGCTGACCATTCATAATAGACGTAGGACAACGTCGTTATTGCTCCTTTAAAAGCTGAGGAAGTGAGTTTACCAAAAGCACGATAGATTTGTTAAGATGATGGTTAGCTTTGGGAGAATTGTGTGTGTGTGTGTGTGTGTGTGAGATGGTGGAAAAAAGCAAAGCTAACCCTACCTCCGCCCCCCTTACTCCAGAGTTAATACACAACCTTTTTGAAGACATAGTTTCTTAGGTCCTCTTGTGAGAGTAACTACAGGTCGTCCTCAAGTTACAAGCATTTTAGTGACCGTTCAAAGTTACTACGGCGCTACATGGGGCAGCCTTTGAAGAATGTCCGGAGACTGCAGGTAGTCCAGAATGCAGCCGCGCGAGCCGTCTTGGGTCTCTCAAGACATGCTCATATCACTCCAGGTCTCCGTGAACTGCACTGGCTACCAATTGGTCTCCGAACACAATTCAAAGTGTTGGTTATGACCTATAAAGCCCTTTATGGCAATGGGCCAGGATACTTGCGGGACCGTCTCCTGCCTCATGAATCCCAGCGACCGGTTAGGGCACATAGGGTTGGCCTCCTACGGGTCCCATCTGTTAGGCAATGTCATCTGGCAGGACTTAGGGCAAGGGCCTTCTCCGTTGCTGCCCCAGCCCTCTGGAACCAGCTTCCCACAGAAGTTCGTACTGCTTCCTCCCTCCTAGCCTTCCGGAAATTGTTAAAGACGCACTTATGCCGACAGGCTTGGGGCGTATGAACTGCGCTCTGCCCCTGGGCCTAGGAATGTCCCTCCATCAGTGAATGTGAGTTGACTGAGCTTGTATGTTGTATGAATGTGATTAATTTTATTGTTATAATTTTATTGCATTGTTTGTAAGCCGCCCTGGGTCCTAGGAGAAGGGCGGCATATAAGTTCGAGAAACAAACAAACAAACAAACAAACAAACAAACAAATAAATAAATAAAGGGACTTTGGGGAGTTGAAGCCCACAGGTCTGAAAATTGCCAAGGTTGGGCACCTCTGATCTTAAATCTTTCTGTTCTCTTTTTTCAAAATAGTCTTAGATCAGGCCAGTTCAAAAGAGATGGGTTCCCCCCTGTCCTTATTCTTCCAATATTGCCTGGTTTCTTTCATTATATCTTTCAGGTACTTTAATGATCCTGAAGTCTGCCTGCAGCAACAATCCCAGCTATATCGACAGGCTGATTTCAGTCTTCATGAGATCCCTCCAGAAGATGGTGAGAGAGCATTTGAACCAGCAGGCTCAAGCAGGAACAGTGGAAGCCAATACAGGTAGATCACCCGGTCGAAACTGCCGACTTGCCCTGTTGAACTTCAGGCCGGAGCTATGTGGATCCTGAGGATGTGGGGTTTGGCTGGGTTTTGTGCAAAAGTTTGGTTCTCCTAGCTAGCATTTCCTCTCCTGGAAAGGTGAGAAAACGTATTCGGGAGAACTATTCAGGCAAAGAACATTGTGCAGATCCAGAAACATCCCCTGTTACAGAGCTGATCAGGTGGCTAGTGTGATTGTATTTGTTGCCTCTGTTGAGTTGTGGTCCTGGTGTTAGAGGGTGTTAGGTTGCAGATTTCTAATGCTCTAAGCTGCCCACCGTAGGTGAGTTGAGAGGGCATGTAAATTTGCTGAATAAATAAACAAGGACAAAGGGGTTCCCCCCCTCTCCCCTCATAGTGTTAAGATATTGCAAGCCGAATTTAAGGCACTGAATCAAGGGGTGCTTAACCCAGGCTTGTGGGCTGAACCCTGTTCGATCTGAGTTGCTGTCCGGGCTGTGTTTGCAGCTGGTGCCAGCGAGTTGGTGATGCTGAGTTTGGACTTGGTGAAGACCCGCCTGGCTATGATGAGCATGGAGATGAGGAAGAACTTCATTCAGGGCATCCTGACCTCGCTGATTGAAAAATCGAGTGACGCCAAAATCCTGCGGGCCGTGGTCAAAATTGTGGAAGAGTGGGTCAAAAACAGCTCCTCCATGGCCGCTAACCAGGTAACCTAAAAGGAGTATTGGGGGGGGGGGAAGGAAGAGGGGAACGGACTCGAACATGGTCTTGTGGTTAAGGCACCTGGCTAAAAAAACGGGCAATAGTGAGTTCTAGTCCTCCATTAGCCAGGCAAAGTTACGAAAGACCTCTCCAGAAGTACCCGTGTTTCCCTGAAAATAAAATATTATTTTTTGCTCCAAAAGACGCATTAGGGCTTATGTTCCTGTTAGGGCTTCTTGTCAGGTCCCCCAAAACCTCTGCATTTTCCGTGCATATAATATATTCCACTTTGGGGGGGGGCTGCTGTTTTGCTGGGGGGGGGGAAGGAAGAACTTGGGATAACTTTGGTTTTCTATTTTCCCTTTCCTGCCTCCATCCCATCAACTGTGCCAGTTACCCACACGTCACACCACTTGTGGATTGGCTGGATTTCAAATGAACATCATGACTCTGGGTGGGAGGAGGCATATTGCTAATTTAACTATATCATTTGCGCTGGATTTTCCCCAGATCTCGCCTTGACGTCCTTACTGTCACTGACCCCTAATAAAAGTTTCCTTTTGAGACAATGTCTGTTTCAAGAGTTCTGCTTTTGTGGGTGGTTAGCTGAGGGGGGTCCTTACACTTCTATTTGGGGGAATATGGTACTAGATGCGTCCGTCTGGCTGACGATCTTAACTGGGGCTTATTTTTGAAATAAGCCCGGGTCCTGAAAAATCATGCCAGGGCTTATTCTTTTCTGGTTAGGCCTTCTTTTCGGGGAAACACGTTACTTACAACCTGTCTCTAAAGTTTTGGCTGTCTTCCCTCTCTTCCATCGTCACATGACAGCGGTGGTGTGGTTAACCCACCCTGCTTTAAAAAGTTGTAAAACGGGGCACAACTCACATAACCAACGGAAGGGAAGTTCGGGTCCCGATGATTGTCATAAGTCGAGATTTATTTCAGAAGTGAGCTACATTTACCAACAGCTGTTCTTAGGGCAGGGGTCCCCAACCCCCGGTCCGTGGACCGGTAGCGGGCCACGGCATTCCAGCAACCAGTCCACACAAACAAGTGAAGCCCCATCCATGGGATGCAGGCAGCACACAAAACCACGCCCCCCTCCGGTCCGCGGAAAAACCTCTCTCCACGCTGTTGCTATGATGGCCTATGCCCTAGGATCGTGTAAGAGCTGGACGGAGCATAGGTGGGACTTCCATGAGGCTTGGAACAAAGGGACAAAGGAACAAAGAAGACCATGAGGCTTGACCATGCGGTTTTGGAACAACAGGAAATGAGGGAGGGGCTAATAGGTGGAGGGAAGTTGTACCAAGATTTGAATCTACCGGCCACAGGTGTAAGCTTTGCTATTGGCCACAGGTGTAGCTTTGCCAGTATAACCTTGCTATTGGCTACAGGTATAACATTGTCATTGGCTGTTTGTAACCATGTGATGCCTTATGTAACCGCCTACTGTAACAGGTAATAAAAAGGGGAGGCAGCCTTTTGTCTAGTGTTGCTTCACCCCGAGAAATGTGCTTGGATGCATGTCTCTTTTAATTCGGCTATCGTGAAGGACCCGCCATTGATTGGGGCACAATGAGGTGCTTCAAAAACGCAACCGGTTCCTGGTGCCCCAAAGGTTGGGGACCTCTGTCTTAGGGAACAAGCTGGAGGGAAAAAAAAAAAATCAAAACTTTTCCCCTCTTTTTTTCCCTCCCCCCCCCAACAGATTCCGACCCTGCGTGAGAAGTCCATTCTGCTGGTGAAAATGATGACCTACATTGAAAAACGTTTTCCAGAGGACCTTGAGTTAAACGCTCAGTTCTTAGACCTTGTTAACTACGTCTATAGGTAAATTACAGCAATTAATCAGCCGGGTCAGTGTATCTCGGCTCATAATTTGTGCCACGCCTGACCTTAAGAAGGCACCATTCATCTTTTGAAGTCAGCCCGGGGATTGGGAACGGTGGGGAGGGGGAATGATCAATTTTTAGTTCCTCAAGGTTTTAGTTCGTGCTCACGCCACTCAAATGTCACGTCCATCTCTGTCAGTTCTTTTATTTATTCGGTTTTATTTATTCCCTCCTGCAGGAGTTAAAGCGTTTTTTTATTAAAAAAAAACAATTCAAGATAGAAAATTCAGGGGGAGTCTTGTAATTGGCTAATTTGATCTCTTAGCTGAACCTTCTTAGCAGTTGGGGCGACAAGCATGCCTTCCCTTCAGTCACATCACCTCCTGCTTTGCAACTAGCACCCCAAGGCCACATAATCGTGACATTGTTGTTGACAATCCAGTTTTCTGCAAAAAACACCCCGTGGGTTCACTGAATGACTGGTGCAAAAAAGTGCATACAACCGGGCCACTCGTGTGAGTGACCCACTTTACGACGGTCAGAAACCAGGCTCCGTTACAGCCCCTTAGTCATTTTTATATCTGTACAACCAGGAGTTGAGCACAGACCCGAGTACTGGCTCAGGACAGGGTTGAGCTTCTGTCCCTTCACTCCAGCTCCTTCTAGGCCAGGGGTAGGCCACCTTGGCTCTTTTATGACTCGTGGACTTCAACTCCCAGAATTCCTGAGCCAGCATGGCTCAGCATGGAAACCTCTCCCTTTCCCCTCAGCGTGGCTGGCTCAGGAATTCTGGGAATTGAAGTCCACCAGTCATAAAAGAGCCATGGTTGCCTACCTCTGGCCTGGACTAACGAATAAACACCTTAGATTAGATTAGATTAGATTAGATTAGATTAGATTACCTTTATTGTCATTTTTTACTGTGGGCGCAACGGCACCCATTAAACATGAAATTTAGTTGCTTGCTCTCAAAGTGTACACATACATAACAGACAATTTAAACATACTATATGCAACATATGTATAGAGCAGGGTAGGCAACCTTTTATGACTTTTTTAGTCATAAATTTTTAGTCTTTTATGACTCGTGAACTTCAACTCCCAGAATTCCTCAGCCAGCATGGCTCAGCATGGAAACCTCTCCCTTTCCCCTCAGCGTGGCTGGCTCAGGAATTCTGGGAGTTGAAGTCCAGGAGTCGTAAAAGAGCCAAGGTTGCCTACCCCTGGTGTAGGGACATGAAAGAATTTCCCAACTGGGCGTCCCCCGGGCAACAGTGATGTCACTGGCTAATCCTTTCAACCCGGAAGTGCCTCTGTGATTCTGACATGAGTGCTAAAAAAAAAAAACCAACCCCTAACAGAAGTAACTTAAGTTGCCTCCTTTTTTTTCCCTTCTTCTCCTTAGGGATGAAAACCTTTCAGGGAGCGAACTGACCGCTAAACTCGAGCCGGCCTTTCTCTCTGGCCTCCGATGCACCCAGCCTCTCATCAGGGCCAAGTTTTTTGAGGTCTTTGATAATTCCATGAAACGGCGGGTCTATGAGAGGCTGCTGTACATCACCTGTTCCCAAAACTGGGAAGCCATGGGGAACCACTTCTGGATCAAGCAGTGCATCGAGGTGAGGACACAAACAAGCTGGATTTCCCTTTCTCTTCTCTGGAAGCAGAAGAGGCAAGAATATGGTTAGGCTAAAACTCATGGAGAACTGTTGCAGGAATTGGCCATGCCTAGTTGAGTGAAAGGAAAGGGCATGATGACGGTTTTCCAATATCTCAGGGGTTGCCCCAAAGAAGAGGGGGGTCAACCTATTCTTCAAAGCGCCTGAAGGCAGGACAAGAAGCAACGGATGGAAACTAATCAAGGAGAGAAGCAACCTAGAACTAAGGAGGAATTTCCTGACAGGACAATTAATTCAGTGGAATGGCTTCCCTCCAGAAGCTGTGGGTGCTCCATCACTGGAGCTTTTAAAGAAGAGATTGGGCAACCAGAGGCAGGTTGTTCCACTGAGTAATTGTTCGAAGTGTCAGGAAGTTTCTTGTTAGTTCCAGGTTGCTTCTCTCCTTGGTTAGCTTCCAATCATTTGCACTTTCGTACAAGGCCACCAGCCGTGGGAGTTTAATTTTTCCTTTCTTAGCTATCTCTCTTGCCTTTGGTTTCTTCCTTAACACCAAGAGGGACTGTCACGTTCAGTCTTAAAGTTGGTTAACCGTACCTACGGGTTGTGTCTACAGCCTCTCTTCTTAATCCCTTTCAGCTCCTATTGGCGGTTTGTGAAAGGAACACAACCATCGGGACCAGCTGTCAAGGGGCCACGCTTCCCTCCATCACAAACGTGATCAATCTGGCGGATAGCCACGACCGGGCGGCGTTTGCCATGGTCACCCACGTCAAGCAAGAACCTCGTGAACGAGAAAACAGTGAATCCAAAGAAGAGGTAAAATCTTCCTGTATTACAGGAAAAACCCCACGGAAAGCTTACTTGTTTACATAGAGTCCTGTGCTGTTGGGGGTACCTTAATGTGTCTATTTGCAAAGCTCTTGGTCTTCTCCCCTTTATACGCAGGATGTCGAGATAGACATTGAGCTGGCTCCCGGAGATCAGACGAGCACCCCGAAAACCAAAGAACTGTCCGAAAAGGACATTGGGAACCAGTTGCACATGTTAACCAACCGGCACGACAAATTCCTGGACTCTCTGCGCGAGGTGAAGGTGAGTGAGTTGATGCTCCCCTGGCATTTCACCATACTCCTTGAAGCCTGGGGAGCCTATTCTGCATCGCGCGTGCTACTAAAACCCCTTTGGGTGAAGGGGGGGAAGGTGCATTGCAGGTCATTCTTTAGGCCAGGGGTCTTCAAACTTGGCAACTGTCAGACTTGTGGACTTCGACTCCCAGAATTCCTCAGCCAGCTGAGGAATTCTGGGAGTCGAAGTCCACAAGTCTGACAGTTGCCAAGTTTGAAGACCCCTGCTTTAGGCTGTCTCCTAGCATGTTGGTGTTACACCTTTTCCCACAGTTGGTCTGCTGGGCAATAGCCATAGCGCTGAGACTTATATACTGCTTTACAGTGCTTTACAGCTCTCTCTAAGCGGTTTACAGAGTCAGCATCTTGTTGCCTCCAACAATCTGGGTCCTCATTTTCCCAACCTCAGAAAGGATGGAAGGATGAGTCAACCTGGAGCCGGTAAGAATTGAACTCCAGGCTGTCGGCAGAGTTTGCCTGCAATGCTGCATTCTAACCACTAGGAAGGAAGGAAAGAAGGAAGGAAGGAAAATAGCAACAGCACTTAAACTTATATATCGCTTCACGGTGCTTTAGAGCCTTATCTAAGTGGTTTATAGAGTCAGGATATGGCCCCCAACAATCTGGTTCCTCATTTTACCAACCTCGGAAGGATGGAAGGCTGAATCAACCTTGAGCCAGTCAGGATCGAACTGCTACTGGTAGCAATGGGCAGAGTGAGCCTGCAGTCCTGTATTCTAACCACTGTGCCACCACGCAGGATGAGATCTCTGGGTTGCTGGTCTCTCTAGGAGCCTTCCCTAGCTCAGCCCCCCTCCCCCATCCAGATGTGTGGCCTTTGGTAGCTGCAGTAAGCCTGCAGGCTTGAGCTTGTGGCTTTAGAGATGGCTTCTCCCTCCTTCATTTTTTTTCTGGTGGGGTAAATCAGCGTTGTCTTCTTCATGATTGGGTATGCCTAACTAGCAGTTTCGTTCCAGACGGGAGCCCTGCTAAGTGCCTTCGTTCAGCTTTGTCACATTTCCACCCCTTTGGCTGAAAAAACTTGGATCCAGCTGTTTTCCAGATTGTGGAAAATCCTTTCAGACAGACAGCAACATGTGAGTGTCGTTTTGGAAAAAAAAAGCAGTGATGAAAAACTGGTGAAATATGTTCTTTCTTTCTTTCTTTCTTTCTTTCTTTCTTTCTTTCTTTCTTTCTTTCTTTCTTTCTTTCTTTCTTTCTTTCTTTCTTTCTTTTTCCTTCCCTCCCTCCCTTCATCCCTCCCTCCCTTCTTTCTTTTCCTCTTTCTCTTTCTCTCTTTCTCTTTCCTCTTTCATTCTCCCTCCCTCCCTCTCCCTCCTTCTTTTTCCCTCCTCTCTCCCTCTCTCTCCCTCTTCCCTCTCTCCCTCACCTTCTCTCTCTCCCGCCTCTCTCTCTCTCTCTCTCTCTCTCTCTCTCTCTCTCTCTCTCTCTCTCTCTCTCTCTCTCTCTCTCTCTCTCTCTCTCTCTCTCTCTCTCTCTCTCTCTCTCTCTCTCTCTCTCTCTCTCTCTCTCTCTCTCTCTCTCTCTCTCTCTCTTCCTCTCCCTCTCCCGAGTTGTAATTTGCAAAGAAAAAAAAAAGGCTCTTCTCCAAGATCAGGAAATGATTCTAGTCTCAGAGGGGGAAAAAGGATGCTTAGATTTGCCTGAAAGGAACAACATGTTTGTGGGCCTGTTGACTGATTGATCCGACCTGGATGCTGCCAGTTCTACAGCACCTGTTGGGGCAGGCGGAGAAAATGTTCTTGATTGATCCTGTTTGACCAGTTGCTGAATCGGAACGATTTGGCATAGGCAGCTGAAAAGAAACCGAAATCTTTCAGGCGTGGCTTTAAAAGGCCAGCTCTGCATCCTGGATGTTATAGGAGACTCTTTTCCTGCACGTTGGTGCTTTTCCTCTTGACAAAAGCCGTTTCGGAGTTTTAATGTTCTTCCAGGAAGGACCCAGAGGCAATTTTCAACCTCAACAAGACTCGTCTATCCGATCCTGACAAGAGCAGCTTTTGGCAGCCTCCCTGTCGAGAGCATAATTACTGCTGGCGATGCCAGCTTCGCCCTTGGAATAATGGCTAATTTCCATTGTAGGCTCTTGCTGGAGAAATCAGCCCTTTCTTGTGCAGCGGCAGCCACCAGGTGCAGCGCGACTGCCAGCCGAGCGCCTTGAACTGCTTTGTGGAAGCCATGTCCCAGTGCGTGCCCCCCATCCCCATCAGGCCCTGCGTGCTGAAGTACCTGGGCAAGACCCACAATCTCTGGTTCCGCTCCACCCTGATGCTGGAGCACCAGGCCTTCGAGAAGGGGCTCAGCCTGCAGATCAAGCCGAAACAGACCACGGAGTTTTACGAGCAGGAGAGCATCACTCTGCCCCAACAGGTAGGGCCCGAATTTGGGGTTTTCTGTGCTGGAAGGAAATAAGCCTGTGGGGTATCTGGGCCTAGGCGAAGAAATCCCCAGGAATGTAGTAAACTGGACAGGGGACAGATGTGAAGCCAGTGGGGCTACTCCGGGTTTAGGAGGGGAGCCCTCTTGGTTCTTTGCACCCCCGTCAGAAGGGCTGCTGTCTGAGGCGGTCGCTCAGCGAAGACCAGGTGCCTGCCACTTCACGTCGTTTGCAGTTGGGGTGGCTGTTAGATCTGGATAAATCAATCAATTGAGGCTGCTATGCCCTGATGTCAGGATGTTTGAGCTTTGTAGGGAGCGTAGGGAAGGGAGAGAGGGAGGGAGGGGAGGAAGGAAGGAAGGAAGGAACAAAGGGAGGGAGGGAGGGAAGGAAAGAAGGAAGATGGAAAGGGAAGGAGGGAAGGAAAGAAGTGAAAACGGGAGGAAGGGAGGGAGAAGAAGGAAGGAAGGAAGGAAGACTGATTTTAAAGAGGAAGGAAGGGAAGACGGAAGGGAGGGAGGGAGGAAGGAAGGAAAGGAAGAAGGAAGACTGATTTTCAAGAGGAAGGAAGATGGAAGAGAGGGAGGAAGGAAGGGAAGTAGAAGAAGGAAGGGAGACTGATTTTCAAGAGGAAGGGAAGGAAAAGAAGAAGGAAGACTGATTTTCAAGAGGAGGGAAGGGAAGGAAGGAAGAGAGGGAGGAAGGGAAGGAGAAGAAGGAAGGAAGGAAGGAAGGAAGGAAGGAAGGAAGGTTTAAGGCAGAAGAAAAGCCAGCAGGGTCCCAAGAAAATAGAGAGAGCAAGAAAGAAACTGCTTCCTTGATTTGGTCTGGTATAAATCAGGGCAAACAGCTTCCAATATTCTGCTACTCTACCGTATTGGAATAAAGTAGCACTCCTGGAATCCCAGTGGGGGCTCTTTCTTCACCTGTTCTACAGCATCTCGATGGGTTGACCGGCTTAATTATCAACCACTCCCTATTGATCTTAGGTTGCCTTTTGTCTTTTTTCCCTCTCCCCCCCCACCCCCAGGAAATCCTTGACTCCCTGGCAGAATTGTATTGCCTGCTGCAAGAAGAGGACATGTGGGCTGGACTGTGGCAGAAACGGTGCAAATTTCCCGAGACGGCCACCGCCATTGCTTACGAACAGCACGGCTTCTTCGAGCAGGTTGCGTGTTTTGTGTGTCTAGGTGTTTAACCAGACACCCCCACCCCACCCCCACCCCATCTATCGGATGAAAAATAAGGACCGCAGGAAGTTTCCCAACTGAACTGTGGGCACCTGCCAAGAGTTAGATAGGGTTCACCAGAATTCAAGAGAGGCTGGTTAGTTTGCTTGCGTTCGCTTTTCTTTAGTTTCATACCTCGCCAGAAACTGAACTGTTCTCGTTTCGTTCCCAGGCTCAGGAAACCTACGAAAAAGCGATGGAGAAAGCAAAGAAGGAACATGAAAGGAACAACGCTTCTCCAGCTATTTTCCCCGAATATCAGCTCTGGGAAGACCATTGGATTCGGTAAGTTAGTTAATTAAATCTGATGGTTGCTCCTTTTTTTTTTTTTAAAGGATGTTATGATGAATGTTGGGGCCTCTGGAGACCCAGATGACAGCGTTTAACCTAAATTTCAGAAAAATAACTGAGGAAGCCAACAGACTTTGTTCCACTTCCCTGAGGGCCTGTGTCTTGTTTGCAGCTTTGTAGAAACGTTCCTTGCTTTTAGTCAAACGGGTTTCTAAAGAAGCCTTTCATTTCATTTCATTCCACATGAAAGTTGCACTCAAGAGAGAGAGAGAGAGAGAGAGAGAGAAAAGACCTGGTTTTGTTGTTTCTCCTACCACGAATGTGTCCTCTTAAACGTGTCTGCGATGGTGTTCACAAGTCAAAATGGAGTAGAGTTATACATTATTTCAGATCCAGCTGCTAAGAAGAGAAAAATGGGGAACAAAAGACAGGAATTCGATGTGTGGGAAGGTAGCTCAGTTTTTTGAAAGTGTTCTGAGCAGACTTTCCCTAAGGGAAGTCTAAGGCTAAGGGTAGGATGAGCCTTGCCAACAATTCTTTAACCAGCCTTGTTGAATCCTTAATATAAGAGAGTTAGTTGGGTCTAGTGGAGAAGGCATCAGGCTAGGAACCAGGAAACTGAGAATTCTAGTCCTGCCTTAGGCATGAAAGTCAGCTGGGGAACGTTGGGTGAATCACCAGGAGACTGGGAATTCTAGTTCTGTCTTAGGCACAAAAGCCAACTGGGTGATCTTGAACCAATCACCAGGAGACGGTGAGTTCTAGTCTTGCCTTGGGCATAAAAGCCATCTGGGGAACTTGGGCCCATCCCAGGGAGACCGAGAGTTCTAGTTCCATCTTAGGCATCAAAGCTGGCTAGATGACCTTGGACCAATCACCAAGATAGGGCAAGTTCTAGTCCTGCCTTAGCCATGAAAGTCAGCTGGGTGACTTTGAGGCAGTTTCTCTCTCTTTCTCAGCCCAACCCACCTCAAGGGTTGTTAAATTATGGGGAAAACAGGACCAGGAAGATATGTTGGATATGTCCGCCTATTATTTGCAAAAATAAAGGCTGGATACAAGTAGACAAATGAACTGGGTTCCTGCTTTGGATCAGAGGCTAGAAAACTGGATTGAGGTTGCATTTCGTGTTGCCAGGTGTTCCAAGGAACTGAATCAATGGGAAGCTCTCACAGAATACGGCCAGTCCAAGGGTCACATCAACCCGTACCTCGTTCTGGAGTGTGCCTGGCGTGTTTCCAACTGGACAGCCATGAAGGAAGCCCTCGTACAGGTGAGTTGCGAATGTGAGCCAAGGCTCTGCCACCTTCACCTTGCGGAGAAGAGAAGATGATGGGGAAAGAGTGATCAGGATTTACAAAGGTCAGTTTACAAGTAGACCTTGCTTTACAGCCATTCGTTTACAAGACCGCTCAAACCTACAACAGGATTGAAAAAAATGACTTGCAACTTCTAATCTATTTCCCTGCCCCCCTCCAGTCTCTCCCATCTACCAGGTCAGGCAGCCTGTAATTCCACACACAAACGTCGACTGTGCAGTGCCAGCAGATGCACAGACAGACAGACAGACACAAAACCCCCAGAGGAAGGCTGTGCCCTGCTTGGGTAGGATTATTCCTGATGCAGGAGGGAACAGCTGTTTTCTCTGGCCATCAGCGCGTAGCCTCCCCATGAGGGACTGGCAGGTTTTGTCATCCAAGATTTCTTCAAGAGGAGAAAATGCTGATTGAGCACCGGCAGAGGGAATACAGACAAATGATTTTGGGGCTCAGCGGTCTCGTCTGGTGGCCAGGCAGCTTTTCGGCAGGAGTGTGTGTGGGTGTGCCTAAACACATACACATATGTACACACACGTACAGTGGCTGAGCAGTTAAAGATGCTGAGCTTACCAGCTGCAAAGCTGCCACAGCCTAGGTTCGAGACCCGAGCGCTGCGTGACGGCGTGAGCCCCCCGTTCCTTGCTGCAGCTCCTGCCCGCCTGGCAGTTTGAAAGCATGCAAAGGCGAGTAGATGAATAGGTACCACTTCGGTAGGAAAACAACAACATTCTGGGCACCTTTGGCACCCATCGCTCCTTGCTCATATCCCTCCTGATTTTCCAGATGACCTGCTTTGAGATGGTTAAGGCGAGAAGGAATGTTGGATTATGCCAATAAGAGATAGGAGAAATATTTAGAGCTCGGCGGAATTGCGTACATTCTCAAATGGGAGTCGATGGTGAGAAAGAGAGAGACACAGAACCAGATCCTGTAATTATAATTTATCCAACAGCATTCAAAATACCTTTGTAGAAATACCGTTTTCTGTCACGTGTTGTCCCCCCCCCAGTTTTGGGCTCCGTGCTGGCATTCCTTTGGCTTTTGAATTTGTTTCAAGGAGGAAATGGCCATATTGTCTGAGACACTTCCTTTTCTAGTCATTTTTGCTGTTGTTGTTTACTTGCTTAAAGCCAGCAGTGGAAGTGGTGCTTCCGCTGGTGCTAATTGAGATGTATTTCAATTTGGATGGCACGGTTTCAAGCGAAAAGTGCATGAGGGAATCAGCCAGCCACTGTTTTATTTAACATCACTGTAGCCGTTAGTGGCAGCAAAGATTGGCAACCAGAAAGGATAGGAAATCAGTTTATTGGGCTTGAAGGTTTTAGCTGAGCTTGGATTACATGTTGCAAGAATCCTGAACATAGACAGTCCTTGATTTATGACTGAGTGCTTGGCGTTCCCTGCTTGATACGTTCCATACCTTATCTTCAATTGCCCCAGTTCAGCATTCATGACCAAACCATGGTTTACTGGTCGCCAATATGCGCTTTCTTTTCTATTTGCTTTTTGACGGTATTTGAGGTGATGGCCAAGTTGTGTCAAGATATTTTATTTCAAGACAAGCATTGGAACTCGGATCTAGCGTTCGCTCTTGACTGTGGTTGGGGAGATTCCCTACTTCAAGAAATACGTTAAAGAAAGACTTCAGTACTCTACTTCCTAGCCCTCAACCCTTGCTCCCTTTCAGGAAATTCTTGCTTAAAATCAAAACGGGATTTAACAGCTGCCTTTACTGGATAGCAAGCCAAGATGTACGGTAACCTAAAAGACCATGCTTGTTTCTGGGTGCAAGGCAAACCATAGTTTCTTTCTTCCATTGCTATTTCTGGTAGCCGTCCCAAGAGGCAGCTTCAGACCGTGGGTCCATATTGGGACTAAGATCTGGGGTGCAGTAATCCGATATCACCCCTAGGTGGCAGGTGGCAGTTCCTGTGTCTCTTCACCGCCATCTAGTGGCTGTACAGATAATTTTCTATTTACAACAGCTCATTTAGTGACAGTTCCAAGTCACAACAGCACCGAAGAAAGTAACTTACGATCCTTTTCCACACCACCCCGGCAGCATCCCCAGGGTCACGTGATCCAAAATTCAGCTCTTGGCAACTGACTCACATTTACGACGGTTGTAGGCTGTATCCCTTTTTGTGTCCTCTGACAAGGCAAGTCAGTGGGGAAGCCAAATCCCCTTAAGAAACATGTTGCTAACTTAACAACTGCAGTGTTTCCCTTAAGAACTAGGGGGAGAAAGGTCGTAAAGTGGGGCGAAATACAAGTGTCTGGCTTAGCAACGGAAAATTTGGGCTCATATCCCAAAGTACGTATTTGATCCGCTTGTCCCAGACCGCACACTGTTGCATCCTTGCATCCTGCTGTGTCATCTCCACACACGGAACTGGAGTGGTGTGTGCTTATTTGCCTCTTAAACCCAACTCTGCACGCTAACCGTTCAGGTGAATTTTGAGATAAGCAACTGCTAGAGAAAGGCTGATTTTTTTCAAAGACGGCTTGTCTTCACCGCTAAACCCCTAATTTAGGCCTGCTGAGAGATTTGAGAACTTCAGATATAATAATCTTTTTTAAAAAACAAAACAAAACAAAACAAAGAGCCTCTTCGTATAGTTTGCTCAAATGTATATTTCAAGAAGGTTCTTATTGTCAGTGTATCCAGGGAGCTTTGCCAAGATCCTGGCGGAACCCGTCCTTAAGCTGAATGGTACTTAACGTTAAATGGATGCAGCATTAGAGGCACTAAAAGAAAAAAAAAATTAGAAGCTAGTGGCATTGCACAGTGTTGTCG
Organism: Bothrops alternatus; assembly: GCA_034064705.1. NCBI lineage: Eukaryota > Metazoa > Chordata > Lepidosauria > Squamata > Viperidae > Bothrops > Bothrops alternatus. The sequence continues at coordinate 285,687 of JARGCV010000438.1, forward strand.
GAGAATAATACTCCTGTGTTTTCTCAGCTGTGCTGCAAAGTTTGGGAAATGATACCTGCACAAGTGGTCCTCCACTTACGGCCACTGTTAAGCCCGAGTCTGCGGAGAGGAGCGGCATACAAATCCGAAAATAAATAAATTTCTATTGTTAAGTGAAACAGCTCTATTCTGATGGATGGATGGATGGGTGGGCGGGCGGGCGGGTGGAAGGAAAGGAAAGGAAAGAAGGAAGGAAGGAAGGAAGGAAGGAAGGAAGGAAGGAAAAATATTGGGTGAATGAGAAGGAAGGAGAAATTCTGAGTGAATGAGAAGAAAGGAAGGAGGAAAGGAAAGGAAAAATTCTCAGTGAATGAGAAGGAAGGGAGGAAGGAAAGGAAAGAATGAAGGAAAAATATTGGGTGAATGAGAAGGAAGGAAGGAAGGAAAAATATTGGGTGAATGAGAAGGAAGGAAGGAAAGATGGAAGGAAAAATATTGGGTGAATGAGAAGGAAGGAAGGAAGGAAGGAAGGAAGGAAGGAAGGAAAAAATATTGGGTGAATGAGAAGGAAGGAAGGAAGGAAGGAAGGAAGGAAGGAAGGAAGGAAGGAAGGAAGGAAGGAAGGAATGAATCCCAGGTCTGGAGGAGAGTCCCCAAAACACCCCAGAACATCCCATGTCTACCTTTATGGCCATCTCCATGAAATCTCCAAGCAGAGAACTAAAGTCAGTGGCGATTTTCTTTACTACAAGAAGTCCTAGACTTACAAAAATTTCTTTAGCTGGATCAAGCCCAGCATTTCATGTGCAATTAGTGAGAGGGCAAGTTTTGGGGGAAAATAAATATATATATAAAAAACGGAAGGCTGATTTATTATAAGGATTATGCAACCTGTGCCTCTTATTGAAATAGAAACCGATGTCCTTCAAACAGTGAAGGAACCCTTCATCACCAAAAGATTACCTTGAAACTGGAAGTTGCCTCTTTTTATTTCCCCCCTGCACAATTAAGAATGAAGGTGCAATATATTTTATTTTCCTTTAAAGAACAGGAACACTCTCTCCCTCTCTCTCTTTCTCTCTGCCTCTCACCCTCTTGATACATCTGAAGATAATTTTATAACAAGTGTATTTTGGCGGGCTGGATTTGTGTGTGTTTGCCTGTGTGCACCTCGGCTGCAGCTGTGCAGTAAAGAATAAATTGCAGGGTAGGCTAAGAGGCCTTGAATTGACGCCAAGTGAATAGATCATTCGTGACAGCTCCTCCTTGTGCAGGCTTGCGAGCTAAAAGGATGTGGCAAACACCAAGATTTTGGACCCCCCCTTTCAAGGGGCTTTTACTAATGAACTCCAGAGGGGAGGGTGGAACCCCCCACTGTCCTCCAGATTGGGGTATAAATTAAGCTGCTCTGATTTCGTTCTTGTTTCCTTTTTTTAAATTTTTTAATTTTTCCATACATGCAATTTTGAAAGCCTAATTATCTGAACGCCGCTAGTCCACAAGTCTTAAAGTTGCCAAGGTTGAGAACCCCTGGTCTGGATGGACTTTCACTGAGAGTCGTTTAGTGTACGAGTAATGTCCTCGGCTTACGACCACAGTGGACTTCCAAACTGCTGCGAGACATTTGTTAAGTGGGTTGTGCCCCGCTTTACAACCTTTGTTAAGTGAAACCCTGCAGTGGATAAGTGAGTAACTCGGTTGTTAAGGGAATATGGCTCCCCCCCTCCCCCTCCCATTGACTTCACTTGCCAGCAGGTCGCGAAAAGGGATCGCCTGACCTTGGGAGACCGCAACGCTCATAAGTCGCTTTTTTTCCCAGCACCGTCGTAACTTTGAACGGTCACTAAATGGAACTGTTTTATGTCGAGGACTAATCTGCAGTTGAAAGCTGTGGATAGCTGGTGGTGTTTTTTGTGCTGGGTGATTCAGCTCTTCGTCTTGAAAATGGAAGGGTTAGTTAGTGGGCTGCAGCTGCCAAAAAAGCCAACACAGTGCTAGGCTGCATTAAGAGAGGGATAGAATCAAGATCACATGAAATGTTAATATCACTTTACAAGGCCTTGGTAAGGCCACACTTGGAATCCGGCATCCAGTTTTGGTCACCACGATGTAAAAAAGATGTTGAAACTCTAGAAAGAGTGCAGAGAAGAGCAACAAAGAGGATCAGGGGACTGGAGGCTAAAACATGTAAGGAACGTCTGCTGGAATTGGGTATGTCTACTTTAATGAAGAGAAGGATGAGGGGGGACAGGATAGCAGCCTTCCAGTATCTCAGGGGCTGCCCCAAAGAAAAGGGAGTCAAGTTATTCTCCAAAGCCCCTGAAGGCAGGACAAGAAGCAACGGATGGAAACTAATCAAGGAGAGAAGCAACCTAGAACTAAGGAGAAATTTCCTGACAGTGAGAACAATTAATCAGTGGAACAACCTGCCTCCAAAAGCGGTGAATGCTCCAATGCTGGAAGTTTTTAAGAAGAGACTGGACAGCCATTTGTCTGAAATGGTATAGGGTTTCCTGCCTGAGCAGGGGGTTGAACTAGATGACCTCCAAGGTCCCTTCCAACTTTATTATTGTTGTTGTTGTTGTTGTTTTTGTTAAGATGTGGGTGTCCTAGTAAACCTGAATTTCTTGATGGTTTCAGTATGAAGACCATTGGTCTCCTCTTAAAAGAGGCAGAAACGAGCTTGGGAAACTGGGTCTTAATCAAACAAGAAGTTAAAGCAAAGAATCAGCCATTATAACACGGTTGAGAGAGGCAGTTTGATGTTGTGGTTAAGGCATCTGGCTAGACACCAGGAGACTGGGCGTGTTTTTCTTGGGAATTCCCTCGCTTCTGACACCTTCTCTATGCCCTCCTTTTGCCCCAAGGTGGAGCTCAGTTGCCCCAAAGAGATGGCATGGAAAGTCAACATGTATCGGGGATATTTGGCCATTTGCCACCCTGACGAGCAGCAGCTGAATTTCATTGAGCGCCTGGTGGAAATGGCCAGCGGGTTGGCCATTCGAGAGTGGCGAAGACTTCCCCAGGTGGTTTCTCACGTCCACACCCCACTTCTTCAGGTAAGACAGACCGATCTCCGGAGACGCCCAAGTGTTAGACTCCAAAACCTCTTTTAGCCTCTTTTATTGTTCCTCACCTGTAGACAGAATCTTGCCGAATTAAAACAGACTACTTGCTCCAGAAAAACATAGATCCTGGGAACTGTTGAGGAGGAGCTGTCTTCATCCTTTTTCTCATACACAACCGCATTGTCTCTTGCTTCTCTATGAATGCAACCCCTCCCTCCTGGGAATCCAGACCACATTCCACCGCACCAAGTCTTTGGCAAGCTATCATTTGAACTACGAAACAAGAGTGAATAACGAAACACAGAGGATTTTTGTCCCAAATGTTTGGAAAAGTTATTCTGGGATAAGTTAACCTCCTCTTAACCAGATGAAGAAAGCGTACACGGAGCAGGGCTTCTGAAATTTGCAGGCTCTTGATTGGTAGCTGAGTGGGTTCTTTGACAAACTTAGGCTCAACCAATGGCGGCTAAGAGCGATGTGGATGACCTCAATCATCTCCTCATTATTAGATTGCTTAGGTGGGCTGTGAATGGCAAGTTAGCAACATGGCAATAAAGCTACTCAGCAGTAATTACTTCCCCCCCCCTAGATCAGATAGTGGGTGATTAAGCACCTGCTTGAAAATTAAATTTATATGATGAATGGGGTAGGAAGAAGGTGACGCTCTTGTGAGAGCTGATACTGTGGCAATTACGGGTGAGTGGGAGAAGGGAGGCCACTTGGCTTAATTTATTTTACTTTCAGAGATTGTGCCAGAAGTCTAGCCCAACTTTTGGGGGTCCGAGAGACGCTTCCTCAGTTGATGAATAGCTCCTACAAGTGTTATCTTTCTCAGAGGAGGTCTTGCAAATGGCTTGTATCAGTTTACTGTCTCTGTGGGATTTGAATTCCAGCAGTGTTCATATGTCTGCTGGAACTTAAAACTCCCTGCGGTGTAGAATCTCTCTCTCTCTCTCTCTCTGTGTATCTTTGAAACAGCGAGGGAAATATTGCCGATTTCTGTGCCTAGTAAGTAAAGTTAGTCCTCAACCTGCAGCCTTAATGGACAGACTCCATTATAGTTGCAACTTGAGGACTAGCTGCATTGGAATGTATAAATATGTGTATGAAGTAAGGAAATAGGATGTGGAATATAGAAAATATACAATATGCAATGATAAATAAGTTATCTTTCCTCCTCCTCCTCCTCCTCCTTTTTCTCTTCCTCCTTCTTCATTTCCTCTTCTTCCTCCTCTTTTTTCTCTTCCTCTTCCTCCTCCTCCTCTCTCTTCTTCCTCTTCCTCCTTTCCTCTCCCCTTCCTCTTCCTTCTTTTCCTCCTCTTCCTCCTCCTTCTTTACTCTTCCCTTCTTCTTCCTCCTCTTCTTTCTCTTCCTCCTCCTTTCTTGCCACCTTCCTCTTCCTCCTTTTCCTCCTTCCTCCTTTACTCTCCCCTTCCCCTTCCTCTTCCTCCTTTTCCTCCTCTTCTTCCTCCTTTACTCTCCTCTTCCCCTTCCCCTTCCTCTTCCTCTTCCTCCTCTTCTTCCTCCTTTACTCTCCCCTTCCCCTTCCTCTTTGTCCTATTCTTCCTCCTCTTCTTCATCCTTTCCTCCCGCCTTTCTCTTCCTCCTCCTCTTCCTCCTCCTTTCTTGCTGCTTTCCTTTTCCTCCTGTTTCTCCTTCTCTTCTTCATCCTCCTTTCCTTCCGCCTTCTTTTTCCTCCTCTTCTTCCTCCTCTCCTCCCTTTACTCTCCTCTTCCCCTTCCCCTTCCTCTTCCTCTTCCTCCTCTTCTTCCTCCTTTACTCTCCCCTTCCCCTTCCTCTTTGTCCTATTCTTCCTCCTCTTCTTCATCCTTTCCTCCCGCCTTTCTCTTCCTCCTCCTCTTCCTCCTCCTTTCTTGCTGCTTTCCTTTTCCTCCTGTTTCTCCTTCTCTTCTTCATCCTCCTTTCCTTCCGCCTTCTTTTTCCTCCTCTTCTTCCTCCTCTCCTCCCGCCTTTCTCTTCCCCGCTCTTCCTCTGCCTCACCTCCAGGCTGCCCAGCAGATCATTGAACTCCAAGAGGCTGCCCAAATCAACGCAGGGTTGCAACCGGCCAACCTCGGGCGGAACAATAGCCTCCACGACATGAAAACCGTGGTGAAGACCTGGAGGAACCGGCTGCCCATCGTGTCAGACGACCTGTCTCACTGGAGCAGCATTTTCATGTGGCGGCAGCATCATTATCAAGGTGAGATCCTCTCCTCGGACGGGATTCTTTTCCTAAGATGTTTGGCATTTCTGCCTGTTTGGGAAGCGGAAAGAAAACACGACATACGTTGATGACCTTTGCAGCACCCCAGGATCACCTGATCGCCATTTGCCATCTTTCCAGCCGGCTTTCGACAGACCAAGTCAGTGGGAACACCGGATTTGCTTAATGACTCTGTGATTGACTGAACATCTGCAGTGACTTGCTTAATGACCAAAATGCTGCTAAAATTGGGCGTTGCTTAGCAACGGGAATTCTGGTACCGATTCTGACTAGCGGTAGATGCTTATATTCCGTCAACACCCAGCTCGAGGATCCAGATAAATCACCAGGTTCTTTCCGTTTCTGGAAAATCTTACTGTTTGTTGAATACATGGCATGGTCCCGTCGAAGCAAAATTTTAACTGCGGTTCCCAGACACCATCTCATAGAATTAAACAATAACCTCTCCGGCCAACCGCCCCCCTCACGAAGTCTCTGTAAACAATTTTACTTTGTTATGGGAACCGTCCGCTTCTCCTCCACACCTGCTGCAGTGTCCTTGGAAAGCTTTCAGGCTCCCAACGGTCTTCAGAGGAATTATAAAGGTTTTATTTCTCCGTCTAAACCAGGGGTAGGCAACCTTGGCTCTTTTATGACTCGTGGACTTCAACTCCCAGAATTCCTCAGCCAGCATGGCTCAGCATGGAAACCTCTCCCTTTCCCCTCAGCGTGGCTGGCTCAGGAATTCTGGGAGTTGAAGTCCACGAGTCATAAAAGAGCCAAGATTGCCTACCTCTGGCCTAGGCCTAGGCTGCTTTATGACTCATGGACTTCAACTCCCAGAATTCCTGAGCCAGCCTGGCTCAGCTTGGAAACCTCTCCCTTTCCCCTCAGCGTGGCTGGCTCAGGAATTCTGGGAGTTGAAGTCCACGAGTCATAAAAGAGCCAAGGTTGCCTACCTCTGGCCTAATCCTAGGCTGCTTTATGATTCATGGACTTCAACTCCCAGAATTCCTGAGCCAGCCTGGCTCAGCTTGGAAACCTCTCCCTTTCCCCTCAGCGTGGCTGGCTCAGGAATTCTGGGAGTTGAAGTCCACGAGTCATAAAAGAGCCAAGGTGGCCTACCCCTGGTCTAAGCACTTCTAAAGCAATACCTCTTCCCTCCCCTCCAAACTCTAATGGCACGTTTGAAAGCAAGAGGCAGGCAGCTGCCAAAGTTTCATTCTTGACATATTCATTCTGTGTTCCACCATTATTTTTTCCCTAAAACTCCTCTCTTATCACTTTTCTAGCCATTGTAAGCGCCTACGAGAACAGCGCTCAACACGACCCAAGTTCGAACAACGCCATGTTGGGCGTTCACGCCTCGGCCTCTGCCATTATCCAGTACGGCAAGATTGCTCGGAAACAGGGCCTGGTCAACGTGGCCTTGGACATCCTGAGCCGCATTCACACCATACCGACGGTGCCCATTGTGGATTGCTTCCAGAAGATTCGACAGCAAGTCAAATGCTACCTCCAGCTCGCCGGGGTGATGGGCAAAAACGAATGCATGCAGGTATGGCAGCCATCTTCTAGATAGGTGTTTCTCAACCATGGCAGCTTTTAAGAGGCGTGGCCTTCAACTCCCAGAATCCCCCAGCCTGCATGCTTTAAGATATGTGGCCTTCAACTCCCAGAATCCCCCAGCCTGCATGCTTTAAGATATGTGGCCTTCAACTCCCAGAATCCCCCAGCCTGCATGCTTTAAGATATGTGGCCTTCAACTCCCAGAATCCCCCAGCCTGCATGCTTTAAGATATGTGGCCTTCAACTCCCAGAATCCCCCAGCCTGCATGCTTTAAGATATGTGGCCTTCAACTCCCAGAATCCCCCAGCCTGCATGCTTTAAGATATGTGGCCTTCAACTCCCAGAATCCCCCAGCCTGCATGCTTTAAGATATGTGGCCTTCAACTTCCAGAATTTCCTAGCCTTTATTTATTCTTGGGTTCAAAAGTTCTTCAGTATTTGGCAGTGGTATCTAGGGAATTCTCTCCTGGGAAGTCCCGCGTTTTGAAACTTCTTAATTTGGTCTTTAGCTGATATGTATGTATTTTTGCAAATCTTGTTTCCAAATCTTTCTGATAGGGCCTGGAGGTGATCGAATCCACAAACCTGAAGTATTTCACCAAGGAAATGACCGCTGAATTCTATGCATTGAAGGGGATGTTTTTAGCACAGATTAACAAGTATGTATGTATGTATGTATGTATGTATGTATGTATGTATGTATGTATGTATGTATGTATATTGGATGAAATGTGACAGTAACCTCTGACAGTGTGTGTAAACAATACACAGGGATTTCAGGGGTGAGAAGTTTTGTTTGGCTCTTTTAATTCTCAAGATTCTGTGTGCAAAGCAAGAACTTCAGTGTGGGCCTGGCTGAGGAATTCTGGGAATTGAAGTCCACAAGTCCTAAAAGGGCCAGGTTTGAAGACCCCGGGAATTAAAGATCTTTTGAAAGAAAGCCAGCTCAGCTCTTGGTACACCCATTCCTCTTTCTTTCCATCTTGATGGAAAGACAACCCATCCTTCCTTTTTTTTTCACTTGAGAAGACCTCACAAATCAGGTGCAAGACCTTTCAGGGGCCCGCTTCTAGGCGGTCAATTTTTCAGAATTTGTCCACAGTTGACGCGGAAGCGAAGTTGAACGTGCAGACGGTGCTCTTTGCAGTCCTTGAAAACCAAAGACTTTTAAAACTGGAGGGGGAAAAAAATTACACTTGTTTGTCCACAACAACGCCAGCTTAGCCTCACAGTTGCAACAAGGTGGAAGCAATCCGTATCCTCTCCTGGGAAGGCAGAGAGTTTGAAATCAGGAAAAGGCCAATTAGTTGAGCGATAAAGTGCAATAACCTCTTTCTTTTTCAACCACCACGTGAGCATCTTCAGACGTTTCCTCTACAGAGGAAGTGTGGTTTAAATAATTTAGATGACTTGCTGGCTGTCAAAGGATTGGGGCAAGATACAATCTTCAAACACAACTTCACCCTTGTTCTCTTGTCAAAAAAAAAAAAAAGAGAGAGAGAGAGAGAAGAAAGAAGAAGCAGGAAAGGGGGGGGAAACTACGTACAGGGAGCCAGGGATCTGGTGTTTTCTATTTTGTAATTTTCAAGATGTCTGCTAAAACTTAGATTGAGTTGTGATCCTTGGCTAGCCTGTGGAAGAACCGGGGATTAAAGAGTTCACTTGGAGGGAAGGCTTGGTTGATTTCGCCGGCCGTTGCCGCGGGGAGAGATCCGCGGGGGGGGGGGAGATTAAAGAGTTATCAAAAGCGTTTGTGATCGAAAAGGCCAGACGGGAGGCAGAGACAAGAAACAAGCAGCTCAAAGACAAATCCAGTTGTTAGCCATCGAAAAGAGAAAATATGGCTGGCCATTTATCAGCTTGTTCGGGAATAAGTTGTACGGCTTTTGCAAAGTCTAGGATGCTGAAAGCTGGTTAGCAGGGAAAAGGAAGAGACGAAAAAGATGAAACTGAGTTAACGCCAAAGGCTAATTAGCTCTTTAATAAGCTATTTCACAGGGTTTATTTTGCATTTGGTGATGTTTTTTCACCCACTCTCATCCACTTTTTTTTTTCTCTTTTCTGCACAAATTCCTTGTGTGTGTCTAATTACACTTGTCCAAATAAACCTATTCTATTCTGTTCTATTCTATTCTATTCTATTCTATTCTATTCTATTTCTATTTCTATTTCTATTCTATTCTATATTTCTATTCTATTCTATTCTATAATTCTATTCTATTCTACAATCTGTCTATTCTATTCTATTCTACAATCTGTCTCTATTCTATTCTATTCTATTCTATTCTATTCTATTCTATTCTATTCCATCTTCTCTCTTCTCTTCTCTTCTCTTCTCTTCTCTTCTCTTCTCTTCTCTTCTCTTCTCTTCTCTTCTCTCTTCTCTTCTCTTCTCTTCCTCTTCTCTTCTCTTCTCTTCTCTTCTCTTCTCTTCTCTTCTCTTCTCTCTCTCTTCTCTTCATTTTCAGTTCCATCCTTGTCTTCTCTGTGTTGTGAAAATGCAACCTTTGCTTGGCTATTCAAACTGACTCCAGTTCCATTCCCTTATCCTCTCGGTACTGTTGGCTTAATACGCAGCAAGTAACCTTCCCTTCCATGGTCACCCCAGGTCTGAAGAAGCCAACAAGGCTTTCTCAGCGGCAGTTCAGATGCATGATGTGCTAGTTGAAGGCCTGGGCCCATGTGGGGGGATTACCTGGAAAACATCTTCGTCAAGGAGCGCCAGCTGCACCTCGGGGTCTCCGCCCTCACCTGCTACCTCCATGCCTGCCGGCATCAGAACGAAAGCAAATCCAGGAAGTATTTAGCCAAGGTGAGTCTTTTCTTTTGAAAAAAAAAAGAAACAGCCCGAGGCCCAGATGTGGGCTGTTTTTTTTCTTGCAGAGTCCTTCATGATCTCTTCACTTGGTTGTTTACTTACATATGAAGAGAAGGACGAGGGGGGGACAATGACAGCAGCCTTCCAATATCTCAGGGGCTGCCCCAAAGAAGAGGGAGTCAAGCACTTCTCCAAGTGCCTGAAGGCAGGGACAAGAAGCAATGGGTGGGAAACTAAGCAAGGAGAGAAGCAACGTAGAATTAAGGAAGGAATTTCTTGACAGGGAGAACAATTAATCCAGTGGAACGACCTGCCTCCAGAAGTTGTGGGTGCTCCATCACTGGAAGTTTTTAAGAAGAGACTGGACAACCATTTGTCTGAAATGGTATCGGGTTTCCTGCCTGAGCAAGGGGTTTCTTCCTTTGTTCTAGGTTGCTCATCTAGGTTGATGAGTTTCCATCCATTGCTTCTTGTCCTGCCTTCAGGCACTTTGGAGACTAGCTTGACTCCCTCTTCTTTGTGGCAGCCCCTGAGATACTGGAAGATTGCTATCATGTCCCCCCTCATCCTTCTTTTCATTAAAACTAGACATACCCAGTTCCAGCAAGAGTTCTTGATATGTTTTAGCCTCCAGTCCCCTGATCATCTTTGTTGCTCTTCTCTGGACTCTTTCTAGAGTACAAGACCTCTAAGATCTCATCCAGCTCTATGATTCTACGATTCTAGGTCCTTTGGCTCCCTGAGCTTTGATGACGACAAGAATACACTGGCCGATGCCGTGGACAAGTATTGCATGGCGTCCCGCCCATCCAGTGGCTGGCTTGGATCCCACAGCTCTTAACCTGCTTGGTTGGATCAGAAGGAAAACTCCTCTTGAAACCTCATTAGTCAGGTAGGGGAATGTGGGAAGCAGAGAAGGTACCATTCGAGGGATCACGTTCTAGAATGGTTAGCGCCTTGGAAATAAGGAGGAAAAGGAGCAGGCAAATCAGGTTTCAGATTTCTATAAAATCTTCTCTGCCACCCTCATCAGAACCTTTGTTTTGAGGTGAACCTAGGCTCTCCACCGGCCCCTCGTCTCTCTCTCTCTCTCTCTCTCTCTCTCTCCTCTCTCTCTCTCTCTCTCTCTCTCTCTCTCTCTCTCTCTCTCTCTCTCTCTCCTCTCTCTCTCTCTCTCTCTCTCTCTCTCTCTCTCTCTCTCTCCCTCTCCCTCTCCCTCTCCCCTCTCCTCTCTCTCTCTCTCTCTCTCTCTCTCTCTCTCCTCTCTCCTCTCCCCTCTCTCTCTCTCTCTCTCTCTCTCTCACCCCTCTCTCTCTCCTCTGTATAAATCATTATTAATTGATTTCACGGAGTCAGAAGGCTAGATATGAATCAGTGGGCAGGTTGCTGTATCACAATACTTTGGAGACGGCCTTTGCATTTTTAACGGGCGCTTCTTCCTTGTGCAATAGGTTGGACGTGTCTACCCTCAAGCGGTTTACTTCCCCATAAGGACCCTCTATTTGACATTGAAGATAGAACAACGGGAGCGCTACAAAAGCGGTAAGCAGCGGGAACGTGACAGTGCTACAACCTCAGGGGCTGGCTCGTAGGTCAGGGAAAATTGAGTGATTTGGTCTCCCGTGGCTGGAAAGACCGGCAGATCCTTGGTTAGCCTCCTTTCCTAATTGAAGAACAGGATCAGATGGTCCTTGTTGAACTCTTTCATTGCTGTTTTAATGATATTTTCCAGGATGGCTAGAATTTAGCCCTTCTAAAAATTGCGACTCCAGTCAGGGTTTCATTTTCTGGGGCTTGGTGCTCTCTAGGCTGGGTGGTTTTCTTGCAGATGTTTCATTACCAAGCTAGGTAACATCGTCAGTGCTGGAAGGGAGTGGAGTTTGTAGTAAGAGATGGAGGAGGGGAGGGGGAGGAGGGGTGGAGAAGGAGAAGGAGGACGAGGAGGAACGTGGGGTCCTTGGTGCTCTCTGAGCTTGGTGGTTTTCTTGCAGAAGTTTCATTACCAAATTAAGTAATGTCATCAGTGCTAGAAGAGAATGGGGGTTTTGGTGACAGAAGGTGGATGGGAGGGGGAGGAGGAGGAGTGGAGGAGGAGGAAGAGGAGGAGGAGAGGAGGAAGAGGAGGATTGTGGGGCCCTTGGCGCTCTCTGAACTTTTTGGTTTTCTCGCCGACGTTGTATTATCAAGCTAGGCAATGTCATCAGTGCTAGAAGGGAGTGGTGTTTGTGGTAGGAGGAGTAGCAGGAGCAGGAAGGAGGAGGAGGAGGAGGAGGAGGAGGAGGAGGAGGAAGAGGACTGTGGGGTCCTTGGTGCTCTCTAACCTTGTTGGTTTTCTCACAGACATTTCATTACCAAACTAGGTAACATCATCAGTGCTAGCCCTTGGGTCTCGAACTGCCCATCTTCTGATCGACAGCCCAGCATTCATAACCGCTAGGCATGTGCCCCGTTTCGGATATTACACACCCTATAACCATAGAGTTCCAGAAGTTTCCCAGCTTGGTCTACTCGAAGGGCTGACACCTTCTCCTTCCCATCTTCCCCCACCAAAGATTCCGGACAGCAGCAGCCGAGTTCGGTGGGAAGCCAGTCCTCATTCTGCGTCGGACCCCGGACCGATCCGAGCGACGGCCCCCATGTGGCGATGCAGCCGCATCATGCACATGCAACGGGAGTTGCACCCAACGCTCCTCTCGTCTCTGGAGGGGATTGTGGATCAGATGGTCTGGTTCCGAGAAAATTGGCATGAGGAGGTAAGCTGCCCTCGAACCGGGGGCGGTGGGTTTGCGGTTTGGAGTTGCGGAGGGGTCGAATTCATGTTGCAGAACATAAGAATTTTGATTCACGTGAAATGAGAGTAGCAAGAGCACTTAAGACCTATATACCACTTATATATACCAACAATCTGGGTCCTCGTTTTATTGGATTTTTGGCTACCTGTGGTTCTGTTTTGACCTCTTGCAATATTGTGCTGTGGGTTTGTTTTGTATTTTCATTACACAACTCTCTCTTTTTCTCTCTCTCCCTCTCTCTCCCTTTCTCTCCCTCTCTCTCCCTTTCTCTCTCCTTCCCTCCCTCTCCTCTCTCTCTTACTCTCTCTTCTTCTCTCTCCCTCTCTCTCCCTCCTTCTCTCTCCTTCCCTCCTTCTCTCCTTCCCCCCTCTCTCTCCCTCTCTCCCTCTCTGTCCCTCTCCCACCTCTTTATCCCTCTCTCTTTCTCTCCCTCCATCTCTCTCCCTCTCCCTCCCTCCCTCCCTCTCTGTGACCTTTTACCACCGTTAGGTGCTCCGACAACTCCAGCAAGGCCTGGCCAAGTGCTACTCGGTGGCCTTTGAGAAGAGCGGGGCTGTTTCCGATGCCAAAATCACACCCCACACCCTGAATTTTGTCAAGAAGCTGGTCAGCACCTTCGGAGTGGGCCTGGAGAACGTCTCCAACGTCTCCACCATGTTTTCCAGTGCGGCTTCCGAATCCCTCGCCAGGAGGGCCCAGGCCACGGCTCAGGATCCCGTCTTTCAGAAACTGAAGGGGCAATTCACAACCGGTCAGTTACTTCTCGATGGACCAGGAATTGAGTTTTGGGGGTGTTTTTTTTTGTCACCATTCTCAACCCCAGTTTTAAAGGAACCAAGGGCTCTCCAAATTTTGGAATTTATCTTTGAAGCAGGATATTGTCTCTTCTTAGTTTGGAAGGAGGGGGTGGCGGAAGCAGCAGGAAAGAGGAAAGTTTTGATAAATATAGGTAGTTCATATTTGTTTGTTTGTTTAAAACATGCATTTTTCACATTTTCAAATACTGTGGACACAATTTGGGACTCGTTGTAGTTGTGTGATTTTGGGGTGGAAAAAACAACAACTGTCCAGAGAGGCAGATTTTCTTAAATTTCGGAAATAGAATTCTTGAAGCCATCAGAATGGCGAAAGGATCCTTTTTGCGAGGGACGATAATGAAAAGCCTCTTTCTAATATCTTCCGTGGAGTCAGGATATTTTATTTTTCAATTACGATTAGGCCCGACTAATTAAGATGAAAATAGCCATTTTACTTCGCCCAAGATGAGATTTGGCTGTAATCTGTTACAAAGTTGGACCTTGAATTAATGTTGAAAGATGGAGGGGAAATGTCTGCCATTAAGGCGGTCAGCGGGCTTGAAGTTTGGACTTGTGGAATTTAATTTGTTTTTGCAGAAAATAAATTTTTTGATTAATGTGAAACGGGACTAGCATCTCCCTGCTGCTGGATTAATGACATTTTAATCACCGTACTGTTCTGCAGCCGATTCAAATCTTCCGGGTTTATAATGTCTTTGCGCCAATTGTACAGAGAGTCCTCCACTGACAGTTCAACGCGACAAGAACACTGGAAAAGTCCCTGCCCTGTCCTTGTTGGCGGGAATGTTCTTCGTAGTTCCTCGATTGGGCTGTTTATTCTTTGGTTGTTTCTCTGAGTTGTTAGGAGGATCTTGATTGGGGGGGTATTGTTTACTTCTTGATTCTTGAGTCTAGTATTAATTTAGTACTGAAAGGGCGAGCCAATTTGTATATGAACAGAGAGCAGACTATACTCCATTGTAGCACTGATGATGTTATCTAGTTTGGTAATGAAACATCTGCAAGAAAACCTCCAAGCTCAGGGACACCAAGGACTCCACAATCGTCCTCCTCCTCCTCCTCCTCCTCTTCCTTTTCTTCCTCCTCCTCCTCCTCCTCCTCTTCCTTTTCTTCCTCCTCCTCCTCCCTGCAAACTCCACTCCTTTCTAGCACTGATGATCTATTCTATTCTATTCTATTCTATTCTATTCTATTCTATTCTATTCTATTCTATTCTATTCTATTCTATTCTATTCTATTCTCTACACTCCACTACACTCTACACTCTTCTATTCTATTCTATTCTATTCTATTCTATTCTATTCTATTCTATTCTATTCTATTCTATTCTATTCTATTCTATTCTATTCTATTCTATTCTATTCTATCCCTTATTCTATTCTATTCTATTCTATTCTATTCTATTCTATTCTATTCTATTCTATTCTATTCTATTCTATTCTATTCTATTCTATTCTATTCTATTCTATTCTATTCTATTCTATCCCTTATTCTATTCTATTCTATTCTATTCTATTCTATTCTATTCTATTCTATTCTATTCTATTCTATTCTATTCTATTCTATTCTATTCTATTCTATCCCTTATTCTGTTCTGTTCTATTCTATTCTATTCTATTCTATTCTATTCTATTCTATTCTATTCTATTCCTTATTCTGTTCTGTTCTATTCTATTCTATTCTCTACACTCTACTACACTCTACACTCTATTCTATTCTATTCTATTCTCTACACTCTACTACACTCTACACTCTTCTATTCTATTCTATTCTATTCTATTCTATTCTATTCTATTCTATTCTATTCCTTATTTTGTTCTGTTCTATTCTATTCTCTACACTCTACTACACTCTACACTCTATTCTATTCTATTCTATTCTATTCTATTCTATTCTATTCTCTACACTCTACATTCTATTCTATTCTATTCTATTCTATTCTATTCTATTCTATTCTATTCTATTCTATTCTATTCTATTCTATTCTATTCCTTATTCTGTTCTGTTCTATTCTATTCTCTACACTCTACTACACTCTACATTCTATTCTATTCTATTCTATTCTATTCTATTCTATTCTATATTTCTATTCTATTCTATTCTATTCTATTCTATTCTATTCTATTCTATTCTATTCTATTCTTATATTTTCCAATATCTATTCTATTCTATTCTATTCTATTCTATTCTATTCTATTCTATTCTATTCTATTCTATTCTATTCTATTCTATTCTATTCCATTCCATTCCATTCCATTCCATTCCATTCCATTCCATGCTATTCTATTCCATTCCATTCCATTCCATTCCATTCCATTCCATTCTATGCTATGCTATTCTATTCTATTCCATTCCATTCCATTCCATTCCATTCCATTCTATGCTATGCTATGCTATGCTATTCTATTCTATTCTATTCCATTCCATTCCATTCCATTCCATTCCATTCCGCATTCTATTTTGTTTCTATTCTAACTCCCTCACCTAGCAACAGAAATTTGGGGCTAATTTAGGGTGGTAAGTGGAGGACCCCCCGCAGTTTCTTTTTTTCCTCCCAGCGCTAAAGCTCTTAATCCACCTGTCCGTTATTCAGTGTTTTCAGAGCTGAATCCAAAATGTACTTTTCCATCAACTGGTTTGTCCTGTTTTTTTGTTCCATCCGAAGCCCTTCAACCCGCCTCAGGTAACAAAGATTGTATTTCGGATTGATGCCGAAAGAGATTTGATTTCTAACCTCATTAAGCCGACGGCAGAACGGGCAACTGCGGCTCGCGCCGTTGACATTGCTGAAAAAGGGCAATCTTTTGCCCTTTTTTTAAAAAAAAAAAGTCTGGATGCCGTTAGACAAGCCCAGTGTGCAGCCTTTTTGGCATGAACAAAGACACCTCATTAATTGTGTCGTCTCTCGCCGTTCTCGTCCGGCCTCGCAAAGCCAAAACAAGAACCCGGAAGAAGATAGAGTGAATTAAAAGTAAGCGTTTTCTGTTGAGGAAAAATGAATCCTTACTGTACAAAGAATGACACACTTAAAAATATAACAACAATACTGCTGATTTCTCTCTCCGCCCCCTCCGATTTTGCATATTGTTGTTGGCAAAGAGGTTGTATGTCCCCGTTGGGGGACATATTTCTGCGCTTCAGGTAGCCGAAATTATCCAACGTGATCGGCGCGTTGCATCTTTCTCACCCATCTGCCAAGCCGTTTACTCCAGTTGTTCACTAGAGGGTAGACTTGGAATTAAAGTTGAGGTTTTTTTTTTCCCCCTATCCTTCATCATCGACCCAAGAGATGCTGGAAAAGATTTGGGGCACTTTTCTTTTTCTTTTTTGAGAGAGAGAGAGAAAAAAAGAAGTGTTTGGTACAATAAATCTAAGTCAAGATGAATACGAGCCATCCATCTCGTTCTTAACGGGCATCCTGCAAAATGTGTTTTTGGATCAGTGGCCTCTTGGTAGATGTGTTGCGCAAGGCACAAGCGTGTTGAGTATTACAATGCATTATCCACCAGCTTGACAGTCCTCCGATCGAAAAGGAGAATATAAATCTAAGGGAATAAATGGATTGGTGCCACGCAAAATCCATGAGAGAGAGGGAAAGAGAAAGAGAGGGAGAGAGAAAGGGAGAGAAAAAGGGAGAGGGAGAAAGGGAGAGAGAGAAAGAAGAGGGAGGGAGGGACGGAGAGACGGAGAGAAAGGGACAGAGAAGGGGAGAAAGGAGAGGGAGGGAAGGAGAGAGGGAGGGACAGAGGGAGATGGACAGAGAAAGAGAGAGGGACAGAAAGGGAGAAAGGGAAAGAGGAGAGGGAGGGAAGGAGAGCGGGATAGAGAGGGAAGGAGAGAGGGACAGAGAAAGGGAGAGAGAGAGAGCATCTTTCCTGCCTCACCTGTCTCAGGTACGAACGAGGAGGCTGTTCTATAGAGATGAGCTGAAGCTGCCTCAAAATGGCACAGGCCCTCTTTTTATTTATTTATTTCCCTCCTCCCCCCCTAGCAAAAAATGATTGGGTTATTTTGATGTATGTGTCATACTTCGGAGCAGGGCTGAAGAATTTTAGTTTTGAGATGGCAGCCTGTTTCAATCTTCCCTCCCCTCTGGCCGGCTGGGGATGATGGAGGAGATTGTCAAGCACATTTAGAGGGCATCGAAACACGGGGTGTGCATGTCATTCTGCAGTTTCAAAGGCTGGGTGTGTGTGTAAGATGTACTGAAAACTTGGTGACGTGCTGATCCTCTGTCTTAGTCCTTGCTAAAGGGATTAAAAGATTGGAATTTGAAAAGAGGGGAATTTAGCTGCTGGATGCTGCTTAGCAACTCTTTTTAATGTCTTTTTTTTGGAGTAATACAGAAGGAGGAGGAAGGGAGGAGGAGGAGGAGGAGAAGCAGAAAGGTGGAGGAGGAGGAGCAGCAGCAGGAGGAAAAGAAGCAGGAGGAGGAGAGGCAGAAAGAGGAGGAGGAGGAGGAAGAGGAGGAGAAGCAGAAGGAGGAGAAGTAAATGGAGGAGAAGGAGAAGCAGAAAGAGGAGGAGGAGGAGAAGGAAAAGGAAGGAAAAGAAGCAGCAGGAGGAGGAGAATCAAGGAGGAGGAGGAGAGGCGGAAAGAGGAGGAGGAGGAGAAGCAGAAGGAGGAGAAACAAGCAGAAGGAGGAGGAGAGGTGGAAAGAGGAGGGGGAGAAGGAGGAGGAGGAGAGGCAGAAAGAGGAAGAAGAGGAGGAGAAGCAGAAGGAGGAGAAACAAGCAGAAGGAGGAGGAGAGGTGGAAAGAGGAGGAGGAGGAGAAGGAGGAGGAGGAGGAGAGGCAGAAAGAGGAGGAGGAGGAGAAGCAGAAGGAGGAGAAACAGAAGCAGAAGGAGGAGGAGAGGTGGAAAGAGGAGGAGGGGGAGGAGGAGGAGGAGGAGAGGCAGAAAGAGGAAGAGGAGGAGGAGAAGCAGAAGGAGGAGAAACAGAAGCAGAAGGAGGAGGAGGAAGAGAAGGAGCATTCCAGATAGAAGATGCTTTGCCTTTTATTAAATATACATTTCTCTTTAAGGAGCAGTTACTTTTTTAGTCACCCATTGGACCTTTTTTATAGGATGGCCCTGAAAATAAAGATGTCTGTTTGGCTTAAGCTGGAGCTTAACAAATCCCAGTCACCAGTTTTTGTTACTTAAACACAGCGGGCGGATTTGGAAATAAAAATACTTGAAAGATACCGAAGTCAGTCTTTCGCCATCCGCGGGTTCCTCTTTCAATTAAATTTGATATAACACTTCCAAAGCGGTTAACAGCAAATCGACTAATAATACAGAACCACACATTATTAAATATGATTGTGGGGTAATAAAAACCAGACAGTTAGGGACAAATGGAATACAAAATGCGAGACATGCCATGAAAATAATATTAGGGCAGCGGGGAGGGGGGGGGAGATTAAAATGATCCAGTGCCACTGCCTTGTCAATTGCTGTTTAGGAACAGTCTATGAAAATGCCAGACCAAAATAGAAAATATACGTGCTGTCAAAAGTCTTGAAAGGCAGATATTGGCAACTCTCTCTTTAGGCAAGATAATTGCCGTGCCACCAACAACTCATCGATTGCTGTTGTCCTGATTTAACTGTTAGGGATAGCTTTCTTTCTTTCTTTCTTTCTTTCTTTCTTTCTTTCTTTCTTTCTTTCTTTCTTTCTTTCTTTCTTTCTTTCTTTCTTTCTTTCTTTCTTTTTAAAAAAAGTTTTCTAAACTGGTATGAGTCTGTATTGATTGGGCAGCTTATAAGTTGAATTGAAGGAATGAATGAGATTTGATTTCCTCTAAACAAATCTGAACGTTCGGCGTATTTCCCCCCCCCCCAAAATGATAATATGTTTCTGTAGAGCAGGGGTTCTCAACCTTGGCAACTTTAAGACTTGTGGACTTCAACTCCCAGAATTCCTCAGCCAGCTTTGCTGGAGTTGAAGTCCACAAGTCTTAAAGTTGCCAAGGTTGAGAACCCCTGCTATAGAGCAATATTTCGTTCTATAAACGAAATTGCACATCAACCTTTTGAAAGTTTACCTGGGAGGGAACCATCTAGCTACTCTTATGCAGTGAACACAGAACGAAATATTTAGATTTTTTTTTCTTTCTTTTAAAAGTAGGGCAACCCCAGCAGCAAGTAACACCCACAAAATGTCAAAAGAGGGGCATGTTTCGTTTTGTATTCCGTTTTGACTCCTGTGTAAGTTGGAACAGACCATCTTCAGTCACTGTGGCTTACCTCTTTTAAACCTTGGGTTAGAGGATAAAGTACCGAAAAACCTTAAAAGCTTGACCAACTTGATTGCGTAGGATTTATACTCCGCTTTTTCCGCTCCAGCAAGCAGTCAGGGCGCTAAGCTACTTTTAACAAAACATCAAGATTCAGAACAATAAAGTCAACACAGAAATCATACAGCCGTTAAAAATTTGGTGAGAAAAACTACATCTTCCCAGATTTCCTACAGCTCTGAAGATGTACGATATTCTTGTTTTTGGGGGTTTTGTTAACATTTTTCTTACCCTTTTCATTGGGACATCCTTTTAAACTGGTAGGAAGGTGAGGCAAAGGGAATAAAATTCGGAAAATCAACTTAACGGAGTCTGCATCACAAATACCGTAATGCTTTCCATCCTGGTTTTTCACAAATGGTTTTCTTCTTCTTCTTTTCTTTCTTTCTTCTAGATTTCGACTTTAGTGTGCCGGGCTCCATGAAACTCCACAATCTCATTTCAAAACTGAAGAAGTGGATCAAAATCCTGGAGGCCAAAACCAAGCAGCTGCCCAAATTTTTTCTCATTGAGGAAAAGTGCCGTTTTCTTAGCAATTTCTCTGCCCAGACTGCAGACGTGGAAATTCCAGGAGAATTTCTTATGCCCAAACCAACACACTACTACATCAAAATTGCCCGGTAAGGGAAGGCGGGTAAAATGGAGAACTTGGCTGTAGTGTTGTGATCCTGGATACTGTTATCCAAGCTTTCTTGACGAGCAAGATGCTTTTGAGGGTAGAAAATACTGATAAAAGAGGATCTGTGTAGCTCAGGGTTGAAGTGTGGGATCCTTGGTGCTCTCTGAGCTGGGTTGTTGTTTTCTGGCGAACGTCTCATTACCCAACTATGTAACGCTGTCAGTATTAGAAGGGAGTGGGGGTTGCGGAGTGGAAGAGGAGGAGAAAGGGAAGGAGAAGGAAGAGCGAGAGGAAGCCACTGGGGTCCTTGGTGCTGTCTGAGCTTGATGGTTTGCCTGCAGACATTTAATTACCCAACTAGGTAACATGATCAGTGCTAGAAAAGAGTGGAGTTGGCGGAGTGGAGGAGGAGGAGGAGAAGAAGGAGAAGGAAGAGGAAGACTGGGAGGGGGGGTTCCTTGGTGTACTCTGAGCTTGATGCTTTTCTTGCAGACATTTAATCACCCAACTAGGTAACATCGTCAGTGCTAGAAGGGAGTGGAGGAGGAGGAGGAAGGAGGAAGGAAGGGACTGTGGGATCCTTGGTGCTCTCTGAGCTTGGTGGCTTCCTTGCAGACCTTTCACGACCCAACTAGGGAACATCATTAGTGCTAGAAGGGGCTTGTCTATAAACAGAGAGCAAACTCTGCTTCTTTCTAGCACTCACGATGTGCAAAATAAGAGTGGAAACCGGTCGTTAAGTCTTTCTTCAGTGCCGTCGTAACTTCAAACGGCCACTCTCCGAATATTTGTAAGTCAAGGACTACCTGGTATATAGACCAGTCTTTTTCCAACCTGGGAGAAGCTTAGAAGCCGGCTGCGACTCAGGGATCCCGTAGTCCACAATTGTGGACTTGAGGAGACCACAGTCCAGTAAGGCTGGTGCTCAGGACAAGCATCCTCTCAGGGGTTGTGTTGTTTCTGGCTCAGAAAAGTGTTTCCGGTTGCGTTCTCCAGCGTGCTCCTCCCCCCCCCCCCCCGTGCGTGTTTTCAAGAAGTTTTGTCGCTCTGTTTGGAGGAGACAAAAGGACGGTGTGAATCCGTGGCAGCTTTTCACAGAAAACACTAATCTCAGCTGAGCCCCCGGCAATAGGAAAACGCAGTTGCTTAAAAAGGTTGTATCGTTACAGAAATTCATAATGCCGGTGTTTTGTCGAGCAGCATAATGGGCTTCCTATTGTTAGCATTTTTAAGTAAGGTAATAGAATTCCTCCTCTCTGTTTTTTTTCTGGCTTTCATCTCAAAAGGAGGGGGGAGAAAAGGAAGCTTTAAGAATCTGAAAATTCAGCTGCTTTTTATCCTTTTTTTTCCCCCCTCGATAGATTCATGCCCAGAGTAGAGATAGTCCAGAAACACAACACAGCAGCCCGAAGACTCTACATCCGGGGCCACAATGGGAAGATCTACCCCTACCTTGTCATGAACGATGCTTGCTTGACCGAGTCGCGTCGAGAGGAACGCGTCCTGCAGCTTCTCCGCCTCCTGAACCCTTGTTTAGAAAAGAGAAAAGAGACCACCAAGAGACACCTTTTCTTCACTGGTGAGTTTGAAAAGGTTGAGGGGGACCAGAAATGCTTTAACATTGGGGGAGATTGTTCTCTGTTCGGTGAACTGTGAGAAGGATAGGCCAAAGTCAGAACATAGAAGATAGGGATGGAAAAGGGAGCTCAGAGGTGTTCTAGTCCAACCCGCTGCTCAAGGCAGGAGACCTTATACCAGGGGTCTTTAAACTTGGCCCTTTTATGACTGTGGACTTCAACTCCCAGAATTCCTCAGCCAGGTACGCGTGCCTGGCTGAGGAATTCTGGGAGTTGAAGTCTACAAGTCATAAAAGTGCCAGGGTTGAAGACCCCTACCTTATACCATCCCAGTCAAACGATTGTCCAATTTCATCTTAAAAACCTCCAGTGTTGGAACATTCACCGGTTCTGGAGGCAGGTTGTTCCACTGGTCAATTGTTCTCACTGTCAGGGAATTTCTCCTTAGTTCCAGGTTGCTTCTCTCCTTGGTTAGTTTCCATCCGTTGCTTCTTGTCCTGCCTTCAGGCGCTTTGGAGAATAGGTTGACCCGCTCTTCTTTATGGCAGCCCCTGAAATATTGGAAGACTGCTCTCCTGTCACCCCTATTTCTCCTTTGTTCTACCTTGGATCTCTCTTGAACAAGCTTCTATCTTCTTCTGCCCTCTGGTGCTCTAGAGAATAATTAAAGAGTTCAGAGCAGATCTACTAATATGGTGACGGTTCTGGAAACCACATCCTGTGATGGACAGTGAAAGGATCTGGAGATGTTGAGGCTCCCAAATGGATGAACGAGGGGAGACGTGATTGTCATCTTCAGATAGCTGAAGGATAGTTAAATGGACTTATTCTTTGTGGCCTCAGAGGGCTGGAGCAGAACCAGTAAATTGTAAGGAACGGTTGCTAGAATTGGGTATGTCTAGTTTAATGAAGAGAAGGATGAGGGGGTGACAGGATAGCAGCCTTCTAATATCTCAGGGGCTGCCCCAAAGAAGAGGGAGTCAAGCTATTCTCCAAAGCGCCTGAAGGCAGGACAAGAAGCAATGGATGGAAACTAACCAAAGAAAAAAGCAACCTAGAACTAAGGAGAAACTTCCTGACAGTTAGAACAATTAGCCAGTGGAACAACCTGCCTCCAGAAGTGGTGAATGCTCCAACACTGGAAGTTTTTTAAGAAGAGACTGGACAGCCATTTGTCTGAAATGGTATATGGCAGAGGTAGGCAATCTTGGCTCTTTTGTGACTTGTGGACTTCAGTACCCAGAATTCCTGAACCAGCCATGCTGACAGGAATTCTGGGAGTTGAAGTCTACAAGTCATAAAAGAGCCACGGTTGCCTACCCCTGGTATAGGGTTTCCTGCCTCAGCAGGGGTTGGACTAGATGACCTCCAAGGTCCCTTCCAGAGGAACAACCGGATGATACAAGCTGAGTCAATCAGTGGAACAGGCTGTCCTGTGAATCGGTGATGTCTTCTTCCCTGGGCGATCCTCTTTCAGAGATGTATATCTTGCAGAGTAGGAAGTTGGACTGGTCATAAATGGTCATAAAATTGGGCATGATTCACTTAACATGCGTCTTGCTTAGCAGCAGAACTTAACAGTCGCTGTGTTGGCAAAATAACACAATGCTGGCATTGTTCATTCATACCGCTCTGTTCAAATGTCAGATTTCTCTTCCGTTACAATTTATGTGCGTCGTCTTTTATTTATTTATTTTTTTTGCTTCTCAATTATATTTGATTATACCATTCAACAAAACCTTTTGGTTCTGGAGGCTTTTATTTATTATAGGGGTTTTTTTTTTAACCGTTCCGTGAGTTTACTGATGGCTGACTATACATATATTGGCCTGTCGCACGCTTTGCATATAATAAAAGGAAAAAACAAACAAACAAGCGCCCACCAAGAATAGGCTTGGAAAGTAAATACTTCAATCAGAGTCATTTTTAACAACCCATTTGAGATGGGATGTATTGTTACTTTAATGCTTTTTTTCTCCCTCCCCCTTTCTCTTTTCTGCACCCAAATTTTGACAGCTCTTATTTATTTGCAACAATTCAGGCTATCTGAGGCTTGGCAAATTAAAAACCCGATGTAGCTTTTCTAAGCCTGTCTTTAAAGAAACAGCAATCCGGCAGGGTCCATAAAAGGGAAGGTAGACTTTGTGAAGGCTGATGACTCATTTAATGACCGCATTGCTTAGAGCAGAAGACCAACATTTCATGCCTTAACTAAAGAAAGCAAACTTGGGTTGTTAATCTGTACAAAAACCACCCTTCCTTCCTGCCTAAGAGCAGTGTAAGAAAAGAGCCAGCAGAGCTGGGGAGGGTGGAGTTAAGTGTGTCATCAGCCTAGAGTTCTTAACGTGGCCACAAATGGTTCAAGTCCAACCCCTCTTGACTTCCATTGACTGTTAATCTGGCACCAATTTAATAATGACCAGATTCTTGTGTATAGGCTTGAGCAATACATCTTTGAATTATAACGTAACCTATTTGCAATCAGCTAGTGGCCTTCAGATCTCCAGTAGCATGGTCGAGCAACCGAGGCAGGGAACCGTGCATCCTTCCCAGAGTTATATGTTAGCTTGTTCAGACTTAATCTTTGCAAGGTTGATTGTCAGTTTTGGGTGGTCTTATTGTGATCTCTCTCTCTCTCTCTCTCTCTCTCTCTCTCTCTCTCTCTCTCTCTCTCTCTCTCTCTCTCTCTCTCTCTCTCTCTCTCTCTCTCTCTCTCTCTCTCTCTCTCTCTCTCTCTCTCTCTCTCTCTCCTTTCTCTTCTTTCTCTCTCTCTGTCTCTCTCTTTTCTTTCTCTTTCTTCTTTCTTTCTCTCTTTTCTTTTTCTTCTTTCTTTCTCTCTTCTTTCTCTCTCTCTCTTCTTTCTTTCTCTCTCTCTCTCCTTTCTTTTCTTTCTTTCTCTCTGTCTCTCTCTTTTCTTTCTTTCTTCTTTCTTTCTCTCTTTTCTTTTTCTTCTTTCTTTCTTTCTTTCTCCTCTCCCTCTCCCTCTCCCTCTCCCTCCCCCCCTCTCTCTCTCTCTCAGAGAGATCACAATGCCCTTCACTTAATCATCTCAGCTTCTGCATAATGGTTGATGAAATACTATAGCTTTTATTTAAACGGGCTATTCTCCCAGTCCTTTGTCTGTCTTTCAGTCTCCACCCATTGTTTCTCCCTCCTCAAGAGATTACCTTGGGATCAGTCCAAGCCTTGACAATAGAAACAGTTGTCCACCCATCACAAAGCATGCACACGGTGGCCTCACGTTCCTCACTTTTCTCTCCCACAAAAGAGGGTGTGCCACGTTGCAGCTGTTGTCTGTCATGGTTGTAAGGTTTCCAGTGGAACGTCAGAAAAGCTTGAAAAATGTGC
Source organism: Bothrops alternatus (assembly GCA_034064705.1). NCBI lineage: Eukaryota > Metazoa > Chordata > Lepidosauria > Squamata > Viperidae > Bothrops > Bothrops alternatus. The sequence continues at coordinate 310,762 of JARGCV010000438.1, forward strand.
TGACTGGATTTTTTTTTTTAACAGCATCTGCAGTGGATCAATCAACTCAATATTGTAGCTGTGATTTTGCGGGTGGACAAAGCTTGCATGATTTTGAGTGAAAAATCTGCTCGACTCAGAGGCTAGGTCAGGACTGTCCAAACTTGGCAACTTTTAAGACCTGTGGACTTCTAACTCCCAGAATTCAACTCTCAAAATTCTGAGACTTCAACTCCCAGAATTCCCCAGTTAGCTGTGGACTTCAGCTCCTGGAATTCAATTCCCAGAATTCTGGGACTTCAACTCTGGGAGTTGAAGTCCACAGGTCTTAAGTTGTCAGGGTTGGGCACCCCTGGGCTAGGATATGGAATAGGCTGTTGGCTATCACGGATACAAGATACGAGGGTGTGCGCAAACATTTCAGGCACAAAATAGCTACGTCGAGTGCTTCAGCTTAAAAGTTATGGCCATAGGTTACCAGCAAGGGCATAATTGAGATTAGAAGACAGATTACTGAGGCTTCTGGACAAGATTTGAAGATAGATGGACATGTGCTAGGATGTTTTGGATTTCTTAGTGGTGCTTCATCCTGCCGTTTTCCACGAAATGAATGGCTCCTTCCCCCCCCCCCCGGTGTTTCCCTTCTCCAGTTCCCCGCGTTGTGGCTGTCTCTCCCCAGATGCGCCTTGTGGAGGACAATCCGTCTTCTCTCTCCCTGGTGGAGATCTACAAGCAACGCTGTGCCAAGAAAGGGATTGAGCACGACAGCCCAATTTCTCGCTACTACGACCGGCTGGCGACCGTCCAGGCACGAGGAACCCAGGCCAGCCATCAGGTACTGCATCCCAGAAAGTGCTGTCCACTTAGTGTCCAGTTCTGGTTACCGCCATTCAAAAAGGAGACTAAGATTCTAAAAAGAGTGCAGAGAAGAGCAAAAACGATTAAGGACTGGAGGTTCAGACATACGGAGAACGGTTGCTGGAATTGGGTCTGTCTAGTTTAACGAAGAGAAGGACGAGGGGGGACATAATAGCAGTCTTCCTATATCTCAGGGGCTGCCCCAAAGAAGAGGGAGTCAAGCTATTCTCCAAAGCCCCTGAAGGCAGGACAAGAAGCAACGAGTGGAAACTCATCAAGGAGAGAAGCAACCTGGAACTAAGGAGAAACTTCCTGACAGTGAGAACAATTAACCAGTAGAACAACTTTGCCTCCAGAAGTTGTGAATGCTCCAACACTGGAAGTTTTTTTTCCCCCCAGAATGCATTAATTTTAATTTTGAATATCGTAAATATCAGTTCATATAACCCACACAAACAAAAGCTCTTTTGGGGGTCCTCCATATTGTTTTTTTTTTGTAAAAAAATCTTTTATTAAAACAATCAACATCAAACATAAGATCGTATTAAAAAGCAATCATCATATAACCTGCAATACAACACTAAGGATTAGTCTTTGTGAATGTCTGGTTTAGTAAACATTCCTCACTCCTCACGTCAAGCCTCAACTATACGCCTGATACATTTTATTTGATTGGTGTTTCTCTTATCTATGTTCTATCTACTGTTTCTAGTCTATCACATATTGTTCATTCGAGCTTCAGAAGACTGGACAGCCATTTTTCTGAAATTGTATAGGTTTTTCTGCCTGAGCAGGGGGTTGGAGGAGATGGCCTACTCCAGCCCTGTTATTCTATGTCCTAGTGTTGTTTACTCAAGAGATTGCTCTTTTACGGTTGGCATTTAAACTCTGTTCCCACGCCTTTCCCTTAATCGCCTTCCTCCGACTAAAACACAGTTTGACTCTTTCCGAGAAGGAGTAGGTACAAATTAAATCTTCCATTACCATCCTTGCTCATCCATTTCCGATCAGAAATGGTTAGCTTAAAAGGTTTAAAATTTATAAGCGGGCCGAAAGTTGTCCTTGACCCCGTTTTTAATTCCAGGTGCCCCGTATCTCGAAAGTTCACCTGCTAATAAGGAACCTTTTCATTCTTTGCCCAGCCTTAAAAAAATCAAGTGACTTGGAACATCTGTCTCCTTTTCTTCTTCTTTTTTTTGGCCAGGCACTTTGCCTTCGGCTCGCAGAAATTTTGTCTCTCTAAATAATTTAATTTGAGCAAGTGTAGTGATTGTTCTTTTCAAGCAGCTTCCCTCTTTATTTCCAACTCCAATTAATTAAGCCCGTTCAGGCTGTAGTAATTCATTACGGGTGACTTACAGATATTTACACGGGAGACTCAGCTTGCCCGCAGAAGGTGTGGGAGCAAAAAACCTGTAGAGATTCTCCAGCCAGCCAAGAATAGAATGGTAGAGTTGGAAGGACAAGAAGGATCACTTAGTCCACTGTTTCTCTATCTTGGGAACGTGAAGATAGGTGGACTTCAACTCCCAGGGTTCCCCAGGCAGCATGGAGAAGCCATTCCGCAGCCACACTTTCTCAACAAGCTGAGAATTGAAGCCCATCCACCTTAAAGTTGCAGAGGTTGAGAAACACCACATTGAATAGTTAAGATTTGACCACCCCAAAAGTGATAGGGAAAAAGACCATGGCCAGGGACACCCCCCTCCCCAAGACTTAACTCAAGATTTAAATCATAACATTTCTCCAGCCTTTGCGGACCCCCCCCCCCTGTGATGACATTGCAGCTTGCAGGGGTCTGAGGAGTAGAGGTTGAGAAGCATTGTCCTACACCAGGGGTCCTCAAACTTGGCCCTTTTATGACTTGTGGACTTCAACTCCCAGAATTCCTCAGCCAGGCCCACAAGTCATAAAAGGGCCAAGTTTGAAGACCCGCTGGCCTACACCAGCCAACGTCACCAGCCCACCTCCTGATCCAACTTCACTCTTCCCGTCTCAGGTCCTCCGGGATATTCTGAAAGAGGTTCAGGGCAACATGGTGCCCCGCAGCATGCTGAAGGAGTGGGCCCTTCACACCTTCCCCAACGCCACCGACTACTGGACCTTCCGGAAGATGTTCACAATCCAGCTGGCGCTGATCGGGTTTGCGGAATTCGTCTTCCATTTGAACCGACTCAACCCGGAGATGCTGCAGGTTGCTCAGGTAGGTTTTGAAGGACCTTGCCTAGGAGAAGTGACCTGTGCAGTGACACCTCCCCCCATTTAGACTCTAGGGAGAAACTGCCCATACATACCTCGACTTAAAAAGATTTCGTTTAGCGACCGTTGGAAATTACAGCGGCGCTGGGGAAAAAAAGCGACTTGATCTTTTCCCCACACAGCCGTTGCGAGCCTCCCCTGTGGCCGCACCGTCACAATGCAGGCCCTTGGCAACGGACTCCTATTTATGACGGTCGCAGTGTGTCCAGGGGGGGTATCACGTGATCCCCTTTTGCAACCTTCCGACAAGCAAAACCAACGGGGGAAGCCAGGTCCACTTAATCAAGCCTGTCCCTGACTTAACTAGTGGAGGGATTCACTTCACAGTTGGGGCAAGGAAGGGTGTCAAATGGGGCCCAATCTCACCGGAAGTGTTGGGTTGAGTGGTGGCCATAAGGCGAGGACCACCTGTTACCGCGCGTCCGTTCCTCGCAGAAGAAGAAAACTCAGATGTTTTCTCTGGACCATTGCTGGTGAAGAGGTTGGGAAGAAGGTCAGAAGACTTTTGCCTTTTCCTTGACTTGCTCCTAAGGTGAAAAGATGCTGAGTTTGCTGAAATTTTAATGGATCTCCTCCTCCTCCTCCTCCTCCTCCTCCTCCTCCTCCTCTCCATAAACCCCACTCTCTTCTAGCACTGATGATGTTTCCTAATTTGGAAATGAAGTGTCTGCAAGAAAAACAAGCTCAGAGAGCACCAAGGACCCCACAATCTTCCTCCTCCTCCGCTCCATAAACCACACTCTCTTCTAGAACTGATGATGTTACCCAGTTGGGTCATGAAACGTCTGCAAGAAAACAACCAAGCTCAGAGACCATCAAGGACCCCACAGGCCTCCTTTTCCTCCTCCTCCCCCCCCCTGCAAAACCCACTCCATTCTAGCACTGATGGTAATGAAACATCTGCAAGAAAACCACCAAGCTCAGAGAGCACCCAGGACCCTTCAGTTGTCGTCATCCTCCTCCTCCTCCTCCCCCCTCCTCCTCTCCCTCCTCCTCCCCCTCCTCCTTTCTGCCTCCCCCTTCCAGTTCTCAACCATCCCTTTTCAGCTGCATTGTCAGGTGGAACAGTTGACAATTCCTGCATGGAGGAAAAAAAATCAGAAACAAGAGCAATTCTCCCCCCCCCTCCGCTCCCACCCCCTCGGGCTGACCCATCCAGCAGCACAACAAAAGAAGCCATTATTCAGGATTGATACCTCGCTGAGAAAGTTTATACCTGTCATCTTTATACGCCGGTTAATAGAGGGCTGTGTTCAAAGCTGAATTTCTTGTTAACCTCTCTGTGCCGATCCTGACCGGCCTCTTGTGTGTTTGTGTGTCTGTGTGTGTGTGTATGTGTGTGTGTTAGAAAAAGCCTCTCTGCATTCTGCATGAATGTAATCGCAAATGTCAAACGGAATTGAATAAGGGGAGCCACCCCCTTTTTTAGTCTTAATCTCTAGGGGGGCCACGTGAGCCCCCCCCGGCAAGAAAAGGTTAAGGGAGGGGGGAAAAACAAGGTGGGAAACAGAGGTACCAAATAGCTACCTCTTTTTTTCTGGCATTTTCTTCCTCAAAATAAACAAAAAAATCTAAGAGTCCAAGAAAAACGGTCTTCACGCGCTTTTTCTCGACGCTGCTGTAACTTCGGCCACTATACAAACGGTTGTAAATTGAGGGCTTCCTGCACATTGTCTCTCAACAATTAATTTTGGGCAGAAGTGTTTGGAAGCCTCTGGGGGGGGCACCCAGGAGATTTTGGAGGCGGGCCCGGGTGGCCCCAGGCTGTGCATTATTGTTTTTGAGTAATTTTCTTCCGGTTTTTCTCTGTCGCTCCTTCCAACGTTGTGCTGGTGTGTCGTCCCAATGCTTAGGATACAGGCAAATTAAACGTGGCCTACTTCCGGTTTGACATCAACGATGCTACCGGGGATCTGGACGCCAACCGTCCTGTCCCGTTCCGGCTCACCCCAAACATTTCGGAATTCCTGACCACCATCGGGGTCTCCGGGCCCCTCACAGCATCCATGATTGCCGTGGCCCGTTGTTTTGCTCAGCCAAACTTCAAGGTAAGTGTGTAATGGGTCAGGGTGGACAAGGATGGGGGCACCCGGTCACTCCGTCAGCTGCCAGAAAATGTACTGATGGATTGATTTTAAATGCATCGATTTATTATTTATTTGTGTGCTGCCTTCATTATTTTTAGAAGTAACGTAAGGCAGTGGACATATCCAGCACCCCTTCCTCCTCTTGTTTTCCTCACAACAACGATCCTGTGAGGTGGGTTGGGCTGAGAGAGGAGGATTGGCCAAAGTCACCCAGCTGGCTTGCATGGCTAAGGCGGGACTAGAACTCACTGTCTCCTGGTGATTGGCCCAAAGTCACCCAGCTGGCTTTCATGCCTAAGGCGGGACTAGAACTCACCGTCTCCTGGTGATTGGCCCAAAGTCACCCAGCTGGTGTTCATGCCTAAGGCGGGACTAGAACTCACAGGCTCTTGGTGATTGGCCCAAAGTTACCCAGCTGGTGTTCATGCCTAAGGCGGGACTAGAACTCACAGGCTCCTGGTGATTGGCCCAAAGTCACCCAGCTGGTGTGCATGCCTAAGGCGGGACTAGAACTCACCGTCTCCTGGTGATTGGCCCAAAGTCACCCAGCTGGTGTTCATGCCTAAGGCGGGACTAGAACTCACAGGCTCTTGGTGATTGGCCCAAAGTTACCCAGCTGGTGTTCATGCCTAAGGCGGGACTAGAACTCACAGGCTCCTGGTGATTGGCCCAAAGTCACCCAGCTGGTGTGCATGCCTAAGGCGGGACTAGAACTCACCGTCTCCTGGTGATTGACCCAAAGTCACCCAGCTAGCATTCACATCAAAAGTGGGACTAGAACTCACCATCTCCTGGTTTCTAGCCTGGCACCTTAACCAAACTGGTTCTCTTTAGTTTCTATTTATTTATTAAATTTATATGCCGCCCGTATCATTGTCTCAAGTTACTCTGGGCGGCTTACAGTTGTATAAAGACATAAACATAAGGGTATTAAAAGCCTTGAAATTAAGTTCAACAAGAATAAAAGAGAGTAATCCATCTGCAGAGCCATATTCTATCTGTAGAGACAGATAAGCTATCGCAACTATCCTGATGTTGTCAATACAGAATTGTATATTCTGGATATTTAAATTATCAGTTTGATCCTGCCGGTTAATGACCACAATAAAGAAATTTACATTTATAATAATTTACGATGATCACCCTGGAGACATTATCATAAATTGTGCCAACTTAGCATCAATTGTAACAGATTGTGATGACCGCCCAGGAGAAATTATCATAAATTGTAATAAATTATGATTCTTATCCTGGCTAAATGATCATAAATGCAGCCTCCCCACCCTACTCTTGAAAAGAGGGTCCGATTAAAATATTTTATCACTTCCCATGTTTCTGAAGTATAAAACCTCCAGCTTCAGTCGTTCTGCCTTGGTCCAGACTGTGCATTCAAACACTCTTCTTATTTGGCTTATTCTTAAGTGAACTGGTTGGCATAAAGAGTTGAAATAAAGGCCTAGAAAGTCCTAAAAGAGTATTTCCAGAATGGTCTCAAATTCCACCATCGTTCTAATCCAGAACTGGGCATTTTATGACTTCTGAGCCACATATGGCCCTCCCTGGTCCACGTGAATTGCTTTCATTTTGAAGGAGGCCATACGTAAAAGACTTACATAGGTGCGTGTGTGTATGCCTACACCTTTTCACAGTCCTTTGGGTTCAGCCCTCCACAACAGCTCAAGGTTCTCCTGTAGCTCCTTAGAAAAATGAATAGCCCATTCCTGCTCTAACCTGCCTTCTGAGTGGAATTGGCGCATCTTTTCCCCACCTTCATATGAATCAAAGATCACAGGAAGTGTTAGTACCACTTTATAATGCCTTGGGTAAGACCACCTTTGGCATATTGCATCCAGATTTGGTCGCCATGATACAAAAAAGATGTTGAGGCTCTGGAAAGAGTGCAGAGAAGAGCAGCAAAGATGAGAGACTAAAGAATGTTTGCAGGAATTGGGTGTGTCTGGTTTAATGAAGAGAAGGACGAGGGGATACATGATAGCAGCCTTCCAATATCTCAGGGGTTTCCCCAAAGAAGAGGGAGTCAAGCTATTCTCCAAAGCACCTGAAGGCAGAACAAGAAGCAACGGATGGAAACTAGTCAAGGAGAGAACCAGCCTAGCAATAAGGAGAAATTTCCTGACAATGAGAACAATTAATCAGTGGAACAATTAATCAGTGGTTGTGGGGCACCTTCTGGAAGGCTATTAATGAATGGAATGGCTTATTTCCAGAAGTTGTGGGTGCTCCATCTCTGGAGATTTTTCAAGAAGAGACTGGACAGCCATTTGTCTGGAGTGGTTTTGGGTCTCCTGCTTGAAGATCTCCAAGATCCCTCCCACCTCTTGTTCTCTTCTCTTCCAGGTTGACGGCATCCTGAAAACCGTGCTGCGCGATGAAACCATTGCTTGGCATAAGAAAACCCAAGAGGACACATCCTCCCCGCTCTCAGCAGCTGGGCAGCCGGAGAACATGGACAGCCAACAGCTGGTGTCACTGGTTCAGAAAGCTGTGACTGCCATCATGACCCGGCTTCATAACTTGGCTCAATTCGAAGGCGGAGAGAGTAAAGTCAACACCTTGGTTGCGGCCGCTAATAGCTTAGACAACCTGTGTCGCATGGACCCAGCCTGGCATCCGTGGCTGTAGATGTGTCCTTAAGACTTGAAGGATGGCAAAGCCAGTTGAGACATGACGAGGTCCTTCACACCCATCACGGATGGTTCTTCATCCATCCTGGCCCTGTTGTTTCCAGCATGATCATGTTTCCACGAGCCGTTAGGTTTATAGACTGCTCATCTCAAAGTTAGGAATCTTTCTTTATCATGCTGACATCACTCCAGTCCAGTGGGGGGGGGTCATCTAAAGGACGAGATTTGAACTTTGCACCTCGAACAATCTTTATTTCACGTTGTGAGCAAGAAGAGGGAAGATGCTGGCAAGAGTTGAGACTTGCCCAAGAGTTCTAGTCAATTTTATTTTATTTTATTTTATTTTTTTAAAAAAAAAGAATTATCCCCACTTCGAGGATCTTGATGTGCAAAGATTTTTTTCCCCGTTTTTTTTTTTTAAACTGTTTACTTTCCAGTCGATACCCAAGACCGGTGAAAGGTCATTTTAATCCAGGCATTGTACAGCGGGTTTTTTTTTTTTTTGTAAGAAAGATGTACAGGGAAAAAAATCCTTCTTTTTTGGGTTGGTGTTGTTATTGTTTTGGTTGCTAGTTGGTTAAAAAAAAAGAAGAAAATCAAATTGTGCTATTTTATTTTTTTCCCTGCAAGGCTTTTTACAGTGAAAGTGAACCCATTTCTGGGTTGGCGAATCCCTTAGGCCTAAGAGGAACTTTCTAAACCTGAAATTGTTGTCCGTTAAAGCAAGTATTTGGAAGGAACCCATTCGCGCAAATCCCAAAACTTTTGAATACCCCACGATGTCTTTTGTTTTCCAGCTCCGACACATTTTAAATGTATCTCCTTCAGTAACTTCCCTGAGGAGCTGGGTGTTGTTGTTGTTGTTTTTTGTTTTTTGTTTTGTTTAGTTTTAGCTGTGTAATTTAAAAAGAAAAGAGAAAGAAATGGTTTTTAATCGCATCCATCTTAGCCTTTTTTATATATATAAAACCGTACCGCAATGTTGAGAATGTTCCAGTTCAAATTTGTAAGGAGTGAACTTTTTTCTTTGGAATAAATATTTTCTAAAATGCTAGGAATGGCCTTTGTTTGGCTTGTGGGTGCTTTTTCAAGTGGCCATAAAAAAGAGATGGATGAAGGACATACCCCCTCAGGAGAAGAAGAAGAAGAAAAAAGGAACAGAGTGCTTTTAAAAACAAGAGATATTTTTTTCCTCCTGGCTTTTAAGTTGCAGGCACTGCATAAAGAGCAGATGCAAGATTGCCTTCATATTCAAACGTTCTAAGAACTGGGTGCTCACCCTTCCCTCCCTCCATATTAATTACTTTTTTCTCATCAGGAATTTCTCAAATGACTCCCATTCCCATGTTACTTGGAATTCTGAAAGAAAAATGGTGGCTGGTGGGATTTTCTGCAGGTAGTGGCTTCAAAAACCTAGAAAGACATAGAGAGTCTTGCGAAACTAAAGCAAGCTAGTGGTATTCTATGACCGTAATGGAGCCTGTTCATGAAGGCTTAATTCATGTTTTGCTAATGGCCACATTCCTTCTCCAAAGTCATCTTTGCAGCAAGATCTTAGAAGGAGATAGAGATTTGAAGGACAGCCAAAAACAGCCTTGCCAGCTGGTCTTCTGGGATACGGGTATTTTGAATCGCCCACATATGCCCTTGGATCCAAGGTGGACTGTAGATTTCAAATAAGAATTAGTCCATCCAAGAACTAATGGAAGGTCAGGAGTTCCCTTAAAGCAACAATCAGCAAAGAGAACACATATGCTTTGGATGCGTGATGCAGACACCTGATGCACTACAATGGTTATGCTTTGCGAGGTGGAGGGAAGCAGAAGACGACCAGGGAGACAGAGGACATCCTGAATATGGTTACCAGCGTCAAAAATTAATGTTTGCTAGGCTTGAAGTGGGAACTGTAGCAGGGTTAGCAGAACAATGATCTGGAATCTGCTCTCATTGACGTCTGTCAGTTGTACTTCGGATTTTGGCAATGGTTTGGCTTAATGTCAACCGTCCGGCTGGCGAATTCAATATTGAAGAAACTCTACGGTCTTGAGGTGCCATAAGAGATCATCTTTATTGAATACACAGACTGGCACTGAAGAAGCAAAATCAACTCTAGTTTTCCCGCGCTAAAATCTGGTTAGTTAACAATGGTTTTTCGTAACCCCCACGTTGCCCGATCACATCCTTTCTGTCTGTTACAGGAATTGTCCACTTCTGCTTTTGATGACCTTGGGTCTTGAACCTCCCAGTTTCTTTCCCAGGGTTTCCCTCCCCCGTTTCTATGGCAAGTTGAGTAACGACAGAAGTTAACAAGCATCTTAGCAATTCAACCTTGACACTTAATGTAGGAGGATAGATTTGGGTTTGGGTGCTTAAACATCTAAGGCGTGACAATGGCATTAAAATGTGAGTTCTTCCTTTCTCAAGTCTTCAAGCAAAGGCTGGACTACTTACTCCTGATATTTTGGGAGGTTCTACATCAAGAAACAGATAGGACTGGTTGACAGTCAGCCCTTCAAGATGGACCAGGATCAAGAAAGAGAGACCATGGGATGACTAGAACTAGATTTTATGCAGACCGGCTAACAGAATCTTACAGGATTCTTCCTGACTGCATTGTCCTCCCTTTCTCCATCTTCTACTCCAGGAAATCAGGAAAGATCCACCCTGGTCCCAAGACATGTTTTATAGAACTGCCTCTGAATTACTTCACCAAGGTCGTCTCCATGCCGTGGCCTCTTCTGTCTTGCTTCTACTCTCCTGATCCATGAGACCCAAATGGGAGAGCCGCAAGTCAAATTTTGATTCCTGTACAAGTTCCTTGTTAGAATTCCCTCTCCAGCCATCTGTGTTGCAGTCTGCTGCTCGGAGCAACTGCCAAGGAAGCCCACCCTTCAGCCAAGAAGGGTCAGGGGGCTGGCATTAATTATTTTCAAAGGTGACATTTGCTTTGTAGAACCCAGTTAACAGCTCACAGCCTCAAGCCATGCTTGATGGCCATTCTCCTTGGGGGAGATAGTATATTTATCTGCAGCTGCTGTCAGAAGCCCACCCTCATCCATCAAAGTTTGCCCTGCTTGGACCCTCCATCAGTGCTGACTTCATAGGTTTTCTTAAGAAAAGCTTCCAATCTCTTATCTTAGAGAGGACAGAGGTCCCTGGGTGACTTTTGACTTCAAAGCCCATTAATTCTTGTCTTCCTGCGTTGCCTGGAGATATTTATAAAGCGTGGACATTAATGGATCAAATCCTCTCATTCAGCAAGATCTTTTTGATCAGGGTACAGGGCTGCGTTGGGTACTTTGAAACTGGATGTCATGGTCCGTGAAAATGATTTTTTGGGGGAGACAGGAGAAAGAGACATTAATGTAACCTTAGCATAAAGATCGAGCTAGTATCCTGGGTCTGGACCACCTCGACAGAATAACATCATTCTTTCATGTCTGAAGGAACATCTCTTCCCTCTCTGTCACAGTTGAAGAAACGAAGGAAGGAAGGTTATTTCTGTGATGGTCTACCCCTTCCCTTCCCTTATCTGACTGTGGCCTATTCTGGGGCTCTTCCTCCTGTCTCCTAAGTCCATTTGCACATAGCGTGACCTCAATTGGATAGTCCACAGGATTTCTTCCTTTCTGAGGGCTCAGCTGCCTCTCATCTGTTGTCTGATCCATGATTCTTGCTTCTCTCTCCCGACGTCATCCCTACATACCCTTCCACTGAGTCAAGAACACACCAAAACCCCTGATGGGCAGCTTGATGTCCATTCACCCTTTTCATGGAGGCGGGTGTCACTCAAGTTGTAAGCTTCTTTCTACCACTGAGCCAACAATTCCTCTCTCACCCACTTCTTCAGGGAAAACCCGGCAATTATTCTATAAAACAGAGCTAGACATTGACAGATGTATTTTTAAAGTAATATAAACTGTGTAGGTGGCTGTCGGGTTTCTTTTTTTTTTTTCCTCTTCCAAGGTAATTCCACTGCTTTTTATTATATCGTCTTTAATAAAATCAATTCTTTCTCATACAACAATAATCGGTAAAAACAGAACAGCCGCTTCTTTCTGTTCACACAACACGTGTAACCCGATGGGTAAAAACCTTGTGGTTACATCAGTATCGCAAGCCAAGTTAGGATATATATTTTTAAGGGTGTGTGCATTTGTGTGTGTGTGAACCCATTTGCTTCATTCAGGTCTGGATATAGTCTGAGATTCCAGAAAAAGGAATAAGTCAATTCCCCAATTGCAGATTCCCCAGTCCCTAGGCAGAGATGGTTTTCCTGGATTTTTAGTTTTCAGTGGCAAAATAAAGCTTTATTATTTGATTCCAGCAATCAACCTAGTTACAAAATTGTGGGCTTTGGGAGTTGTGTAGACTATTCATTGACCATTCCTATTCTCCCTTCTGGAACTTGCCTAAGGAAAATCATGCATTTGAAAATAACAACACGGTTATTTTCACAAAATTCCCCCCAGGCTGAGTAGTGGTTCTAATTGAGTTCCTTTTCCCTCGATTTATTACCAGCTAGCTCAGGAATTCTGGGAGTTGAAGTCCACGAGTCATAAAAGAGCCAAGGTTGCCTACCCCTGCTCTAGAGGGACCCCAAATCCGGTTCTGGACCCATGAGACATAAAGATCTGCCTTAAAACGTCACCACCATCCAGCAAAGAAAACTCCACAAGCAATCGGTGGCCTGCAACACAACACAACACATCTCATGCCATCTAAGTTACAACACTCGGTCTACAAAACCTCCACCCCACCCAAGGAGCAAATTTAGTTGTCTTGGTTCACTTGGTTGCGGTGAGTACAGGCAGTCCTCGGCGTACGACCACACTTGAGCCCCAAACTTTATGTCACTAAGTGAGATAGTTAGCTATTCAGTGGATTTTACCCCGTTCTATGACTTTTCTTGCCCCAGTTTTTAAGTCGATCCCTGCAACTGTTCACTTAGTGACACGGCTGTTAAGTCAATCCTGCTTCCCCGTTGACTTTGCTTGTCAGAAGATCACCAAAGGAGATCACGTCAGACACACACACACACACACACACACACACACACACACACACACACACACACACACACACACACACACACCGTCAGGACCCTGCAATTGTCAGAAGTACAGGCCAGTCGCCAAGCCTCTGAATTTTGATCACGTGACCGTACGGATGCTAAGAAAGTCATAACTGCAAGAGACTGGTCATAAATCCCTTTTTCCACCTATCTGCAGTAGGTGGATAATGAGGATAATTAGATTTTTTTTATCAGTTTAGCTGGGTGTAATGCTTTCATTATAACTGACCTGGATAGCTTTCCAGCATGCCTGTCCTGTTAAAATCCACAGTCCCCACATTAATGGGTTTTGTTTTCATCAGGTTGTAACAAGGACTGGCAGATCTGCATATTCTCCAAGCGAGCTGAGAACGCAGGCAAATGCTCAAATTTTATTACTACCTGACAGAGACATAATGATTTTCCGAGAATCTCATTACCATCATGTTATGCGATGATTTAAGTTAAAACAGGCGCGCCCACACGCATTTTGTTTTGTGCAAAAGCCTAGAGGGTTTGGCGTTGGGGGGAAGAGAGAAGAGTACAGACCTTTTTAAAATATCTGAGCCCAGGGAAAAATCAACCTGTTGATCCCCAACGATTTGTTAGTGGGGGGGGGGCAACCATCTCGATTCCATTTATGTTTCTCCAGCTTTTCAGTTTTCAGAAAGCTGCTTGGAGTATATATATGCCGTGGCGACAATTGAAAACTAGACAATTTAAGGAATTGTCTCTGTGCCGCGCCATTTAATCTGCAGGGACCTTGGCGGGCACATGAAAGATGAAGAATTGTTGGGGACAAACTAAGCAATGACATTGTCAACTAAGGTGGGCATCTCTAGGCTAGAGTTTGGGTCTTAAGCTATTATAGGCATTCCCGAGCTCTGATTGGATGAACCATGGCTTATGGGACAAGCCACAAGTGACAGATCCTGAACTAAACTCAGATTAGTCTACCCAATAGATAAGGATGAGATATGTGGTTAAATGGGAAGTCTGGGGATGATAGCTCCTAGGTGATTTTGAGAAAACTCAGAAAATCTGACCTGGTTGGTCCATCAAGATCAGAGAGCACCAAGGACCTCACACCACTCCTCCTCCTCCTCCTCCTCCTCCCTGCAAACTCCACTCCTTTCTAACACTGATGATGTTACCTACAGTGTAGTGGGTCAATGAAAAACATCTGCAAGAAAACAACCAAACTCAGAGAGCATCAAGAACCCTACAGACCTCCCCCTCCTCTTCATCCTCTTCCTCCTCTTCTTCCTCTTCCTCCTCCTCCTCCTCCTCCTCTTCTCCTTCCTCCACTCCACACCTTTCTACCATTGATGTTGTTACCTAGTTGGGTAATGAAACGTCTGCAAGAAAACTACCAAGCTCAGAGAGCACCAAGGACCCCACAGTTCAACCATGAGCTACAAATATCCTCTTCTATTGATAGTACGTACTGTCAAAGGCAGGGTCTTTCTCTCTATATACCCCACCAACCACCAGCAAGAAGACCAGCCTAAGTTAAGTGTAGGGTGCAAACAGCTTTTCTCCATTTTGGCAGATGTTTAAGGCCACGGTGTAAGCAACAGATGGCAAGAAGGCAGATGTGGAGCAAGCTAGAGACACATCCGCGGTGATGGCTGATCTGAGTAATGAGCCAGCAAGCCCATTGCAGCTGCGACGGCATCTCCTCAAATGACAATATCGCTCTTGCAATATTCATCTCCGGCTTCCGAATATCTCCTGCGACGGTCGGTTCCTTTTCCTTCCCCTTCTCCCAGGTCCCTCCGTAATTCTTGCATGGAGAAGAAACATTACATTGATTGTATCGACTAGGAGAGAAATAAGGTCACTGCACAAACAGCCTTTTGAGTGGAAGGCAGTTAGCGAAGCGGCAAGGACTGTGTTTTAAATAAGCTTAAGGGGACTTGATGGCAAGACAATATTCTGTCCTATTTATTTCCAAGCAGACTGTCAGGGCCATTACGGTGCAGGAGAGTTAACGGGGAAGGTTTCTGTTTGCGAAGGAGTGCTGCGGTTCTTGATTATTATTATTATTTTGTTGTTGTCGTCCTCTAGGATGGCATTGGTTTGTATTTTAACTGAAAGTGGGCCTGGCCAAACTTCGAAGGCAGGGAAACCAAGGTGGGCATTTTCTGTTTTCCTCTCTAACCAGATCCCTGCAACCTGCACAGCCACCAAGGAGTCCACACCAAATGGCTCAGTTTGGGCCACCCCCGGGAGAGACGTCTGTTTTTTTTTTAATAATTTTTTTTATTATTAGATATCCGTTTGTACATGTAAACAATGAAAAAGTTCAAGTTAAAGCCATTCAACTTAATACAATCATTTTAAATTTGTAGACCTTCTTCACTCCGTATGTCCAAGTTTAACTATCTTTTCAGATCAATCCATTGGACATCAAACAAACAAGTCTTCTTATTAAAATTAATATTTTTCATGTCAATATACCCATCCCTTCAACAAGTACATTCTTAGTCTATTTAATATATGTCTTCCATTAATCGATAGATATATATTTGTACATGTAAACCAGGGGGAAAATCAAGTTAACTGCTATCCAACTTAATACAATCGATTTAAATTTGTAAACATTCTTCCCTCCGTATGTCCAGATTTAACTATAAGCCAGATACATTTTCTTTGATTGGTGTTTCTCTTGTATGTAGTCTATCCAATGTTCATTTGAGCGATCCTTCAAATATGCCGATATTTTAGCCATTTCTGCCAAATTTATTACTTTCAAAGTCCATTCTTCCATAGATGGTATTTCTGGATTCTTCCAGTATTGTCCCACCAACAGTCTCGCTGCTGTGATCAAGTTCAGAATTAAGTTTGTCTCTGTGGTGGTACAGTCTTTTATGATCCCTAACAAAAACAACTGAGGTAGAAATTCAATACGCTTTTTCAGTATGGTTTGGAGTGCCCACCATATTTTTCTCCAGAAGGCTTTAATTTTTCTACATGTCCACCATACATGAAAATATGTAGCCCCCATACTACCACACCTCCAACATTTAGGTTGGTTCCATTTTCAAGGCGACAAAACAGACGTCTCACGATGGAAACGAGAGACGTCTGTTTTGTCGCCTTGAAAATGGAACCTTTTAGAGCTTTTGCTTGAAAGGGCAGGGGGCTGTGTTGTGGGTTGCAACGATTGCATTCGGGGCAAATCTAAGGGCTGTTCACAACCCCACCCCCTTCCGTTCTCAGGCCTGACTTGATAACCCACAGTGGCGTTGTTGAATTGAGGCCCTTGGTGCTCTCTGAGCTTGGTGGTTTTCTTGCTGATGTTTCATTACCAAAGTAGGTAACATCAGTGCGAAGAGGAGGGGGAGGAGGAGGAGGAGGATATCCTTGGTGGTCTTTGAGCTTGGTGGTTTTCTTGCAGATCTTTCATTACCAAACTAGGTAACATCTTCAGTGCTAGAAGGGAGTGAGGTTTGCAGAGTGGAGGAGAAGGAAAGGAGGAGGAGGTGGTGGAGGAGGAGGGTTAAAACTAGGCTAACAATCAAACAGTAAACAACAGCCTCATTAAAGAACTTTCCAACCAGAAAAGCCATATTCCTACCAACACTGATAGGGCAAGCCACGTGCCTATAAACAAAAAGAAAACCTCGCTCCCTTCTAATACTGATGATGTTATGTAGTTGGGTAATGAAAGGTCTGAAAGAAAACAAGCTCAGGGAACACCAAGACCCCCTAGTCGTCGTCGTCCTCCTCCTCCTCCCTGCTAAGCTCATTGTCTTGCACAGTTTGTTCTTTTTTATCGTTCTGGGGGGGGGAGGAAAGGGGTGTTGTGTGGTGTGATGGGAGAGTTAAGTCAACAGCGGGCCTGCCTATCAAATGTCCCCCCATTATTCTGGGCAAGCAGATTTAGAGTATGACAGTAGAGAAGACTTCACCATTGCAGCGTGGATTCCTTGCCACTCCGTTCTCATAGACCTTGGCCAGAATTAATTTGGCAATTAAATCTGAAGGAGTTCTTTGCTCATTGTTTATGTTCGTGTGTCAAAATGGAAGGCATTGTTTGGAGAGGCCAGTTAATTAATTAATTGGTGCTCATTAACTGGGAGGTAGTCTCAAATCTCTTTCTTTGCAACGGAAGAAGCTCTGAATTCTGTTCAGGAACGCGTTTCCGAGAAGGCAAGTATTAGATGTTGTTTTCATTACCTGTCAGGCTAGTCTTTTGGAGCAATCTACGAATTCGGTGACAAATCAAACTCTTGTAAAAAAAAATTCAACAGAGCAAGAGAGGAAAAACAGCATAAGGTACCAGCTCGATTGTAAATAGTGGGGCAGCTACGATCATTTGTTTTTATTTATCTGTATCCTGCCTTTATTATTTTTACGAATAACTCAAGGTAGCGAACATCCAGCACACTTCTTCCTCTTGTTTTCCCCACAACAACAACAACAACAACAACAACAACAACAACAACAACAACTGTGTGAGGTGGATTGGGCTGAGAGAGAGGGACTGGCCCAAAGTCACCCAGCCTGTTTTCATGGCTAAGGCAGGACTAGAACTCACAGTCTCCTTGTGACTGACCCAAAGTCACCCAGTCAGTTTTTCATATCTAAAGTGGAACTAGAATTCACGGTCTCCTAGTGATTTGGCCCAAAGTCCCCCAGCCAGTTCTCATGCCTACGGCAAGACTAACACTCATGATCTCCAGCTTTCAACCCTCCCCACCTCTCCCCTCCTCTTCCTCCCTTCCCCGTGACTTGCAAATTTGTTTCGTTTTGAAAAAGTCCAGAGTTCTCCACTGTTTGTGAACAGATGTTTTTTTTGCTGAAAATGAAAGGCTGTTTGTGGTGTGCTCCTTGGAGTGGATAGCTCAGCGGTGGCAATTAACAATCAAACACCCTTTTCAAAGCTGTCCTAACATTTGCCGATAATGATGTGCTAAGATAACAGAGAGAATTTGAAAAGCCAAGTTGATTTTAGGCTTTGCAAGGGAAGGGAAGGGAGCAAAAACATATGTGAAAAACAGAATGCCTTTTGCTTCTGACCTGTTCAGCATTATTATTATTATTATTATTTTAAAAAAGAGAAAATTGCAATAAATGAAGAACAAAAATCCGGAGGAATAACAGATTGCCATGATAGATCTGCTATCAGATCTGGGAGGTAAAAAAATCTAACTGACCACTAGAGAGTAGGTAAGAGTTAAAGCTCTTTTTCCCCACCCCCTCTGCCTCTTTGCTGACATCTAGTGGATGCATGGAGTTTGCAACCCGGATTTTATATCTTGATAGCTGACAATACAATAGTATCGTGGCTAATATATTGAACTTTAAGCAGAGAGGATATGGCAAAGAGAGCTATGGATAAATGGTGCTGGCCCTTTTAGAACCAGCATCAATATTTGAGAGGGTGGAGCTTGTAGCAGCTATTGGGGCCTAAATATAAAAGATTTCCAATTGGTCAAAACTGGTTTTGGAGCAACTAGTTGGATCCCGAAAAGGTGCTCTCCACGGTCCTGAAATCAAATCCCTTGGGTGATATCGACACTTTTAGTTGGGGGTACCTTGTTGGCTTCTATTTTTCTCTCCTGTTTGGCTGCCCTTTCCTTCACATGCACATCTAGGCCATTGTTATGAGCGGTAGATGAATTCCACCCTGTTGGTCCAGGATGCCTTTCACCCCGTGAACAAGGTAAATTAAAATGTTTTGAGGAAGTAATTGGCACTAATAAGCACTCTTGTAGCTTTTTCATGTTGCATTAACTGTGAGAACAAAAACAAAAACAAAAAAAAAAACAACACTGATGCTTGCTTTCTGGTTGTTGTTTTTGTAGAAGGTGCAAAATTCTAATTTTCTGCTGGTTCTAAAAGGGCCAGCACTCTATTTCAAGAGCTGCAGTTGCAAAACATTCTACTTTTTTTTTTTAATGGTATGGTAAATCTGAGTGAGTGAGTGCCTCTTTGGATTACATCAGCCTGTCCCATTAGCTCTGGCAAAGAAGGCATGATGCGAGTACCATCTGCCAGGGACGTACATTTCGTGGGACCCAGGAGATCAGCTTTCTCTGCCATAGTGCCTGCCTTGTGGAAAATTCTCCCCCCGAAGTCTGATTAGCTCCATTCCTGTTAATATTCCAGAAGTCCCTCAAGATCTGGTTGTGTCACTAGGCTGGGAAATGGCGTGTCCCAGGGAACCGATCACATCTTAAGATAGCACCACTATTGATAGGTTCCCTCTTTCCTTGCCTCTGGTTGATATATTTCAGTTCTCAATAAAATAAATGTTTAATAATGATATATAAATACAATCATCATAAAAATATATAATTGTTGTTCTTATTTGGTGGTTGTGTGCCACCCAGAGTCACACCATCTAAGATTGGGTGACTTTATAAAGTTGAAAGATGGAGGAAGGAGACCATTGAGCAAGGAATAATATTAAAGGAGGATACGGCTGAGGGATCTGACCTCCCTTATACAATGCGGTACAAATCCACTTAGGATTAATGTTAGATTTCTGTGAATTACGACACAGAATAAGAGAGTTGGATTTGAATAGGAGAGTTAATTTGAATTTGAATAGAGTTTAATTTGGAGAGTGAAATGGACATCGCCAACAGATAGAACATTGGTATGCTTAGGAGGATGCTCACTTTCCAAGCCCGCCCTATCTACGTTCCCCGGCAAAATACATGGGAAAATCCCATTGGGGGGAAAATCCACTTAGGGTTAGGGTTAGGTCTCCATGAATTCGGAGAGCAAAATGGACCTCGCCAATGGATTCGGAGCCAATGGATATGGTTAGGGGGGTGCATATTATCTGAGCCTGCCTTATCCCCATTCCCTGGCAAAATACATGGGAAAATCCCATTGGGGAAAATCCACTTAGGGTTAGGGTTAGGTCTCCATGAATTCGGAGAGCAAAATGGACCTCGCCAATGGATTCGGAGCCCATGGGTAATGGTTAGGAGGGGTGCATATTATCTGAGCCTGCCTTATCCCCATCCCCCTGCAAAAATACATGGGAAAATCCCATTGGGGGAAAATCCACTTAGGGTTAGGTCCTCCATGAATTCGGAGAGCAAAATGGACCTCGCCAATGGATTCGGAGCCCATTGGTATGGTTAGGAGGGGTGCATATTATCTGAGCCTGCCTTATCCCCATCCCCTGCAAAATACATGGGAAAATCCCATTGGGGGAAAATCCACTTAGGGTTAAGGTTAGGTCTCCATGAAGTCGGAGGGCAAAATGGACCCCGCCAATGGATTCGGAGCCCATGGGCATGGTTAGGAGGGTGCAAATCGGAGGAATGATGAAAAAGGTAAAAACAAGCTGTCCTTGCCAGCCCTGTTGTAATAGCAAATGGGGTTGATAAAAGGATATTTGCAAGCTGGACTCTCTCTTGTTCCCCCGTGCCCAGAAAGATGCTCTAGTAGCATTGATTAAATATTCCTCTCCTTTTATTCCCCCCCTCTGCCCCCCCCCACTTCCCCTCTGACAATTAAACACAAAGGAAAGGAGCAGAGCACCAGTGCAAAAAATTAATTACCTAGTTGAAGAACAAGATAATAATTAGCTGGCTTTTTTTTAGACCTGCCGCAAAATAATTTGGAAGGAAAATCTCTTCAGAGGGGACTTTCTGTTCCTTGGGTGTTTCAAGTTATGTACCAGCTCAAAAGCAGAGGATCATCCTGGGCCTGAAAACAAACAAACAAACACACACACAACACACACACACACACACACACACACACACACACACACCGCACACGACACACGCACAACACACACACACACACACACTGCCCTGCTCAACAGTCAGCTGCTCTTGCCTTGTTGATTTTCAAGTCTGGTAGTTGTTGATGGAATTTGGGAAGAGGTTTCCCATGCGTTCCGGGTCCAGCTTCTTTTGTTCTCATTCAAATGACATTTTTTTCCTTAGTTTTCCTAATGACTTGGTCTTCTTATCTGCCTCCCAAAGGGATTTTTAGATGAGTTTCCTGGCTTTTGTCCACTCTGTTTAGAGATGCTCCCTTCATCTTTAGCTATGGCAGCTTCAGCCTGACTTCACAGGGTGGCCTTTGCATCAGAA
The DNA here is from genome assembly GCA_034064705.1 of Bothrops alternatus. Taxonomy (NCBI): domain Eukaryota; kingdom Metazoa; phylum Chordata; class Lepidosauria; order Squamata; family Viperidae; genus Bothrops; species Bothrops alternatus. The sequence continues at coordinate 331,718 of JARGCV010000438.1, forward strand.
GGCTTTCCAATATTTGATTCTCAGTTAAATCTCTCTCTCTCTCTCTCTCTCTCTCTCTCTCTCTCTCTCTCTCTCTCTCTCTCTCTCTCTCTCCTCTCTCTCTCTCTCTCTCTCTCTCTCTCTCTCTCTCTCTCTCTCTCTCTCTCTCTCTTCTCATCTCCATCCATCTACCCACCCACCCATCCATCTTCTGTTTGTCCATTTATCTCTCATTTCTGTCAATCTAATCCTAATTTAGTCTAGTCTAGTCTAGTCTACTCTATCCATCCATCCATCCACCCACCCATCTTCTGTCTGTCCATTTATCTCCCATTTATCTCCCATCTCTTTCTCTTTCCTCACTTACCCATCCATCTATCCATTCATCCATCTGTCCATCCATCCATCCTGCCTGTCTGTCCATTTACCTATCTCATTCTGTATCCATCCATCCATCCATCCATCCATCCATCCATCCACCCATCCACTTTCTTGAAAGAAGTCAAAGTAGCCCCAGCAAAGGTGTCTGGCCCAATCTCAAAGGGGAATTTCATTTTCTCTTATCACATAAACAATGTCCACTTAATGGCTTGGCTCCAAAACACACAATCAGGATTGGGGGGGATGTGTGGATACTCTGCATGCCCACCTCCCACCCCGGATCCAATGGTCCAGTGTCTTTCGGCAAAAAAAACCCCATAGCAAGTAGCAAGCATCTAATCTTGGCCAGGCCTCCAATGCGCAAAGCCAGGGGAGACCCATCTTCATGGAGTCCCTGAAGGTACCCAGAAAATCATCATCATAATAATTAAGCCCTGGAAGAAGACTTCAAATTTCAAATGCTGGCAAAGAATAGGTGCAACGGAGCATGGTGCCGAGTGCCCAGAAAAATGGGATTGGAGAGATAGGACGTGTACAGCTGTTTCCTAATCCCTTAATCCCCTGCTGAGTGGCAAGAGGAACCGCACTCTTTGGCTGCCTTCCTCCAGACGCCTCCAGCTTGAGTTGTGTTATTGCATGGTTTGATAAACTTCCACTGCAATAAATGAATACTGAGAACTTGAGAAAGTCAGCTTGGCAAGGAGCCCCCAGACGAGCAGGGTGGGAAGTCTGGTTGGAACCCAAGAGGAGAGTTTTAAAGATGACGTTCAAAGGCAAGAACATCCGGTGATCTGTGCATTCTGGATTCAGACAGACAGACAGAGACGGACAAAATGGGATAGAATGAGATAGGTAGGTAGGTAGGCAGGTAGATGGATGGATAGATAGGTAGCTAGATAGGTAGGTAGGTAGAGGGATGGATGGATGGATAGGTAGGTAGGTGGATGGTTGGATGGATGGATGGATGGATGGGTAGGTAGGTGGATGGATGGGTAGGTAGGTAAGTAAGTAAGTGGATGGATGGATGGACGGATGGATGGATCAGTAGATGGATGGATGGATGGATGGATGGATGGATGGATGGATGGATGGATAGATAGATAGATAGATAGATAGATAGATAGATAGATAGATAGATGATAGATAGATAGATAGATAGATAGATAGATAGATAGATAGATAGATAGATAGATAGATAGATAGATAGAAGATGGATGTGGACAAATGGGGAGAGAGGAAGGGAGGGAGAGAGAGAGAGAATGTCTTGCCACATTTCTGGATTCAGCCAACTTGCTCGGATTATTCTATTTTTTAGGAGGATTGTCCTCACAGCAGGGCTGAATTTCACAGAAAGGAACTTTTGTGCTTTTTCACAAAGAATTTGTCAGAGAAGTGTAAGTCCTGGAGATTTCTTACTGTGTAAATCTGAAAGTATTTTTTTTCAAAAAAGACAATCTTCCTGAATGTTTTCCATTGTTTCTCCTGTGCCGGTATGATGAGTTACTTTTCTCACTGTGACCGTTCCCTCATTCCTCCTTTGCTTTTCATTTCACCTCTCCTTTTCTTTCCTTCCTTCCTTCCTATGCATCGTAACAAACAAGTGACATTGTTTGTCCCTCCCTTTTCTACTTTAACTTCTATACTTCTTCTCCTTTCCTGTCATCTTTCTTTTCTGGATTTGTTATTAATTTATATTTCCATTGCAACAAATGAGTGCCGTTAGAACTTGATTGTGTCTTCATAAAACTTTCCTTTTCCTTCCTTCCTTCCTTCCTTCCTTCCTTCCTTCCTTCCTTCCTTCCTTCCTTCCTTCCTTCCTTCCTTCCTTCCTTCCTTCCTTCCTTCCTTCCCCTATTAATGGTTTTGAAAAAGCAGGATGGGGATTTCGCACTCAACTCTTCCCTTTTTGGAGTAGTAAAGAGAAGGAAGCTGCCAGAGATAACAACCCAATGAAAAGCTTTTAGCTTTCAGCAGTGGGAAAATGTCAGACACCCCCCCCAAAAACCCACTCTATGAAAATTTCATGAACCCTTTTTTCCTTTGGTGTGGGAAAAAGGCAAGAAGTTGTCTTTCATTTAAATGATCAATCAGGAGGAAATATGGAGATATATTTTTTTTGCCTGACTCTAATTCTTTTGCAAGGAAACACTCCGATTTAAGATTTCTGAGATCCTCCTTGATGGAGAACATTTCTCCTCATCCATGTGCTGCTGATTTAAACTGAAAAAGAAAACCACATTCCTTGTAGGTGAATGATTTCTTTAATGCACATTTTGGTGCACCGAGGGAAAGACGCAACAGATTTTCAAGGATAGTACTATATTGTAAGTTTTCCCTCTTCCTCCTGTTCTCCTCCACCTTCTCCTGTTCTCCTCCCCCTCCTGTTCTCCTCCCCCTTCTCCTGTTCTCCTCCCCCTCCTGTTCTCCTCCACCTTCTCCTGTTCTCCTCCTCTTCCTCCTGTTCTCCTCCACCTTCTCCTGTTCTCCTCCTCCTCCTGTTCTCCTCCCCCTCCTGTTCTCCTCCCCCTTCTCCTGTTCTCCTCCCCCTCCTGTTCTCCTCCACCTTCTCCTGTTCTCCTCCTCTTCCTCCTGTTCTCCTCCACCTTCTCCTGTTCTCCTCCCCCTCCTGTTTTCCTCCACCTTCTCCTGTTCTCCTCCTCTTCCTCCTGTTTTCCTCCCCCTCCTCCTGTTCTCCTCCTCTTCCTCCTGTTCTCCTCCACCTTCTCCTGTTCTCCTCCTCTTCCTCCTGTTCTCCTCCACCTTCTCCTGTTCTCCTCCTCTTCCTCCTGTTCTCCTCCACCTTCTCCTGTTCTCCTCCAACTTCTCCTGTTCTCCTCCTCTTCCTCCTGTTCTCCTCCACCTTCTCCTGTTCTCCTCCTCCTGTTCTCCTCCACCTCCTCCTGTTCTCCTCCTCTTCCTCCTGTTCTCCTCCTCCTCCTGTTCTCCTCCACCTTCTTCTGTTCTCCACCTTCTCCTGTTCTCCTCCTCTTCCTCCTGTTCTTCTCCACCTTCTCCTGTTCTCCTCCTCCTCCTCCTGTTATCCTCCCCATCCTCCTCCTCCTCCTCACCACCTCCTGTTCTCCTCCTGTTCTCCACCTTCTCCTGCACTGCGGCGGTGCCGTTTGGAGGTGGAACTTTTAATTCAGTGCTTTGCTTTTATTTTCCTTATGTTTGTGGTTTTCTTCACATCAATAGCTCCACGGTATATTATTCTTGTACTGGAAATTCCCTCTCCCCGGCAAGCAGCGTAGGAGTTAGAATTACCTGTTTCATTTCTTCTCCCTGCGCGACGATGCGAAATGTTTCCCGCTCGCTCTCCCGTGAAATCCCAGCAAAAGGACAGAAGGGAACATTGGGGTTTGCGACCCGAAAGACGAAGCGCCTAGGAGCCGTTGCCTTGGGGAGCTGCCCCTTGTAGGAAAGACGTGGGGAGCTGTGAGCGAATGCCATGAAACTCATTGAAAAGAGTGAATAATAACCGGGATGGAGCTGGAAGGGACGTTGGAGGTCTTCTAGTCCAACCCCCTGCTCAAGCAGGAGTCCCTGTAATGTCCTTTCAGACAACCCCCACCTGCTCCCGAGAACAGGCTGCTTAAAAATGGCAAAGATGGGTACAATGGATATTTCTGCATCCACGGGTAGTTCTCGACTTACAAGAGTCTTGTTTAGTGACCGTTCGGAGTTACAACTGCCCTGAAAAAAGCAACGTAGGGCCGTTTTTCACATTTTCAGTGTCGGTGGGAGTGTTCTTGGCAGCTTCACTAGGGGGCAGTAAAGAGAAGGACAAAGATTTACATGTCTGGTGCCCCCTGGTGGCTATCCCGAGTTTTGTAGCCCCAGTCTGAGGAGTCCAATTAAGCTACGGGATGTGCAGTCTCTCTCTCTGTCTCTCTCTGTCTCTCTCTTTCTGTCTCTCTCTCTGTGTCTCTCTCTGTCTCTCTCTCTGTCTCTCTCTGTGTCTCTCTCTCTGTCTCTCTCTCTGTCTCTCTCTCTCTCTGTCTCTGTCTCTGTCTCTGTCTCTCTCTCTCTCTCTCTCTCTCTCTCTCTCTCTCTCACGCACACACAGCTGTCTGCCTTCTCCCATTCCCTCTATTGCATTTTTCCTTCCTAGTCTCTCTATAACATCACATGGTAACCCGCCAGAGGCTCCTTTTTCAAACCAAGTCAAGGACACTCGGTGGAGGCTGGTTTTCCGCTTGCCCTGTCTGTTTCCTGAAATATGGAGCTCTCCTTCAGTGGAAGAACACATGGAGAGTTCAGGCCAGACCTGGTGGAGAGAGGCAGCTGCAGGGAGCCAGGCGCAAACTTTCCTGTTAGACTCTGAGCAGAGCCTGGATTTTCCCCAAAGTTGCCATTTTCTTTGTTCAGAGTTGGTCAAAGAGGGCAGAGCAGGGCTTAGCGTGGGATTAAGCTCCTGACCTAATGCACTTCTGGAAGACGGCTACTGACCGAACTGTAAAACAGAATTACAGAACTGGCAAAGGGCAGATTAATCACGCCGGGAGACACTCTGTTCCTTTGCCAGGATTCTGACTAGTTCTTGAGAGCTTGAGATGAGACCGCTCAAGCCTCAGTGATCATATACATGCCATTTTATGGTGCTGCTTTCTGACTGGCCTGGAGAGATTTACTCATTACTGGTGGATTCGCTTCTCCATCTTCTAAATTACACGGCTTGGAAACAGGCATCTACGCTTTGTTTACACCTTTAGTGTGAACTATTTCAGCGTGGAAGACAACTCTAGGTGAACCCTGATGCTGGTGGAAAAGGTAATAGATGGAGCAGACAGATAGTCCTCGACTTACGGAATTTCCATTGCTAAGCAAGGCGCTTTTTAAGGGAATCATGCCTGAAGTTTGGAATGGAATGGAATGGAATGGAATGGAATGGAATAGAATAGAATAGAATAGAATAGAATAGAATAGAATAGAATAGAATAGAATAGAATAGAATAGAATAGAATGGAATGGAATGGAATGGAATGGAATGGAATGGAATGGAATGGAATGGAATAGAATAGAATAGAATAGAATAGAATAGAATAGAATAGAATAGAATAGAATAGAATAGAATAGAATAGATTAGATGCAATGGAGAATAGAATAGAATAGAATAGAATAGAATAGAATAGAATAGAATAGAATAGAATAGAATAGAATAGAATAGAATAGAATAGAATGGAATGGAATGGAATGGAATGGAATGGAATAGAATAGAATAGAATAGAATAGAATAGAATAGAATAGAATAGAATAGAATAGAATAGAATAGAATAGAATAGATGCAATGGAGAATAGAATAGAATAGAATAGAATAGAATAGAATAGAATAGAATAGAATGGAATGGAATGGAATGGAATGGAATGGAATGGAATGGAATGGAATGGAATGGAATAGAATAGAATAGAATAGAATAGATGCAATGGAGAATAGAATAGAATAGAATAGAATAGAATAGAATAGAATAGAATAGGAGTAACAGAGTTGGAAGGGACCTTGGAGGTCATCTAGTCCAACCCCCCGCTCAGGCAGGAAACCCTATACCATTTCAGACAAATGGCTGTCCAGTCTCTTCTTAAAGACTTCCAGTGTTGGAGCATTCACCGCTTCTGGAGGCAGGTTGTTCCACTGGTTAATTGTCCTCACTGTCAGGAAGTTTCTCCTTAGTTCCAGGTTGCTTCTCTCCTTGATTAGTTTCCACCCGTTGCTTCTTGTCCTGCTTTCAGGCGCTTTGGAGAATAGCTTGACTCCCTCTTTTTTGGGGCAGCCCCTGAGATATTGGACATGTTATCACTGAATGCCATGTTCCAAGTTCACTGAAAGTTTCTTCTTTCAAAGAACTTTGGAATTCACGTCTTTTTCATCAAACGGAATAAGGACTAGTAAGGGGGATAAAAACTAGATTTTTTTCCCCTGCTCCGCCCCAGGCACGAGGTATTTATTTCAGCTCTTCAGTTGTCCCTCCCAGGAAATCAGCCTTCACTTCATAATTTTTCTAATAGCCTTCCTCTGTTTCCCTTGCAATTCACAACTCGGAAGAACACCTTCAAAAAAGCATTCTAATCCATCACGGAAGACATGTATGCAAGGGGCCTTATACCAACACGCCAATATTGCAAAGCAAAGATGTCTGTGGCCCAAATCATCTGTAATGAGTCCTTATAATACACAACCGGATTAAAGGATTAAGGGAGAAGGCTGTTTACCAACCCTCCCTCCTTTTCAAGAGTTCAAATATGACAGAATAACCTTTGTTAAGGAAGATGTTGATGGGATCGCCGGGCTGCAGGTAATAAGCAACTGCTGAGTTATAGATTTGAACCAAGAAGGACCCAAAACAAATAAATAAAGAAAACCAACCCAGAGGCCAAACAAAATGAAAAGGGTAGGAGAGTTAAGTTGTTGTTTTTTTTAAATACCCCAAGGTCAATTTTGTCCAGAATCTTGTTAGATTAGGCCAGTGTTTCTCAACCTTAGCAATTTTAAGATGGGTGGACTTCAATTCCCAGAATTCCTCAGCCAGCTTCCATGATTGACCATTCTCAATGATGACACCTACCCTTCTCCAAAGATGGTTGGCCTCATCCAAATAATGGATGCTCCCGAAGAGGGGGTGGTGATGGTAGATGTCCAGGACATGCTTTAAATATATGTGCAATTATGCATGCATAATTGCTAACTCTGCCCACAGCCAGGAGTTTGATCCTGACCGGCTTAATGCCCTCCATCCTTCTGAGGATGGTAAAATGAGGATCCAGATTGTTAAGGGCAGTATGCTGACTCTGTAAAGGACTTAGAGAGTGCTGTAAAATAGTATATAAAGTGTTGTTGTTGTTGTTGTTGTTAGTTGCGAAGTTGTGTCCGACCCATCGCGATCCAATGGACAACGTTCCTCCAGGCCTCCCTGTCCTCTACCATCTTCTGGAGTCCATTGAAGCTCAAGCCTACTGCTTCAGTGACTCCATCCAGCCACCTCCTTCTCTGTCGTCCCCTTCTTCTCTTGCCCTCCATCTTTCCCAGCATCAGGCTCTTCTCCAGTGAGTCCTTCCTTCTCATTAGGTGGCCAAAGTATTTGAGTTTCAACTTCAGGATCTGGCCTTCTAAAGAGCAATCAGGGTTGATCTCCTCTAGAACTGACCGGTTTGATCACCTTGCAGTCCAGGGGACTCGCAGGAGTCTTCTTCAGCAGCAGAGTTCAAAGGCCTCCATTCTTTGGCGCTCAGCCTTTCTTATGGTCCAACTTTCACAGCCAATATAAAGTGATACCTTCTTAAAATACTTTCAAATACACCCCGATTTATCTGCCAGTTTCCTATACCAGTAAGCAACTCAAAAGTCACACCTGTATATACTGGAAGATGCTGGACTTGGTTTCTTGCAGGCATCTATAGTGTTCTTGTTGGTTCACAATGTGTCAGCTGTAGGTTACTCTTTCATGTCCAGCCGTCGCTGTTTTTGCTTTCTTTTGCAAACATTGTCTACTTACATGGCAACGATGCAACCTCAGAAGGACAAGAAAACCATTATTCATCCAGGAGTTGATTTAGAAACTTCTGGAGACATTTATTCTCGGATTCTAGACAGCTGGAGTTGTCATTTCCTTCTCATCCTGATCCTTTTTAGATGTTCTTCCTGAAGAGGCCTGTTTGCAACCCATCCACACCCTGGCATGAGCTGTGGAAATTGATCCATCTCAGCCAAAGCGTGGGGAAATTACATATCTCTGTTGGTCTAGCAAAGCTGCCTTCTCATCATCCCGAAGTCTCTCCGAAGAGTGCTTTGAATTACTAGCTTTTAGTGTCAGGTCACTGACCTTCTCCCTGCTATGATCTGACAGATGCTGTCTTCATTGTTCGGGATGGATGTTCAGATGTCTCTATTATTCCGTGTTCCATGTGGGGTCTTTGCTTAATGGACCTCGCCAACGGATTTGGAGCCCACGGGTATGGTTAGGAGGGTGTATATTATCTGAGCCTGCCTTATCCCCATCCCCTGGCAAAATACATGGGAAAATCCCAATTGGGGGAAAATTCACTTAGGGTTAGGTCTCCATGAATTCGGAGGGCAAAATGGACCTCGCCAATGGATTTGGGGCCCATGGGTATGGTTAGGAGGGTGCAAATTTTCCGAGCCTGCCTTAACTCCATTCCCTGGCAAAATACGTGGGAAAATCCCAATTGGGGGAAAATTCACTTAAGGTTAGGGTTAGGTCTCCATGAATTCGGAGGGCAAAATGGACCTCGCCAATGGATTCGGAGCCCATGGGTATGGTTAGGAGGGTGCATATTATCTGAGCCTGCCTTAACTCCATTCCCTGGCAAAATACATTGGAAAATCCCATTGAGGGGGCAAAATGGATCTTAACAACGAATTTGGAGCCCATGGGAAAATCTCATTGCTGGCCAAGGAAGATCTTTTTGGCCAAGATTACTGTATGGAAAAACTGGAGAAGGAAGAGCTGGGCAGTATTCAGTAGAAGAAGAGAAGAAAGAGAAGGATACAGGAGGAAAGCAGAGGAGAGGAGGAGGAGGAGGAGGAGGAGGAGGCTATGGGGTCTTCTCTGAGTGATTGTTTTCTTGCAGACATTCCACGACTCAACTAGTAACAAAAGGTCAGCAACAAAACATCAGTCTAGTCCAGGGGTCTTCAAGCGTGGTCCTTTTATGACTTGTGGGCTTCAACTCCCAGAATTCCTCAGCCAACATGCCTGGCTGAGGAATTCTGGGAGTTGAAGCCCACAAGTCATAAAAGGACCAAGTTTGAAGACCCCTAGTCTAGTCTATGCTTTGTACTTATAATCTCTTATAGTCAGTGCTTGGTGCTTATAATCTTATTTAAAAAAACAGAGAAATCAAACAAGATCTTTATATTTATGTTTAGTGCTGGACGTTGACTCAGGGAATCATCTATCCCTCTTGTTCATCAGCAGGACTCATAAATCAGTCTTCTTAAGACTTCAAGAACAGCTTTGACCAGGACCTTGTTCAATTAGGCCAGTGTTTTTCAGCCTTGGCAACTTCCAGACATGTCACATTTTCCAGTTCTGGGCCACTTCTAGATATGTGGATTTCAAGACCCCCAATTCTCATCAACGTCCAACTTTCACTTATGACTGTGGCAGCCTCCCCATGGTCATGTGATCAAAGTTCAGAGGCTTGGCAACTGACAGGCACTTATGACAGTTGCCCCATCCTGGGGTCACGTGATCGCCATTGTTGGCCTTCCCACCCAACTTCTCACAAGCAAAGCCAATGGGGGAAGCTGCATTCCCTTAATGACCACATGCTTCACTTAAGAACTGCAGTGATTCACTTCACAAAAAGATCACACAATGAGGGGAAACCCGCTTAACAACTGCCTTGCTTAACCGTGGAAATGTTTTGCTCCATTGTGGTTGTATCTCGAGGATCCCCTGTCATTGGTTGCTTTCGTTTGTCACTTGATGTATTTTGTGAGTCTCTGCCTTACATTTTTTATTTTGTCCGTGCTTAGAAAAAGCATCCTTTTATCAAGCTGACACTTATTGTTGCTCTGAGCCTGGCAGCCTATCATAAATTTGGTTTCCTCTAACTTCGATCTGAAGAAAACGCGGTAAATTTTATTAAATATTTCATCAGAAGCAGGCTGGAACTCTTTCACCTACAAAAGGCATTTTAGAGGTCTCCCGAGTTTTAAAAGCAAAATTTCCAAGGACCAAACTCACCCCCCCAAAACCAGATTAAATTGATGCAGGATGCTTTTATTTAAACATTTCATAACTTTGGAAGCGCTGGGATATGGCTGAAGTCTTTAAAAACGGGTCTGGTTGGAAGCAAAGGATTCAAATGTTAAAATGAAGCGTTTGTAACAAATCTCAGAAGCAAGATAGAGAATGAAAACCTTGATGTAAGAAAAGAAAAGGATCGAAGAATGGTGAAGAAATTAATTACCGTGGCATTTAAGTCACACGGATTGTGTTTCAGCCTCCTGCTGCAGTGTTATGACTATTCACCTGACATTCCTACCCGTGATTCAATTAACCATCATTTACTACCTATTTTCTGAGCTCCGATGGCCCACGAGCTATACCGCGGGGCTGCCAGCACACAGCTTTTTGGTTTAATGTGTTTGCAAAAGGTGTTTATGTTGCATCGCGATGATACCAAATTCAGCTTGACATCACGAGGGGTGACATGATAGCCGTGTTCCAGTATCTCAGGGGCTGCCCCAAAGAAGAGGGAGTCAAGCTATTCTCCAAAGGCCCTGAAGGCAGGACAAGAAGCAACGGATGGAAACTAATCAAGGAGAGAAGCAACCTGGAACTAAGGAGAATTTTCTTTGACAGTTAGAACAATTAATCAGTGGGAACAACCTGCCTCCAGAAGCGGTGAATGCTCCAACACTGGACGTTTTTAAGAAGAGACTGGACAGCCATTTGTCTGAAATGGTATAGGGTCTCCTGCCTGAGCAAGGGATTTCTCAGAGATACGCTGACTTCCGGTTGGTCTTTAACCAAGTTGGTTTCTGATTGGTGAGGAGGGTTGTTCTCTGCACCAATCCAAACCCCCAGCTCAGCTAAAGACCAATCAGAAGCCAGGACACCTGACTATAAAGACAGGAGCCCAGTCAGTCCTTGCTTAGTTATTGTTGCTTTTTGTAGTAGACAACTTTGCCTCTGAAGATGGCAAACACAGAGGCCAGTGAGGAAATCTATTACCTGGACCATGGTCACCACAGCCTGAAACCCAAAACTAGCCAATATATACTGTGAAAGCCTACACCAGGAGTGTCCAACCTTGGCAACTTGGAGATCTCTGGACTTCAACTCCCAGAACTCCCCAGCCAGTCACCCTTGCTGGCTGGGGAATTCTGGGAGTTGAAGTCCAGAAGTCTTCAGGTTGTCAAGGTTGGACGTCCCTGGCCTACATCCTACTTTCCCCAAGCAAACAGGGGTATGTCCTTGAAGTCACCAAGAAAATGTCCTTATCCTTTCCGATGACGTTGAAGCATTATTACGGTGTCTCATCATGAGATTGCTTTTATCTAGAGACTCATGATGAATTTTATGGAGGCTCTTAGCTAAATTAACACCGATTCCTCTTCGCCTGGAGAAAACTGCAGCTCATTGTCTGTGCTTTGTGCTTTGAAAAGTTTTAGATGATGCAAATGGGCTTATCTCAGAAGCTTCCATTAAAGCTAATCAACAGATAAACCACCCATATTTCTCAGATATTTTAGGTCGTGATTCGCAGGTGATCACAGATTGTGTTGACTTGCTTATGGACATTGTAGTCCAAAGGCCTCTATAACATGACTGTAAAAATAGCCCTCAACCACAGGCCGTTTGTGTTCCCTCCGTTGTGTTCCCCTGTTATCTGATCCCATTTTGCTTTTTTAGCTTGGCTGTTTATTTTGCCCCTCTTTCTTGCAGAGAGGTGTGTAAAATAAGCCCTCTTTCTCTAAAATTCTATACGCGCACATCAATAAACAAAAGCCATCACAATCAAATATATAAAATAGCAGAAAGCTGCACTTAAAAAGCAGAATAATCCGGAGAGGAGATAAAATTAAAATTCCTACAGCTATCATTCAGCTCCTTAGAATCAAAAAATGAGATACGATTGGAATAAATAAATAGCATTTTGCGAGCTTGGCTGTGTTCAAACACCACGATAAATTAAAATTTAGCAGAAAGAAAAGGATCTATGGATATGTTGGTCTTTCCCAGTCTTCCTCTGGCACGTTCCAGGAAAATCAGAAGCTTCTCTTTCAGGTCTCGATTAAGGAAATCCAAAATCTTGGATGGGTTTAATCACAGTTGATTCAAACAAGCCAGCTTTGTAAACCTAGATTTAAAATAAGTTTATCTTAGTTAAGCCAGAGTCAAACAGGTGGGTTGCTGTTGTCTAGTTTTGAATTTAAGGTGAACTTCTAGTGGTGAAAAATGATGGAAGTGACTAGAGAAATTGTTATCTGGACTGATACTCATAACAACATTTTGAGAACTTGAGAGTTAAAACTGAGTGGCTTCCATATGTATTATATATTATAGAACAAGGTAAATACAAACATTTAGAGTGTGGTTTTTTAACACTGGTGTCAACAAGCCTTTAAGTGGATTGGAGGACAAAGAAAAGAGACAGTATTGAAAGATTTGTTCTGGTATTTTTGTCTGGATTTGGGTCAAAATTCTATTTTTTTCCATTCGCCTTTCAGGGAAAAACTCATGGATGGTTTTGAAGGGGGTTATTGCTATTTTATTGTGGACTTTCTTTCTGCTGTTATGACTGTGAATTGTTTTTGTTTTCATTTGAGCTGGGAAGGGGGGTATAAATGTTGGAATAAACAAAACCATAAACCACACAAAAATTTAAAACCAGACAGGAAATCACACAAAGCCATTGCTTCTAAGGACAAATGAGGTTGGTTGGTTGCAGCTTGTCCTTCAGCTGCTTCCCTAAGAGAAAATTCCAAGCCAGGCTGGATACAGCTAATTAAGAAAAATGTCTTAATTTCAGAGGAAGGGACAGGGGGGGGTTGGGGGGGGAAGTCCATTTTCTTGGGATAAGTGTCTGAACATTCTTGGTGTGGATTCTACAAAGAAGCTAAATACGCCAAATAACTCTCAGTGGAAACGAAGCGTTTCTTAAACGCAGCCTTGTCATTTCTGTACATTTGCAAATGATAATCAGAGTAAATGTGCTACTTTATGTTTGCAATTACCTGCAGCTCAGGTTTCTTCCCCATTCTTTTTGCAACATTGCAGGTAGCCCTCGACTGACGATCACATCTGAGCCCAAAATTTCTCTCACTTAAATGTCCCGTTTTACGACCTTTCTTTGTCACCGTTGTTTCATAAATCTTGTTTAAGCTCAATTTCTCCTTAATAGTCAAACAATTCTTTTTTTTCTTTCTTTTTCTTTTTTTTATTTTTTATTTTTATTAATTATATCGTTATAAATGTAAACAGAAGAAACAAAGAAAAAGTCAGGTTGAGTGCAACTCAACTTAATACAAACATTACACTTCAAACCATTTTGAAAAAGCGTATTGAATTTCTACCTCAAACAATTCTTATCAGTCACAATTACCTGTATTTTTATGTAGCTAGTAGCAATAAGGTCAAAATCCTTCAGCACTCCAAACTTCCGCCTTCTGTCTAAAGGGAGTTTGGGGGAGCAGTGGGGTGTCATACTTTGTGTTAATGGAAAGGGAAGGTTGATCTTTCTCTCTTTTTGCTAGTCCTATAGAACACAGAAGATATGGACACACCCACACACCCACCACACACAAACACACGTTCTTTGTATGCTGCATTTAATTTATTTCATTTGCCAGGTGATTTAAATGAGCTGCAAGCGAAAAAGTTTACCTCCGGGGACCAAAATGTAGCATTATGCTGTATATTATTCAGACTGTAAGGCTCAAAGTAATTGAATTTCTGTTTGTTGCAATGAAGACGGAGTGTTCTTATTTTAAATTTAAGTGTCTATATAAACATGATGCCTTAGGGCACCGGCTGATTTATAATACGTACGCATCAGAGGCTGCCTTAGTGGCTATGTCTGATCCTTTTTCATGAAGTTATTCTTGGAAAGAGATGAAACAACCCTTTCCCCTTTCTGCCAATAAAATATGGGGCTTCTTCTTCTTCTTCTCCTTCTCCTTCTCCTTCTCCTTCTCCTTCTCCTTCTCCTTCTCCTTCTCCTTCTCCTTCTCCTTCTCCTTCTCCTTCTCCTTCTCCTTCTCCTTCTCCTTCTCCTTCTCCTTCTCCTTCTCCTTCTCCTCCTCCTCCTCCTCCTCCTCCTTCTCCTTCTCCTCCTTCTCCTCCTCCTCCTCCTCCTCCTTCTCCTCCTCCTCCTCCTCCTCCTCCTCCTCCTCCTCCTCCTCCTCCTTCTTCTTTCCTTACATTCCCCCCCTTGCCTTGCCACAATCCTTTCTAATACTGTTAGCAAAGAACTGCTGTTATTACCTTAAGCACATGGCAAAAACTCTCTCAGATATTCTACAGTGCTCTGTGCAAATTAAATTTGGTATGTGGAGAAAGGGGCTACTGGCTGCTTGCAGCTGACGTTTTACAGCAATAATCTTTTGAGGTTCTGACAGGTTTTAGCCAGGAGGAGATGGAGGGGGTAGCTGGGCTTCCCAGAAGCCCCAAAGAACTAAGCCTAACTCTTTCCCATAAGGCCCCCAAACCAGCCCTGAGCGGAAGCATGATGGGAAATTAAAAGGGCAGCTCAAGCTAGCCTGCTCTTCCTCAGAAATTACGTGCTGAGCTTTGACTCCCATCCTGAATCCAACTTTATCCATCAATATGCGATCACTTGTGAACCTTTTCAATCTCTGAGAATGATCTGATTTCTCCCCCCCCCCGGATCAGTTTAAACTATTACAATTCTTAAGAACTTTTAAATAATAGAAAATACTTTGTAGCTCGGGTTTTAGATTTTTGGCGGTTGGTTGGCTCTCCATGCTTGTTTTAATTTAGTTTCTGAACGTTTTGTTGCCAGACTAGGTTAACATCATTCGCAGGATTTTCTTCTCCTGTTTGCAAAAGTTAGTTTCTTCTAAGTGTCTGTCCTTCTCTTAACACAGGACTGGATGGCATATTGGAGCAAGCTTTTTCACAGATGGTTCAAATGCTATGGAACTCTTGGTCATCTCCATAATGCATTCAGCTCTTGTAGATTTCAGGGTCTGGAGAATTGCTGGTTTTATCCTGTGTGTATGTGTGTGTGTTTTGGAAGGATCCCTTCTTTCCTATTGATCTACTGATGTTCTGCAGCATGCTTGCAAACGTGAAACCTTTTAATATAATTGTAGATGATGCATTTTAAGGGAACCACTTGGTTCCAAGTGGAGCAAAGCAGCAGAGGGGGGGAAAAACAGGGTGGGTGGGGTTGGCTGGAAAGAAGCCTTGAAAAGAAGGGAGCAATTTTCTCAAAATTGCTAACAGATTTATTGAATGCAGGTGGATGAATCATTTCCAGAGAAGGGGATAGAAATCTATAGACCGGCTTGCTCATTTCTGATTGTGCCAAGCGGAGGGCATGGACAACCCTTGCAGGCAAAATAAGTTGTGGCTATTTTAACACGAAAGGCTCCCAGGATGTTTAACCTTTGTGTTGGGTCCTATCCGGATGAAGCGGGTGGAATTGGGGATGTATTCATGCCCTGCCATGTGAGATGGCAAATGGCCTCTCCCCAGTCCAAATTCTCCACCTTGTAAAAGCTGGTCATGGAGATTAGAAGGATGGTTCCGACCCTTCCTGGAGTCTCTTGCCTAGAACACGTGCCAAATGTTACTGGGAGTGTGCATGGATTGAGAGATTCTTTTGTCCAGGAGATATGGGGGGAGGGACCATCAACATTGAGTGACTAACAGGTGGCTGTCCAAATAGCATGCACCAATGGAAAAATCCACCTCTGTTGTTATCTTTATTTTTTATTTCGACTTATATGTCGCCCTTCTCCCCAGACTCAGGGCGGCTCACAATAGAAATACAAGTACAAAAATATATAAGTAATTTAAAATAGTAGTACAATATAAAACTATAAAACTATAATCACTCATACAACATACACTCCCAATCAAAGGCCCAGGGGGCAGAGCGCAGCTCACACGCCCCAAGCCTGTCTGCATAGATGTGTTTTTAAAAGTTTTCGGAAAGCTAGCAGGGAAGGAGCAGTACGAACCTCTGAGGGAAGTTGATTAGTTGTTAGTTCTGGATGTAGAGTAACAAAAGAGTACATTGCTTCTAGGGAAGGGAAAGTAGAAAGTCAGTGCTTGGGTATTTATGTACCCATTCGTTCGTTCGTTCGTTCGTTCATTCGTTCGTTCGTTCATTCGTTCGTTCATTCATTCATTCATTCATTCATTCATTCATTCATTCATTCATTCTATAGCTACCCATCTCAATCATGCCCAAGGTATTAAAAATATTCAATTAAATAGCATTTGAAAGACAATAAAAGCATCCCAAATAAATATATACACAGCAGGTGAGCTACTTGGCCAATGAACAGTGAAAGTGAAGAAATGGGGACCTTAACACATTCAACATCCCAGTCTCTGGAACACAGCCAGGTTTGCAAACCTTACAAAGGACCGACAAAGTTGGGCTGGGTGGGGTTAAGTGAGCTTATTGACAGTCACTTCCAGAAATATTTCCAACATCTTCTGTTAAGCTGGAGATGTGGTTTGTCAAAGCCCACTTCCTTCCTTCCTTCCTTCCTTCCTTCCTTCCTTCCTTCCTTCCTTCCTTCCTTCCTTCCTTCCTTCCTTCCTTTCTTTCTTCCATACAGCTGCCCATCTCAATCTAGGCACAAGCAACTAGAGCCACTTGTAAATAGTTGAAATAAACAACTTTATTGACTTCTACCTATGTCACAAGAATCTTTCCAGACTGCTTGCCTTCCCTTGGGAATGACCAGATAAGGCTTCATGGATCTTGGGGTGAGGTCAAACTTATGTCACTTGTGACTGTGCAAGGATTCTGAACTAGGCTCTCACTTGACCTCTCCTTCCAGCTTAGCTGGCAGTTTCCCAACAAGCTAAGACTAGGTATAATAACACTCAGTTGCTTCTCCTAGGACAATGGTCTCTTGGTTTTTATGTTTCCCATCCCATTCTCATAACTTCTATCTGGTGGCTGAGGGAATGTTCAACTTGATAGTGATTTGATGGATTGTCTCCTAATTGCATTTGCAAATGGAATCAAAAGCTCCAGATCATAATGGATGCCTTCCTTCAAATTAATCAGTTAAATTAATTCATTTTTTTTCTCTCTCTTCCCCCTCCCCCCCAAATCAGTTTTCTGAATTAAATGGACCTGATCTAGATATTTTATTATGGTACTCCAGGAGGGATCAGATCATAAATCTAAATTGAATTGATTATTCAAATTTTATATTGCAGATATACCCATCCCTTCTCTGTATCACAATTATGCATAATGTGGTTGAGACAGTTTTAATATATTGAGAAATGAGATGCTTTTATACTGTCATGAATTCTTTCTGTTCTGGGCTATTTCTGCATTTCTGTTTAATTAGAAAAATTTCTAAAGCTCCAATATTGTTTCATTCCAAAAGCGGTGTAATACATATTTCTGTGATTTTATTCCTTACTTATAGGCTATTCCTTACTTTGCATTAGCAATATTCCCACAGAGATGGGTAAAATAATACACTTTTCGCACACACCCAAGCAAGCCAATAACACAAAAGTGTTGTGATCGTATTTGTGAGTGTATCCAAGTTCCTTTTGGGTGGAGCTTTATTTGTGCGCATTATTATGCACTACTAGCACAGCATAAAAAAAAACATCTTCATGCACTTACAGGCATCTTCCCTTCTAAATTATACCTAGTTAACTTCAGTTAGGCTTAAACTATATTAGTCAACTTGGAATATCAGAATCTGAGAAGAACTAGGTTTGAGAAGCATGTCAGAAGCTCCTTCTGAGTAGGGGGAAAAAAGCAAAAGAAGAAATCTAAATGCAGAAATTGCTGCCAGTGGCGAACCCGTTGTTTTCTCACTATAATTGAAGAAGCAAGAATTTGAACTCAGCCCACTCGCTATGTTTTGTTGACCCCTGGAGAGATGCCAGGGTGGAAATAGATCTTGGTTTTCATTCCACATCTGGTTATCCTGTGGCATACAAGGTAATTACCGAGGTGAACCTTTTGAACTCAACAGGCTGTTCTGTAAACACTTCACCATGGAAAGCTGCCCTGCTCCATGTTGGAGAACAACTAGACTCTCCGGCTACAGAGAACGTCCAGTTCTCTTGCTTTGGTCTGTTTTTACTTAAAATAGGAAGCCACCAAAATTTGTGCTGGGTTTTTGTCAGGGCTGGAGCAAGGTCTTAAAAACCATGGGTGGCATCTTGCTAAGTGAGAATCTAGTAGAGAGGGAAGACATACACAGGAGAAGGGATAAAGTGGATTGTAAGTTTAGACGGGCTGAGGTGGTACCGGTAAGTTTAGATGGACTGAGACTAAACTTAGCCAGACTAAGGTATTTAGACAGCTGCAGATCCAGATCCCTAACAGATCCCTGTGGATCTCAATTGGACATCTTAGAAAATGTTGTTCATTTGTGGCTTTTCTCTGCATTCTCTCCCTGGGTCTGTTATGCAGTTAAGGGCTTTACTGTCTCTTATCTGACTGTTCCTTAGGCCGGGGGTCTCCAACATTGGCAACCTGTGGATTTCAACCCCCAGAATTCCCCAGCTAGCCATGTTGGCTTGAGGAATTTGAGGAGCTGAAGTCCACAGTGTTCCAGTTTCCAAGGTTGGAAACCACATCTCCTCAGTTCTTTCCCACATACTGTTACAGAAATGTTTTGTCATTTCCCTTTATGTCTCTTTCGTTACTGCAAATCCAGATGGGATATTTAAAGTCCTTCTAACAAATATTCTATTACTTTTTTCAAATTCCATCCATTCTTCAGTTGTGCTAAATCATAGGGAACATGTGTGCGCGTGTTGTTTTAGCTCCCCTTGTGTATTTTCAGAAGGGGAAAAAAAAAATCCAGTTAAATTAGCTCACAGCCACGACATTCTTCTTATTGATCTTATAACCACCCGAAACATGCTTCAGAAAATACCCCAACCTCTTTTTTTAACTACATTTGTATACCAGTGGCAAGGAACGAGAGTTACTTTTTAAAAAAAAAAACTTTTTCACACCTGGCCAGGACTTTCCCCCAAATTTGAGATCAATGGGAATTTTTGCGCAGACTTTAGTGAGGTTTGAATTCCATTGCTGAGGGAGTTTTGGCTGTCGTTAGTATTTAGAGAGATCTGCTTTTTCTGTATTTAGTGAAAGGATAGGAACTCATCCAAAGCAGTGAAGAGATGGCTGTGTTTGAGGATCTGTGTTTGCTGTAAGCAATTCTGATCTCTCAAATCCTCAAATATTGCTTTAAGCAGCAATGGATGGCTGAGTTTGGATGCTTTAGTAATTTCCTAGGAACCTCTGTTGGTTGACTCATGTCAGGGCAAAGCCTGGTTTTGTAATGTCCTCCAGATAAGGGGGGAAATATTGAATTTTTCCAGTTAACTTGCTGATCACAAGATTTTCTCCCCACCCAGTCTCAGGACAGTGGTTGATCTTGACTGAAGAACAATAATGGAAGAATGGGGCGTTGACCACAACTTTTAGGGAATGTTTTGGAAAACATTCAATGGGATGAAGGCAACTGTAAGACAGTGGCCAAGCAAGCAAATAAAAAATGCATCTCTGCTAGTAGAGTTTATTATTTTTAAAAGCATTTTGTATTGGAATCCTTTATCAGAGACGTTCTTAAATGTGGTAGAGAGGCGAATAAGCTTTCATTTCTTTTAAAGGAGCAGGGGGTTAACTGGGCCCTACAGAATAATCGAATAAGGGGCCTTGAAAGGTCTTCTAGTCCAACCCCCTGCTCAAGCAGGAAACCTATACCATTTCAGATAAATGGCTGTTCAGTCTCTTCTTGAAAGCCTCCGGCGATGGAGCACCCACAACTTCTGGAGCCAACTGTTCCACGGCTGTTAATTTTTCTGACTGTTAGGAAACTTTTCCTCTCCTTGTCTAATTTCCATCTATTGCTTCTTGTCCTGCCTTCCGGTGCTTGGGAGAACAGGTTGACCTCCTCTTCTTGGTCAAATATATGTCACTTAACGACATAAATTTTGGGCTCACTTGTGGCTGTAGGTCAAGGACTCCCTGTATTGCAGTGGGTGATGGAGATACCCAAAACAGCTGTTGACCAACACGGGGTGCCCATAAGATGATGTGTTTTTTGGGGGGGGAGGAATGGCTCCCACGGCCTTGGTGCTGATCGTTACAGTAATCGTGGCTTGTGGTCACATAATGCCACCATGGTTCTCTTTGTCCATCTCTAGAGTGTCCCCAGCACACTCCAGAAACTGACATTTGTGGAGACTGAAGAAGGATCTGAAGAAGAGCAGGCCCAAGCGTTCAGCACCGGTCAGCACCCCCAGATCTGGCAGGTGGCCAGCAGGACCCCCTGACAAATTTCTCCATTCGTGAATTTAGATTTTTTTTTTTTTGCTCCTCAGCCGCTTTAGGTTTTCCTCCAACTCAATACCATCTCTCTGTTCTGCACCCCCAAACCCGACATCACAATAAAGTCTTTGTTTTCAAGTGCAAAAAAAAAAAAAAATGGAAGATGGCTATCATGTCACCCCTGGTCCTTTTTTTCATTAAAACTAGATATACCCAATCAACATCACCAAACTCAACCAAATTTTTGACTTTTTGAAATGATTAGATGAAGCCATCCTTTTTATTCAAGGCAGTAGAAGACCTCGGTTGTTGCATTTTCCAATATTATTTTGGTTCTTGGTATTTGTCCCTATGCTCTTGTTAACCGGACAATTATCTTCAACACAGAAGAACAATAGGGGGAAAATGACAGTGATTCAGAATATAATGTAGAATAAGGACAGCTCTCAACATTTTAAAACCATGTGCCCAAGCTTGACAAAAGCTAAAACTTGAACAAGAATGTGTATTTGGGATTGTCGCTGTTGTGTTTTGATTCACATAACTGTAGATTTTGATCAGTTCCAAATACGTTTCCCCTCCTTTGAAGCGTCTCTCTATTCCTTCACTGCTGCAGAGAATCACAATGCTGATATAATGATTGCTCATCTTTTTATTATGGTCTTCAGAAAATAATTGGTGTTCCAAATTGGTTCATCATCAGATGCTTCCTTCCTGTCACGGGGAAGCCGATAGCTTTTCCTTGCCCAATATTGCCTCGGCAAAATTCCATCTAATTATCATCTAATATTTTCTTGTCTGGCATAACTTTGCTACAGTCCTCACTGTCTCATTGATTTTGAAACTCTGCTGAATTTCTTAGATATGTGTGTTTGTGTGAGAAGACATTCCTATTAAGGGAGATTTATTGACTGACTCATCCACTTCACTCTGGGGCAAAATCTCACCTACATCTTCATCACCTTCAAGTGATTTTGGTTGATATCAAGGCTGATGTAAGAGACTTTATCTGTTCTCTTCCACTTCCAAAGATTCCTCTATAACTCACAGATTCAACATCTTCTTCCTGAGATCTATTGAGACTCAACTTGAGAGGAAATGTTGCTATATCAATGTTTCTGATCAAAGAGTTGCCATGGCCAACTTGCCATGGCCAATTCTCCATGGCCAACTCACCATGGCCAATTCTCCATGGCCAACTCACTGTGGGCCAACACTCCATGGCCAACCATCACCAACTCACTGTGAACCAACTCTCCATGGCCAACCCTCCATGACCAAACCTCCATGGCCAACTCTTCATGGCCAACTCTCCATGACCAACCATGGCCAGCTTTCCATGGCCAACTCACTATGGTCAACTTTCCATGAGCCATCTCTCCATGGGACAATTCAATAATTAAATTTAATCATTTAAAATCATTAAAAAATCCTTTTAATTTTTGTCATTGACATTTTATTTGGTCCCTCCTTTCACATCCTTTATTTAATGATTCTATTCCACCATTTCTTTGACATTACATAACTTTTGTCCGGCGGCAAGTTGGCTGTGGTGAGTTGGCCGCAGCGAGTCGGCCAAGACGAGCTGTCCTAAACTTGATCCAGAAATGACCATCACATCACTCATTCCTCCGCCCTTGGCATGTGACCCCCCCTGATTCCAACGAAGTTGGTCACCCTTGGGTCTTTGGCTTTCTTTGGCAATGGTGTCCATCTCTGAGGTTCTTCCTTGCTCCGTCCAGAAAATAAAGTCGGTTGCAACTTTATTTCTCAACCTTCAGGAATGATCCTGGGTTGATCAGGGTGACACGGCCAGCTTGGAAGATGTATCACCTCAGCCCAATCTGTGTCCTGTTTGCACTGAAATTCCAATAATAAGATATATGACAAGCTTTTGGCAAGAAAATGGGGTGAGGGAATTAAAAGTGAAATAGATAGGGCTCCGCACAATAAGGCTGGCGAGGGGAGACAGGAAGATCCATCTACTCAGTAATAAGGCTGAAAGTTTTGATCCAGGTGGTTAGACAAAATATTGATGATGGATAAAGCATATTTAGTTTACTATTGATCGGTAGTTTAAGCAGAACTGGGCCCCAGGTTGGTTTTTTTTTTTTTTAGAAAGGAAGAATGCTCTAGTACATTTTTATCCAATAATTTGATTTTTGGTGGGTGGGGCCTGCCCAATTAGTCCCTTGTTTTTAATAGAAGAAGTGAATGTGATTATTTGGGTTTGAGCTTGGCGTTTTAGTGGAAAAATAAATTCATGGTTAGCTGTTAGCTAAGCAAGGGACCACAAAAACAACTCCCCAAAAGACTGACAGGCAAGCCACTAGTATATAAAAATAACAGCAAACCCCGCTCCCTTGTAGCACTGATGATGTTCCCTAGATTGGTAATGAAACGTCTGCAAGAAAACCACCCAGCTTGGAGAACATCAAGGATCTCCATCTCTTCCTCCGTCTCTTCCTCCTGCCCCCCCCCAAATCTCACTCCCTTCTAGCACTGATCACCTTAGTTGTCAGTTTGCTTACGTTGCTTACTGATAGTTAGCGTATGGAATTTTTAAAGCACTTGTTGTCCTTTAACATCTTGTCAGCAAGCAACGGAAGGGTTAAGAGGCACCCTTGTTGGCTGGGCTTAAGACAGGGGTCTTCAAACTTGGCCCTTTGATGACTTGTGGACTTCAACTCCCAGAATTCCTCAGCCAGGCTGAGGAATTCTGGGAGTTGAAGTCCACAAGTCATCAAAGGGCCAAGTTTGAAGACTCTTGGCTTAGGACATCAGTTGACCTTAACCAGGTTCTGCTTCAACCTCTAACTAGCATTACAGATCCCTTTTTGTTTCTAGATCTCAGCTGATTTCCTACAATGTCAGTTTTTGTTTTCAGGAGCTTTGTTTCAATCAGGGTGCGTTCAAGAATGAGATCCTCCATCTGGAATTAAAGATTTGGTGCCAACAAGCTCGAAGGTAAAGACTGGAGAAAACTGAATCTCCCTTAGAAATCAACCATAAATGGATATGAGTGAGATTTAGCAAAAAAAATAAAGAATTGATCCCCAACTGGGGACAAAATGAAGGCAAATTTAATGAACGAGTAATGAAACAAGTGAATAATAATAATAATAATAATAATAATAATAATAATAATAATAATAATAATAATAAATAAAAAATAAAAATAAAAATAAAAATAAAGTTGGAAGGGACCTTGGAGGTCATCTAGTCCAACCCCCTGCTCAGGCAGGAAACCCTATACCATTTCAGACAAATGGCTGTCCAGTCTCTTTTTAAAAACTTCCAGGGTTGGACACTGGTTAATTGTTCTAACTGTCAGGAAGTTTCTCCTTAGTTCTAGGTTGCTAAGGAGAAACTTCCTGACAGTTAGAACAATTAACCAGTGGAACAACCTGCCTCCAGAAGCAGTGAATGCTCCAACACTGGAAGTTTTTAAGAAGAAACTGGACAGCCATTTGTCTGAAATGGTAGGGTTTCCTGCCTGAGCAGGGGGTTGGACTAGATGACCTCCAAGGTCCCTTCCAACTTTATCATCATTATTATTATTCACTTGTTTCATTACTCGTTCATTAAATTTGCCTTCATTTTGTCCCCAGTTAGGGATCAATAAATGCAGTCTTGAAATTAGGATTAAAACGAACCCCACCTGCTTTAATGGGAAGAACTGGCTAAAGGAAGGGCAAGGAAAATGAAAGTGGAGTTGGATACTCTTAGGAGAGCTGAAGGATCTGGAGAAGGTCTGTCTATGTGGAGAAGGTCTATATGTGGTTGCTAAGAGTCGAACACTGGCGTGAAGGCACCTAATCAATAACCATCATCATAATAAAAAAAAAAGATTGCCACCCAGGAAAGATGGATCTGGCGGAGAATACAAAGGAAATAATTTGTGGCTTTTTTCTTTCTTTTTTATGAGCTTGAAATTGAAAAAGATGTTTCTTGCCTCTTTGTGCGGCTCCGTCAATCCCATTTCCTGTAATTAAGGCAATCTGTTAGAAAAATGGTTGAAAGTATCATTAAGTGTCTGATTAATTTAGGCATTTTTCTTTCCCCACATATTTTTTTTCAAGAAGTTGAGTTTCGATCAATATATGGTATTTTTTTCCTCTTTGCTTCCAGTCTGCCAGATTATTAAGGCTTAATTGCATTTCTCTGGACACAACCCATTCCTCAAAATTTCTTGCAATTATACAATACCCATAGCTCATTTTTTCTCTCTCTCCTTCTTGGTGATTAACACGAAGGACACTGAAAAATGTTGGGTGTCTTCCTATTTTTTTTTTCTTATTGCTATGTCTTTCATTACCCTTCTCTGTATTCCATATCCTTCTCTTCTAGCTTCAGTTGCTTTAAGTCATGTGACTAGAAATATACTCATTGGTCTTATATAGTACTCTGGGTTTTGTTTTGTTTTTTGTATATTACTAGCTTCCAAGTACAGTACCTCAGATTTCCTCAGCTCTTTAACCTGAGATTTTATGAGGAGAAGAAATGCAATTTGAAGCAGAAAAGATTGCTACTCATGCTGGACCAAGAACTTGTAAGGATTGATAAGAAGAGTCACTTTCAATCTCCAATGTAAAAAGATGGTAGCCGTAATTGTGTGATTGAAACTCTGCATCGTGTGTATGACTAGTAAGAATAGGAGTGGAGCATTGGTTGCACCCTTTAAGGTGGTTTTGACCACCATCTTGATTTCTTGACACCCCAAAAGAATGTCTAGTTTTATAATGTCTAATGGGATTATGTGGCAACGGTCTAGCCTTTTGACTAAATGTAAGAAAAGAAAGACTTTCTCATAATAAAATTTATACATTGTGGAACAGTCTACCTATGGAGGATGTGGGTTCTCCAACTCTGGAGGTGTTTGAGAAGAGGCCGGACAACCACTGTTCAAAGATAACAGAATAACAGAATGACAGAGATGGGGGGTCTTCTAGTCCAACCCCCTGCTCAAGCAGGACACCCTATACAAATTTCAGACAAATGGTTGTCCAATCTCTTCTTACAAATCTCTGGTGATGGAGCATCCATAACTTCCGAAGGCAAGCCATTCCACTGATTGTTTTCACTGTTAGGGAATTTCTCCTTTGCTCTAGGTCGGTGTTTCTCAACCTTGACAATTTTAAGGCATGTGGACTTCAACTCCCAGAATTCCATAGCCAGCAATGCTGGCTGTGGAATTCTGGGAGTTGAAGTCCACATGCCTTAAAATTGTCAAGGTTGAGAAACATTGCTCTAGGTTGCTTCTCTCCTTGATTAGTTTTCATCTTTCTTGTCCTGCCTTCAGCTGTTTTGGAGAATAGGTGACCCATATCGTCATATGTTTTAGGTGATTGAATTGGTTTTCCTTCACAGAGAGCTGGATCTTCCAACATCTACAGTCCTATGACTCTTGGCTTGAAAACCTTGAGTTTCTGTGGTTTGAAAGTGGATTTTCCCCCCTACTAAGTTTGAGTCTGGGGAAGAGGCATATAAGGAAAACTCAAAAGTACATCCCCCACCAACAATGAATGGCATTTCTGGAGATATTGTATCCCAAGCTTGTTCAAGCGTTTCATTAATAGTGTTGGCAGAGACGGTCCAACTGCCGGCGTCTTCCTTGACTGTTTCTCAACAGAGACATGTTTCCAGAGGAACAAAGGAAACTGTCTTGAGATTTCCAGCTGTGTAGGTGAAGCAAAGCCACCCCTCCCCCACAACTACCTTGTAGCTTTCCTTTAATCAAGTTGAGCTTTGATCTTCTGCAGAAACAAAGGCATCCTTTATAGCCGGAGGTTTTAACGCTGAGTGAATTTAATAGACAACCATCTGCGAGGCACATATTAACTCTACTACGGTAGGAGCAGAATTCTTTAGGATTTTGGGATCCCTGGGCTTGGATCTGTTCCCTCTGTAGCTGCATTTCATTACCTCCTTTGATTTATCAAACTGCCCACTCTTGCAACAGCCAGCTTAATATTTTGAGGCTGGGATTAAAAACGACAACAAAAATGTACGGAAAAACACAGAAAGGGGAGAAGGGATGAACTGAAGCAATCACAACTTTTATTATTTTTTTTGGTACAGGTAGTCCTCAGACTCACAACGGTTCATTTGGTGACCATTCAAAGTTACAACGTCACTAAAAAAGGGGGGCTTATGACCGTGTCTCACACTTAACGACTATTGCAGCATCTCCGTGGTCATGTGATTTACATTTGCATGCTTGGCAACTGACTCACATTTATGACGGTTGTAGTGTGTCCCGGGGGGTGTGTGTGTCACGCGATCCTCTTTTGTGACCTTTTGACAAGCCAAATCAATGGGGAAGCCTGATTCACTTAACAACCGTGTGACTAATTTAACAACTGCAGTGATTCATTTAACAACTGTGGAAAGAAAAGTCATAAAATGGGGCAAAGCTCAATGAACAAATTTTTTGGTTAGCAACATAAATTCTGGGCTTAGTTGTGTGTTCGTAAGTCAAGAATTATGCTGGTAAAACTACCGTCATGATACACCCTTAGGACTAAAACGTAAATCGTGGAATACAAAGGTTGTAAATTTCCAACTTTTATTGAGTTAGGAAGTTGGACTGGATCAGGTTAAGCTTTTTTTTTTTTTACTTACCCCGTAGCAGCTTTGCCTGGCTATTTACCATCTGTTTAGCCGGTCAGGTCCGTGTAAGTTCTGCCATTTAAACTTTGATCTTCCTCCAATTCTTCAGCTACTAATTGCTCATGTTTTTGCCAAGTTTGAGAGCCTTTTAAAAGAAGATCGCTTATTTTAAAAAATATACAAAAAAGGGAACGTGTCCAGCTGTACATAGAAAATAGTTAGGCTGGGGGTGAAGAGGAGGTAGTTTTTTTTGGCAAGCTGGAGCTATAGGAAAAACTAAATATTCTTCCTTGGAAGAACAGCGCTTGAGAAATCCTTGAATATTTATGCACGTGTGGGTAAAGCAGGTGAGAAGTTGTGCTTTCCCCTTCCTCAAATACTAGAAACACCCACTGAAATTGAATGCTAAGAATCAGGATAGACAAAAGTCAACACGTAAATGTAAAGATAAGGGTTTCCCCTATCAGTCATGTCCAAGGTGTGAAAATTGCAAAACTGGGTGGGTAGCAGGTTTTATCCTGAACCTGTTCCCCATTTCTCCGGCCTTCTAAGTCCAGCTATGATAATTCATGAGCCATGCAGTGCTGAAGGTTCTTATTAGGAGAATGATAAATTGAGATTGTCACACCGGATCGTGTGAGCCAAATTGCCTTTTTAAAAGCAGGAGACATCAGATTGTACAGCCACTCTTTGAAGGTTTTAGTAAAACTTTGTGGCTTATTCATTTAGAGGTAAGCAGCCTTGCTTAAATTCTTTAAATTTTACGCCTCTTGTTCAGCATGATTATTAATTTTTTTTATTTGCAGTTGGCTATGTTTCTTACCCTTCTGGCATTTTATTTTTCATTTAAAAACATGTTAAGAGTTCTGGTGGCGCAGTGGTTAGAATGCAGCATTGCAGGCTAATTCTACCCACTGCCAGCAGTTCGATTCTCACCGGCTCAAGGTTGACTCAACCTTATATCTTTCCGAGGTCAGTAAAATGAGGACCCAGATTGTTGGGGGCCATAGGCTGACTCTGTATACCACTTAGAAAGGGCTGTAAAGCACTGTGAAGCGGTATATAAGTGCTATTGCTCTCAAGGCTACTTTAATAATAAACATAAAAATAGCATAATACTTTGAACTGTGGATTTCCATCAGTAATTCTCAAGATATATGAATTGCAAGATTGAATTAAAAATTGAAAAAGGAGAGCAAGGCTACACTGGGCTAAGGTATATATGGAATATATATGGCATTATCTTGCTGATGTTCTGTGGCAGGGAGAGAGCAAAGAAATTCCAGACCTGTATTTCTGAACCTTGAAAACTTGAAGATATGTGGACCGCAACTCCCAGAATTGCCTATGCTGGCTGGGGAATTCTGGGAGTTGAAGTCCACACATCTTCAATGAATTAATTAACATTTATGGGCGGCCCAACTCCAGAGGTGTCTTGCAGCATAGCTGTTGAAACCCCTTGTGCATCTTGCAGCATCTTAAGTGGGGGGGGGGAAACAACCATATTTACTCTCCTTCCCTTCCTGGTCACCCAGAGTAGAAATTTTGCTTTCCTAAATGGCAACTTAGCGGGAGATCTTGCACTAGCGAAATTCACACTTTTTCCCTTTCAGCTTGACGCAACCGAACCAAGCGATTCCGAGGGCAGATTCATCCAGGGGTCACTGCTGAACTTGACATCTCGCACCGGCCCTGCAATATATCTAAAAATAGCCCTTCTAAAGTGAAATGAGGTGTGCAATTTGGAAACACTATACACACAAACAGATATACCTACTGCAAAGGTGTAGCAATCGGGAAGCGTGATGGAGGGGATGTATTTGCAAAGGGGTGTGTGCTTCTCTCTCTCTCTCTCTCTCTCTCTCTCTCTCTCTCTCTCTCTCTCTCTCTCTCTCTCTCTCTCTCTCTCTCTCTCTCTCTGTGTGTGTGTGTGTGTGTGTGTGTGTGTGTTATGCTCTTATATTTTCAGCCATAGCCAAGGGATTATGGATCGCTAAGACAGGTCTGTGCCATCCTTCACCTGCTGTTTTCTGCTGCTCCAATGGAGCCGTTGGAAGACTCGGAGATCCTGGAACAAAGAATCTTAGCAGTGGGCCATAAATGCACCTTTAACTCAGAGCAAATTCTTCCTTCTGTTTCCAAATCTCCTTGGAGGCTCCTTTGAAGTGGTCAGGACTCTTAGCAACCAAACCTGCTAACAGATGAATGAATAAACGAACAAACGAA
Source organism: Bothrops alternatus (assembly GCA_034064705.1). Taxonomy (NCBI): domain Eukaryota; kingdom Metazoa; phylum Chordata; class Lepidosauria; order Squamata; family Viperidae; genus Bothrops; species Bothrops alternatus. The sequence continues at coordinate 360,911 of JARGCV010000438.1, forward strand.
CGAATGAATGAATGGGATCGGGACTTTTCCTGGGGTGATGTTCTGACGGGTGATATTTTGCCAGATTTTTGTCACCTGGCCGTGGCTCATGTGAAGATCATAGGTCTAGTTGCTTATGAGGTTTTGTCTGGCAGACAAATTAGGTCCGTTAGGTGTTTGTTTGTTTATTTTTTTTTTAAACTGTAAAAAAATGAAAACTCTTTTTAGGCTTTTACACTCAAAGAATTTAAACTTTGTGCTGCAGGAGGGGAAAAACGAATGTGGGTTTTTTGGGGTTTGACATTAGAAAGGGTAAACTATGAAAAGAAGGAGATTAGGATGTAATGTTAGAGAAGCAATGCAAAACGTAAATGCAATTATAATCTCTGTTAAGAAGACCAGAAACCACAACTTTATACTCTTCCGTTTCTCATTCCTCCTTCTTCCTTCCTCCTTCCTTCTTTCTAATATCTCCTTTCCCTTCCCTTCCAGTCCCCTTTCTTTCTTTTTTTATGTATTTTCTATTTTTCTTTATTTTCTTCATTTCTTCTCTTACTTCTTCTCTAAAATCTGAATGCTCTATATCTTGTTAACATTTTCTTTAAAGCAAACCATTTTAAAAAGCTGGGAAGGCTGCTATTCATGCCCTCGAGTCTAGCTATATTTGTAACCATGACGTTCCCTGTTTGTGTTTTCTTGTATTTGTAGAGTAAATTCTTGACTTTGAGGGAGGGGAAAGCACACAAATGTCACGGACCACCCTTTTGTTCTTTGGCGGCAAGATATATATAGGAAAGAATGATTTCTTCCTCCCATATTTGGGTTTACAGGGTGCTATCTAAAAAAGAAACACTATATACACATCTTCCCTCCCTGATTACTGACAAAGCGGGAGAGAGCCTGTGGCTTAGAGGTTTAAGCATCTGCCTAGTGTGCAGACTGCCCAGGTTCGAATCCCGGAAGGGTGAGTTCTGACTGAAGAGAGTTAAATAACTCGAAATAGCTATCTCAGAAATCCCTTATTATATCTTTTTGTAATTTGAGTTGTCAAGTGGTGGCTTAACCTTGGTTTAATACAGAGTTCTCCAAAGGGGTCAATATCAACCCCCAAATCCATGGGACTATCAAAGGTTCAGTGTTCTACTGTTAAAGTAGTCATAAATAAATCATTTTCCTATAATAATTGTTGGCGGGGTGGTGGGGGTGGTTGAAGGACAATCTGAAACTTCAGGTAGAGGTTGATGACCTGCAGAGTTGGGACCCCAGCTCAATATCCCTGAGAAGGAGCATAGATTGTCAGAGGAGCCAAATCTATGTTGTTCTTCCTGACACAACGACAAAACATACACCTTTGATGTAGCTTGAATGATCTGATCTTGAAGGAACACGATCCAAAGCCTTGAGTTGGAGAACATCTAAGCTTTCTTGCACTACAACTCCCATCAGCCCTGTCTGCTGTGGCTAGGGGACCGGGTTGGTGGGGATTGAGGTTTAGCACCAATTCCATATGATACTTTTGCAGGGCAGGGGAGCTTTTCTTTGAAGAAATATGAACGTTGGGAGAGGCTGGAAGCGGTCTCCTTAGTGATGTCAGATGCTGGGACTGAGCTTGGCGGAGGTGAACTGCCCTGCATTTAATTATTTAAAGCCCGCCGTGTAATGGGTCTTGGGGAAGTGCGTGACCTACCAAATCAATCCTTCCCCCTCTGCATAATGCATGTGGCATCAATCTCATTTCGTTTGAAGAACACTTAGGAGGAAAAGAAAAACACAAAGGAATAACAGCAGTTTCCCTCTTCTGTAGCTCCAGCCCAAACAAGGTCCTGGGATTTCCGTTCGCTTTTGAGGGCTTCATGGCTGCTAGACCATGAAGGCGAGTAGAATAGAATAGAATAGAATAGAATAGAATAGAATAGAATAGAATAGAATAGAATAGAATAGAATAGAATAGAATGTAGAGTGTAGAGTGTAGTAGAGTAGAGTGTAGAGAATAGAATAGAATAGAATACAATACAATACAATACAATAGAAATTAATAGAATAGAATAGAATAGTGTAGTAGAGTAGAGTGTAGAGAATACAATACAATACAATAGAAATTAATAGAATAGAATAGAATAGAATAGGAGTGTAGAGTGTAGTAGAGTAGAGTGCAGAGAATAGAATAGAATACAATACAATAGAAATTAATAGAATAGAATAGAGTGTAGTAGAGTAGAGTGTAGAGAATACAATACAATATAATAGAAATTAATAGAATAGAATAGAATAGAATAGAAAATAGAAAATAGAAAATAGAACAGAGAACAGAGAACAGAGAACAGAGAACAGAGAACAGAGAACAGAGAGTAGAGTAGAGTAGAGTAGAGTAGAGTATAGAGTAGAGTAGAATAAAGTAGAACAGAACAGAATAACAGAGTTGGAAGGTATCTTGTAGGTCATTTAGTCCAACCCAGCCCTCCTCCCCCAAGCTGGAGACTATACACCATTTCTGACAGAGGGCAGTCCAGTTCTCCTCTTGAAAGCCTTGTCCACCTTCCAGAAATGGCTCAGCTATATATCCCAGCACCTAGAGCCAAAGGTAAGGCACCAAAAGGGAATTCTAGGTCTGCCTTGTTGCATCCAAGCTGACCTTTACGACTAGCTGTAAAGGTTACTCCGATTTGTATAAAAAGGTTAAACCTGTTTCTCAATAATTGGGTAATTTTATAAAAATCACGATGCCTGAGTGCAGGCGAGTAGTTATTATTATTATTATTATTATTATTATTATTATTATTATTATTATTATTATTATTATTATTATTATTATTATTATTATTGTTATTGTTATTGTTGTTGTTGTTGTTGTTATTGTTATTGTTATTGTTATTGTTATTGTTATTGTTATTGTTATTGTTATTGCACCCTGGGTGTCAATTTAACATAGAACAGGCTATCCCATGTTCTGAGGGAAATGCACGTTCCCAAATGGATATCAAATCGCCCCTTGGCGCAATGGATAATTAATAAGCATTAAAAAGTCATCTTCATTTTGCATTTTGAAATGTTCCTGGTTGATTTAAGAAAAAAATAGTGGAATAAATTTATTATCTTTTCTTGGTTGATTTAGAAATGTAGATCACTTGATGGACAATTGCTGACAATATTTCTCTCCCCCCCCCAAAAAAGTTATTTTCTACTTATTTACAGGATTTTCTTCTCTCCTGAAAAGTAACAATTCCTTTTTTGGAGGAATTGTTCTTTGGGGAGAAACATGGACAGAATACACTGTGAACAAAATCTATCTTCTATAACATTAAGGCAAGGTGGAAGAAAAGTGACATTTCCTCCCCAACATTTTTCATTCAGTGTCACACACACATACAAAAAGAATTTGTCCTAAAAATTTATTTCATGAGAGATTTTGTGGGAATTTCTCTTGGTAGCGGATGGTGCCCTTCACTCTTTTATTGCTGGTGTGGCCAAGAGGAATGTTTGTGTTGGCCTATTTTTCAAGGCCACGGTTACTCTTGATCAAATAATGTCTCCTTCCCCTAGAGAAATTTAGAAAAAACCAGCCACCAGTTGTTGTGATCGGTTCAGTATGATTTAGTTTCCTTGAGCGTAGCTGAATTTTGTTAGACTGCCTGTATGGCAGTCACAACTTGACTGCCTACCAATAAATCTGCTATCAGTTGTAATTTTCTTATCCTGTTTTGTGTTTTTATTCTTATTTTTAACATGTTTTATTTTAAACTCTGGCCTGTGCCTATAATTGTCTGTCTGTCTGCTATCTGTCTGTGTCTGTCAGTCTCTGTCCATCCATCCATCCATCCATCCACATCCATCCATCCATCCATCCGTCCGTCCGTCCGTCCGTCCGTCCGTCCGTCCGTCCGTCCGTCCGTCCGTCCGTCCGTCCGTCCGTCCGTCCGTCCGTCTGTCTGTCTGTCTATCTATCTATCTATCTATCTATCTATCTATCTATCTATCTATCTATCTATCTATCTATCTATCTATCTATCTATCTATCTACTGTATCTATCTAATGTCTCTGTGTCTGTCTCTAATCTCTGTCTCTCATCTACTATTTCGATCTCTCACTTTTTAACTCTCTCATCTCTCTGTCTGTCTGTCTCTATATGTACAGTATATCTCTATTTAATGTCTCTCTTTCCCTCTCTCTCTCCCTCCCTCCCTCTCTCTCTGTCTCTCCTTTTTGCTATCTGAAAAATTGGGGTTGAATTTTGAAAGGCCTTTCGGATCCTCCTCTATGTGATAATGCCAAGATTCAGAAATCACAAGTATGAATCCTATAGAATTTTTTTTTAAAAATAGTGTTTTTGATATTTCAGCATCTGGTACAATGTCTTCTGTGTATTTAAAAAGGGAAAACCAGTCGGAGAAAAACTCACCTTTCCTTGTTCATTATGTGCAGTGTGCACATCTGTTTCCATTTATCACTATGCAGCAAAGTTTTTCATGGCTGGAGAAAAAAGAAACTTCATCTCCAAAAGAAAATTAAGATGGATATTATCTCCAGTCGCAGAATTCTGCCATTACCTCTCTAGGGTGGTTAACGTTTTGGAGAGACGCGTTCTTAAAAAAAACCCCAATGCATCGATTATCCTTGACTGTGTTTCCTTTGCCAAATTATCCATTCTTTATTTCGAAACCTGTTTTTCCGGAATGTGATTTTAGACGCTTCCAACAGTTAGACTGTCCAGCAAGCCATGAATCTAAGTTTCAGTCTTGGAGTTCAAATGTGGAAAGAATCATGACTTGAGTGCAAAGTGCCTGTTTCTATGAAACAGATAAGCATGACACAGGGGAAAACTGTCAATTGACTTGGAAATAGAAAGGCTAAAAGGGGAAGCCTAGCCTGTTTCTGCAGATTATTATAGCTAAGATGTTTCTAGCATGCTTCGCTTATCTGAGAGGGCCAGGAAATAAAGACTCGGATACTAGCTCAATGCTATGCGGTCTTTCTAATCTGCCTCGCCTTGGTGCAGAACATGTATTTCATTTTCTGCGCTTGTCATTTCCGAAGAATTGAGAAGACCTTGGGGAAATGTTGGTCAGTAAGAAGATGGTTCTGGGGGAATGTATGTTTTGCACAATCGAGAAATGGAGGAAAATAACAGCTGTAATGTAGGAATAAAAAGGTTGACGACAAAATCCCGTTGGGTTGGACTTCTGAGGTCTACCTCAGTGCAGTTTTCTTGGCAATGTTATACAGATAGCGTTTATGGAAATTATTTTGGACAGCTCAGTCTGGCTTTGGCATTTCCAGACAGCTTCACATCCAACTAGTAAACAGAACGTGTTTAACTTCTGACATCTGCAAAGCTAGATGCTACCACTAAGGGAGTAAACTAAGAACAAAGAAGACAAGATGGATTGGTCAAGTATGAGTCACTTTGTATCCATCTACTTACTGGGTAGAATAGAATAACAGAGTTGGAAGGGACCTTGGAGGTCATCTAGTCCAACCCCCTGCTCAGGCAGGAAGCCCTATACCATTTCAGACAAATGGTTGTCCAATCTCTTCTTAAAAACTTCCAGTGTTGGAGCATCCACAACTTCTGGAGGCAGGTTGTTCCACTGGTTAATTGTTCTCACAGTCAGGAAGTTTCTCCTTAGTTCTAGGTTGCTTCTCTCCTTGATCAGTTTCCATCCGTTGCTTCTTGTCCGGCCTTCAGGCGCTTTGGAGAATAGCTTGACTCCCTCTTCTTTGGGGCAGCCCCTGAGATATTGGAACACTGCTATCCTGTCCCCCCACATCCTTCTCTTCATTGAACTAGACATAGGGTAGATGAAGAGTATTTCAAAAAACAAAAACAATAGGGCATCACTCTCCTCAAATTCTGGTCAACTGGACCATATCTTGGAAATACTAAACATCACAGGTTATAGTTTTCAAGTCCTGTTTTATGTGTACTTGAATGCTATAAATAGGATTTATATATCTATGGGCAGTGCTGGCCTTAAGAATAAAATAACAAAAAAAAGCAATTTTAGGATGTTGATGTTTGATTCTGATTGAGGAGTTCTCCTGGTCTTCTGCAAAGTAGAGGATTGCAAAGAAGGTAATGGTTATATATTTATACTGGTTTACTTGATTCATATATAACTGGACATGTCAACTTCCTGCACTCTTTAGAAATTTGTGAGGCAATTCTCCATGCAAAATTGAAGGGAAAATATGTGAAGGGAAAAAATACCACAGAAAGAAATTGGAAAGGAATTACTTGGCAGACATGTGGAGGAGAAATGCAGACAAACAGGTATATGAATTTTATTGTGGGCTTAAAATTGCAAATAGATGAAGTGGGTTGGAAATGAATTTGAGGTCAGGAAAAATGAGCACCCACACTAAACAGAAATGGATGGATTCACTATTTCTACCAGAAATAGATTAAGCATAATTTATATTGAAAAACATACTGCTAGACTAATTAACAAATCATTTTAAGATGAAAAAAAGCTCACGAGAGAGCAAAACGTTGAGTTTTTCTTCATTCTTTCCAAGGAGATGGTGTGATCATTAAACCATGAGGGCGAGTCCATCAATTTTGAACGTAAACATCTCATTTCAAGACAATGACTAAGAAACTCCTAGCCAGGAGCAAGATAGCCATTGGATTCAAAACCTTCTTAGTTTGATCTTGGGCTTAATGTTTATGAGCTATCTGCAACAATCTGCAGATAGACCTTCAGCTGGTAGGCTTTGCATCTGAGCATATCCTTAGTTCTAGGTTGCTTCTCTCCTTGATGAGTTTCCATCCGTTGCTTCTTGCCCTGCCTTCAGTTGCTTTGGAGAATAGCTTGACTCCCTCTTCTTTGGGGCAGCCCCTGAGATACTGGAAGACTGCTGTCATGTCCACCCCTCTTCCTTCTCTTCATTAAACTAGACATACCCAATCCCAGCAACCGTTCCCGATATGTTTTAGCCTCCAGTCTCCTAATCATCTTTGTTGCTCTTCTCTGTACTCTTTCTAGAGTCTCAACATGTTTTTTACATCGTGGTGACCAAAACTGGATGCAGGATCCCAAGTGTGGCCTTACCAAGGCATTGTAAAGTGGTATTAACACTTCACGTGATCTTGATTCTATCCCTCTGTTAATGCAGCCTAGCACTGTGTTGGCTTTTTTGGCAGCTGCAGCCCACGGCTGGCTCCTATTTAAGCAATTGTCCACTGGGACTCCGAGATCCCTGTCACAGTGAGTTTGAAATGATAGTTATGCAATATTTAGGGAGACCTTAAGGTTACCTTGAGCCTACGCAAGTGACATGGACTGACTAAAAATGGAAAAGAACCTAGAAGAAGATCCAACATGGGCTTCAGGTAAACTACAAAGGCCTAAGAAGGATTCCCGTACAAATTCTGACACCGCTTTCCTCTGCTTTCTTTCCCTCTAAGGATGAGCAAATATTGTTGCCGAAATCTTACATTCTTGCAACAGCCTCGTTAATTTGTTTTCTCAAGTGGGAAGAAGATATTTGAGCGTGGAAAAATAAATTAAAAAGTGTATGCCCCAACCCAGTCTATTGCTTCCAGCTCTTATGCAGTCACTTTCCGTGAAATTTGATTAACTTAGTGCTGGTTTTTTTTTTTTTAAAAAAGACATTCTCTGTTGCTTCTCAATATGCTTGCGGAATCCACCTGTACCTCATAACTCTGACATTTAAGGAAACAAACAAAAGTTTTGTTTTGTTTTGTTTTAAAAAACGTGAATGTTTAATGAGCTTCTGTTTGGTCAGAAGCATCCCAATCTCTATAGCTGCTTTAATTCTGTTGTTTTTTTTAAAGAGGGTATGCTCATTCTTCTATGGTCGTAGTCAACCATACTTAGCACTAGAGAAAGATGCAGCCCCAAGGCGTGGCTTCTCAATGCCTTCTCCTTCGCCCTTAGAGTTGCCCCATTGGCTCCCTCTGTCCTGCTCTTGTTGCCTGTCTGCGTTTGCGAGCGTCTATCATGTCTTCCAACTGTGAGTCCTCAGAGTCTGACTCAGCTTTCCAGCACAGTTAGGTCTCAGCCTGAGCATGAGTGGAGGGGCCAGGCTCTACATCAGATTGTAAGTCCTGGAGCTCATCAGAGCCTTCCTCTGACTCTGATGGCTCTCCAGGCTCCTCCTCCTCCTCCTCCTCCTCTGATTCCCCGGACTCAGTTGCTGGGTCCACTGACTGGCACGGAATCACAACACAGTTCGAAAGTGGGTGACTGCAAATAGATAAATGGGTACCATTTTGGTGGGCAACGGGGATGTCACCAGCAAATCCTTTCACAACAAAAGCACTTTGGCACTTCTGACATGGAAGTATGAGATATTTGCAAGGGAAATCAGTGCGTTCGGCCCACTTTTGACCCTCAACATGTATTTAATTAGTGGCAGAGAAACTGGCTTCCCCTGAACAAGAGGGGAAGGACAAAAACGTTCGAAATCTGTACGTATTGAGACTTTTCAGCTGAGAACAATTCAACTGCAGCAGTGACAGAAATTGCCTGTTATTTTATAAATAGAGCAGAGGAGGATTTGCTTTGAAAACAATTGTGAGCCAATAGCTGCAGGGAAGCCTGGAGTCTAATTTGTGCTGCGTCGGACAACACCGGCCTCTTTTCTACAAGTGCCGTTGAAAAAGCCTTTTAAATGTCTTTCTTTCTTTTTTTAAACGATCTCCCGATCTTCTGTGCTGTTTACAATTAGAAAGAAAATTACCAAGTGGGATATGAGATGAAAATAGGACATGGATCAGGAGAGGAAGAAACATGTTTTTCCACCCAGAGGAGGTGTTTATAGGATCTTCTGTTGCTATGTTTGTCTGCTCCCTTGTAGGATTCTTGCAGCTTCCTTGTTCTGAAGTTTTTGCTTCCTGGCTCTCTAAGAAGAGAGGAACAACGTTCCTCTAAGCCTTCCTGTCCTCTACCATCTTCTGGAGTCCCTTTAAGCTCACGCCTCCTGCTTCAGTGACTCCATCCAGCCCCCTCATTCTCCGTCGTCCCCTTCTTCTCTTGCCCTCCATCTTTCCCAGCATTGGGCTCTGAAGAAGGAAATGGCAACCCACTCCAGTATCTTTGCCATGAAAACCCCATGGACAGTACCAAAAGGCTGACTTCCTATGACCAGACAAATGGTTGTCCAATTTTTTTCTGGAAAACCTTCAGCAACGAAGTGTCCACAACTCTGTTCCCTTGCTCAGTGGTCCTCACTGTCAAGAAATTCCTTCCTAATTCCAGGCTGGATCTCCTTCTGAAGAGCTTCCATCCATTGCTTCTTGCCCTACGCTCAGGAGGATACATTGACAGCCTCTTCCCTGTGGTAGCCCTTCCAGTATTGGAAAACTACTCTCACCTCTCCCATAGGCCCTCTTTTCATTGGGCCAAACGATTGGCGTCATCGCTGAACTTTCTCGCCATGATTCGAGATCATCTTTTTTGTGCCTTCCAAACTTTTGGACTTTTTGGAGATGGAAGCTGATAAATCAGAGGTCTCTCTGGAAACCTTTGCATCCCTCTCAAAATAACACCCTGTGAAGTATAAACATCAGATTGTGCAAACGACTCCTAAGCACTAAAGGACATTTTCTCACTGGTTTTCTGTCTTTTTTTAAAAGGAAAAGAATAGCAAACAAAACAGCAGTGCGTGCTTTGTTGAATTTCTGCCAAACTCTCTCCCTGGCGACTTGGGCTAATGGCAGTTTTAGCAAACATCTATTAAGTTCATAACCGCATGATGCCTCGGCTGGTGTCGTTTCTGGTGGATATAAAACCAGAGTTTATATCATTGGAAGATGAGAGATCTGGAGAAACGCCTGGATTTCACTTCTTCTCAGTTTCCTGGAGGCCTCCGTGTGCACACTGGGTAAAAAATAAAAATAAACATCTGCAGGAAAGTCAAATTATTCCCGCCTTGCTTATTTTCTTCCCGATGTTGGAAAACGGATAGCAACGGGATCTACCCTCAAGGCAAGGCTTTGCGAAATTGTGCGGTTCTCGTAATGTATATATTTCCTCTTCTCTTGAGCCTTTCCTTCCCACACTGAATTTCTCTTCCCACGATCGGCAAGAGGTAAGGTAGTCCTTGACGTACGGCTGTTCGTTTAGTGACCGTCCCAAGTTACAACAGCCCTGAAAAAAGTGATTTAGGATCGTTTTCCACACTTACCACCGTTGAACATTCCCACGGTCATGTGATCAAAATTCAGATGCTTGGCAACTGGCATGGACGTAAGACGGTTTGCAGTGTCCCGGGGTCACGTGACTCCCTTTTGTGACCTCCTGACAAGCAAAGTCAATGGGGAAGCCAGATTCACTTCACAGTTGTGTTATGAATCTAACAACTGCAGTGGTTCACTTAACAACGGTGTCAAAAAAGGTCATAAAATGGAGCAAAGACCACTTAACAAATGTCTCACTTAGCAACATAAACTTTGTTCTCAATTGTGGTGATAAATCGAGGACTTCCTGTATAGATGTGCTGGGTAGGGACAATGGACCCTGAACTGGTTGGGGAAAGTTCTCAGTTGGTTTTGAAGCCACTTTGCAGAAGATGCCACATTTCTGAAAGTAGAGAGTAAAATAATGTTGAACTGATTGCTTCTTTTTATCAGGGGCACTTGAGATATCATTTAGCATTCCTTCCTTCCTTCCTTCCTTCCTTCCTTCCTTCCTTCCTTCCTTCCTTCCTTCCTTCCTTCCTTCCTTCCTTCCTTCTTTCTTTCTTTCCTTCCTCCCTCTCTCCCTCCCTCCCTCCTTCCTTCCTTCTTTTCCTTCCTTCCTTCCTTCCTTCTTTCTTTCTTTCCTTCCTTCCTTCCTCCCTCTCTCTCTCCCTCCCTCCTTCCTTCCTTCCTTCTTTTCCTTCCTTCCTTCCTCCCTCTCTCTCTCCCTCCCTCCTTCCTTCCTTCCTTCTTTTCCTTCCTTCCTTCCTCCCTCTCTCTCTCCCTCCCTCCTTCCTTCCTTCCTTCTTTTCCTTCCTTCCTTCCTCCCTCTCTCTCTCCCTCCCTCCTTCCTTCCTTCCTTCTTTTCCTTCCTTCCTTCCTCCCTCTCTCTCTCCCTCCCTCCTTCCTTCCTTCCTTCTTTTCCTTCCTTCCTTCTTTTCCTTCCTTTCTTCCTTCCTTCCTTCCTCCCTCCCTCCCCCCTCCCTCCCTCCCTCCCTCCCTTCCTTCCTTCCCCCTTGCAATTGCATAATGCAAAAAAAAAAAAAGGAAAATTGTAAACAAAAAAAAAAAAGGAAAAAAACATGCAGTTTGCCTGAAATAGCAATTATCATTTAATGGACCAGTTTCTGCAAAGTGCATTCATTTCTCAGTGCCATCAAAAGGCTGATTAAACATCTTCAGCGATCATTATGATGAAAAAGGTCACTCTTCTCTCATGATGGGACATTCTCATTAGGACTCATCTCCTTGGGTTTTACCAGCCTGAAGAAATTAACTGCTCTTCTTCAGTCTCGCGTACTTATCAATTATTTTCTTCCTCCATTCCCCGCCCCGTTGCCAGTTATACATTGTTCACAGGGTGCCCAGGTCTGTTCTGGATTGTTGACTTGTGTTCACGAGATCTATTAGATGGGATAATTGGGAAGAAGAGCATCACACTTCATGCTGGTTGCCTTCACAATTCCACCCCCAGCCTCGGAGGGAGAGGAGAATTACAGAATAACAGAGTTGGAAGTGACCTTGGAGGTCTTCTAGTCCAACCCCCTGCTCAAACAGGAAACCCCCATGCCATTTCAGACAAATGGTTGTCCAGTCTCGTCTTAAAAACCTCCAGTGATGGAGCACCCAGAACTTCTGGAGGCAACTCGTTCCGCATCAATTGTTCTCACTGTCAGGAAGTTTCTCCTTAGTTCTAGGTTGCTTCTCTCCTTGATGAGTTTCCATCCGTTGCTTCTTGTCCTGCCCTCGGGTCCTTTGGAGAATAGCTTGACTCCCTCTTCTTTGGGGCAACCCCTGAGATATTGGAACACTGTTATTGTGTCACCCCTCGTCCTCCTTTTCATTCAACTAAACATACCTTATTCCTGCAACGGTTCCTTGTATGTTTTAGTCTTCCTAATCATTTTTGTCGCTCTTCTCTTCAGAAAGAAGACAGAACGGTCTAAGTGTTGATTCTGTAATTCCAGAACAGACACTAAATGGTGTGGTTTCCCCTGATCTGCTTACAGCTGGTCCCCTTTGCAGGGCCGCTGCTGTCAATCACAATAGGAGCCATCTGCATTTAGATGGTCAAGGTCCAGACTTATTTTATTTCCTCAAGCATGAAATCACATTTCAGGAAAGGTAAGAAATACGGACCCCATCTCTCCTGAAGGGATGCAAGCCACATCGGTTAAATACTCTGGTGATCGGGTTACCATTCAGTCTTATGGTGGAGCTGACTTGATAGAACGATCAATCTTGGAAAAACATCTTTTGAATTTTTTCTCTGGTGCTGGAGTCTTTCTTCTTGGGTTCACATTTTTAGAGCATAGATGTTGTGCTTAAGATGAGTTTCTGAAAAGGGAAGGAAGCAGAGCTCAACCCAATCAGGAGAGCATATAGTTTGATCTGGATACTAGACCGATCGTGGTTTGTGGATGTTTTTGGTCCATACTTTCTAATCTGGGTGAATATTTGTACGCGGCTCACGGAGGGAATCCTCTTTGTGCTGTGTTCTTGCGTCTTCTGAGCTTGCTTCTCTTCCTGCAGACATCTCACGATCAAACTAGGCACCCTCATCAGTGCACGGGGGAGTGACGTTCGCTGGCTGGGATGTGGAAGCAAACTCAGAAGACCTCAAGAATCCAACCAACGCCTTGATTATCCGTGGACATTCTGGTCCCGATCGTGTTTATAAGTCAATATACATCTTTTCTTGCAGGAGATGTATATCAAGATGAAGGAGAAGAAGAAAAAAAAAATCTCAGTTTCCAGAGTTGCCTTTTTGGACTTGAGTCCCAGAATGGTAAACAAGCCCCCCTCCCCCCAAAAGAGACCCAAACCCCTGAAGCTGGACCTGTGTGTCCAGTTGTTTTGATAAAAATCGACAGGAACAATTTTGCATTGAAAATCTCATCTGCTGGAAACGGAGGCTGAGGGTGGTGTGCTGAGTTTCCATGGCAATGCCTCCTCTTTCCTGCTGCTCTTTGCAATTGCTTTGTGGATGTGAATGTTTGTGGGGTCCGGACACTGTTGACGTGCTAAGAACAGTGGCGGAGCAATAGCTAAATATTTATCTCCCATTGCAGAGGGCCGAGCTGAAGTGGGAAAGAGATGGACATTGGACAATACCTCTTGAAAAAGAGAAGCAAGTTTCAAAACGGGTAACTCATCTATCGCAGTGGTCGCAAGTATCTTTTGGAGGGCCCACCAGAACTTCAAAGGGTTGGTAAGCAACTAGTTGTAAGTCGGCGACTAGCTGTAAAGGGAGCGGAGCAAGATGGACCAGATTGATGGACTTTAGGGCAAGCGATGCTGGCTGGGGAATTCTGGGAGTTGACGTCCACAGGTCTTAAAGTTGCCAAGATTGGGGACCCCTGCTCTAGGAAGCCCAGCAAAGGCTGACTTTGAGAAACTACATTATGAAATTCCCTGAGTGCCCTACTAAATCTTCCATAGGTGATACTGAAAAAACTAAACTAATGGTTAAAAAAAATGCAAGCACGCTCATTTTTGTTGGTGTTCTTGCTTTAGTCGTGGACTTCAGACAGCCCTGCACAAATACAAATCTCTTTGCAAAAGAAGAACATCTGTACGGCAGAGAGAAAAAACACAACTCCAATACAAAAGCAAAGACAAGCATCCCCGTTGCTTGCCTGTATCTTAGAATTCCTGACAAATTTGTTGACAGGAGCAGATTTTCAATGCGAGACCAGTCAATTCTTCCATGTAGTCCCAAAAGTGAACCTTGTTGTCTGCCACAAAAGGGAGGTTTAATATTCTAGCCGGAAATACAGAGGGTCAGAGAGAGCAGGAGAAGAGCAGAGAATAAAATCAGGGACTCTTCTGAAAAAATGACAGTAGCTTTTTGCTTCTGTCAATCAATAGTGCAGCTTCTGCACAGTTGGGAAGCAAATGTTACTAGAGAAGAGGAAATAGCAGGGATCTATTCTGGAGGAGACGGAGAGCTCAATCCATAGGTTTGTCCTCCAAATACAGTTCTTCAACCTTGGCAATTTTAAGAGGGGTGGGCTTCAGAATTCCCCTGGCAGCATAGTTGGCTGGAGAATTCTGGGACCTGAAGTCCACAAATCGAAAAGTTGCCAAGGCTGAGGAGCCCTGGTGTAGAATCAGAGCTGGCCCCAGAGTCAACTTGTCCTCTTCTTTGTCTACAAATCCAATCCAGTTGGAATTTACTCCAAGGCTGGAGTTTAAACTCCAACTAGAATTTTTAACCAGCAGCCACATCCTTCACTTCTAACTGCTGGAGATCCTATCTTGAAGTCCCACTGCATTAACTGTGAATTAAAGCACAAATATTGCTCCTTGCAGCCATCCGTCCTTAGATCTTACAAGCTAACATTAAATGATAATTAAAGTGACTTGATCAGAATGAGTTACACACTGAAATTATTGGAAGATCCCACAATCGAGAGACAGCCAGTTTTGGGACGAAAGCCAGCAGCAATATTTCCTGTTTTGAAGCTGCCTCTATACCTTGCTTTAGGTCTGCTACAAAGAGCATTTTGTTTCTCCTTTCCATCAAGGAGACGCCAGCCTAAGTGGCTTTGCCTAGTTAGTAACATCTATTTTGGCTGGAAGCTTCCAGTGGTTTGGGATAAAGAGCCCCTGAAGCTGGATCTTCTGAACAAAGGGCTTCTGCAGAAGAACCATTTCATGTTCTTGTGTTCTCCGTCAGTTCTCAGGAGGTCTTCTATCCAAATAAGTCAGTCCTTGACTTACAACCATAGCTGACCCTAAAATTTCTTTTGCTAAAACAAGGCAAAGCTTTGCCCCGTTTTACGACCTTTTGGGGGCGGGGCCCACAATTGCTAAGCAAATCACTGCGGTCGCTAAGGATATCATGAGGTCATTAAGAAGCGGGTTCCCCCCCTTGAGTTGGCTGGGATGGTTGCAGACGGTGATCAAGTGACAGTGTCGCTGTCACAAATAGATGCCAGGTATCAAATGGAGGAATTGGTGATCACGTCACCAAGGGGATGCTACAGTGGTTATCAGTATGAAAACCAGTCCTAAAGTCACTCCCCCCGCCAGTGCTGTTGTAACTTCAACCGGTTACTAAACTGTTGGAAGAAAAGTCTTCATCATGGTTCAGTCCAAGCTGGGAATAAACATGGCGACTGCTTTAGAAAGAAGGTTGCAGTTTATCGAAGAGGAGAGCCAGACAGAAAGATGGCTCTGGCAGAAAAGAGAGCGAACACATGTAGGGAGCGGGTTTTTATACCCTCTGGAGCCTTTTGTTTGTGGAGTTGTTCCTGTGGCATGAACTTTGACCGCTGACTTCCCACAAAACGAAATGGTCATCTGTCCTGTATCAGGACTCTGCAAGAGTTCCCATCTGTCCTGTCCGGCATTGTTGGGCTGGTGACCACTCTGCAACGCCTTGCGACAAGGATCAACAGCAGCTGCAATGCTGTTATCGACATATTTTTAATAATATGAGATATGTGCTTTATTAACCCATGAAATCAATAACGGGACAATGCTTCCCCCCCTTTTTTTTGAGGGTATAATCGGTTTTGAATGGGGAGCTAGGCTGAAGTTCACAAATAGTTTTGGAGTCCAGAGGCCATAATTTACCCAGTTGCCTCCATCTGTTATTTGAACCGGAAATCTCAGTTTCAGTTAAAGGTTAAAGAAAATACTCCCCCCCATCTAAATTCACAGACCCTCCCCACTGACCAAGGTTAAGCCTCTAACCATTGCTTTAACTTGTGGTCATCTGGTCATCATTTGGCCCCTTGGCAACTGGCTCAGATTTACATAAGAACCTAAGAAGAGCCCTGCTGAATCAGGCCAAAGCCCATCGAGTCCAGCATTCTGTGTCCCACAGTGGCCCACCAATTGTACATGGGGATCTTGAGCAGAAAGAGAAGGCAAAACCCTCCCTTTCCCTTGACCCCCAACAAATGGGACTCAAGGGAATCCTGCCTGCCTCAACCAACATAGAGGCGGCACATGGACATCCGTTTTAATAACCACCGATACACTTGGCATCCATGAATCTATCTAGCCCTGCCTTGAAGCTGTCAAGGCTGACAGCTGTCACGACCCCTTCTGGAAGTGAATTCCATAAATCAACGACCCTCTGGGTGAAGAAATATTCCCCTTTATTTGTCCTCACTTTCTTAGCTATAAGCTTTAGGGAGTGCCCCCTTGTCCTGGTATTGTGTGATAGAGAAAAGAATTTTTCTCTATCCACATTTTCTATCCCATGCATGATTTTATACACTTCGATCAAGTGTATACATTGGCTACAGCATCCTGCGGTCACCTGATCACAACTTATATGACTTTCCCAGCCAGCTTTCAACAATGGGGGAAGCTGGATTCCCTTAATGACCATGTGAGTCACTTAATGACAATAAGGAATGGTCATAAAATTGGGTCAGTTGTTTGCTTAGCAATCGCCTCACTCAGCAACCAAAATCCTGGTCCTAAGTGGACTTATACATCGAGGACTACCTGCGTGGTGAGGCAAACCTGGGTGTTGTCACGTTGCCGAGGGAAGAGCTTATTTCGGCGTGATGCTACTTTTGCTAAGCTGGGTCCTCATTAAAAGCTTTTGCCATTGTCTGTCTGACTGTCGGAGAACAGCAAGGAGGTGATTTTAATAATCGTTGTAATAATCTGTGATATTTAAACCTTCTCAGCCGGCACAGCTCCCACGCTGGTGGAATAAACTCAGAGTGGTTTTCAAAGTGGGATATTTCTTTAAAACGTAACTGTGGGAGAAAGCTGGTGGGGTTGAATGGGAAAGTGTACACTATCAATAACAGTTAATGAGCAACTGCTGTAGCCACAAGCTGGGAGAATAAATCATCCCTCACTCGGAGCAAAGTTGTTGAAATTCAGGCTCGGAGAAAAGTAGAGCCCCTCTACACAACTAAACAACACACACAGACATACCAAGGGGGGGGGAATCCTAACTGTAGGGAAAAAAATCAGAATTGAATGCCTAATAAATACCTATTAAGAGTACAGAAAAATAATTTCTGAAATTTACTAAGGAAGTATTGGGTTTGCTCACTAGCATTTACGATTTGGAGCTTCAGGGGAGAGAAGATTTTAAGAACGTGGAATAATAACATTGGAAGAGACATTGGAGATCTTCTAGTCCAACTCCCTGCTCAAGCAGGAGACCTTATCCCATCCTGGACAAATGGTTGTCCAGTCTCTTCTTGAAAGCCTCCAGTGATGGAGCACCCACAACTTCTGGAGGGAAGCTGCTCCACTGTTTGATTGTCCTCACTGTCAGGAAGTTTCTCCTTGATTCCAGGTTGCTTCTTTCCTTAATCAGTTTCCAACCATTGTTTCTTGTCCTTCCCTCTGGTGCTTTGGTGAACTTCTGCTTACTTCTAGGTTGATTCTCTCCTTGTTTAGTTTCCATCCATTCTTCTTGTCTTGCCTTCAGGTGCTTTGAAGAATAGGTCAACCCTCTCCTCTCTTTGAAAGCTCCTCATATATTGGAAGACTGCTATTATGTCACCCCTATTTCTCATTAGTTCCAGGTTTGATCTCTCTTAATGATCTCCCATTCTCCTTGTCCTCTGATGTAGAATCGAATAGAATAGAATAGAATAGAATAGAATAGAATAGAATAGAATAGAATAGAATAGAATAGAATAATGGAATGTAGAATAGAATAGAATAGAATAGAATAGAATAGAATAGAATAGAATAGAATAGAATGTAGAATAGAATAATGGAATGTAGAATAGAATAGAATAGAATAGAATAGAATAGAATAGAATAGAATAGAATAGAATAGAATAGAATAGAATAGAATAGAATAGAATAGAATAGAATAGAATAGAATAATGGAATGAAGGATAGAATAGAATAGAATAGAATAGAATAGAATAGAATAGAATGTAGAATAGAATAATGGAATGTAGAATAGAATAGAATAGAATAGAATAGAATAGAATAGAATAGAATAGAATAGAATAGAATAGAATAGAATAGAATAGAATAATGGAATGAAGGATAGAATAGAATAGAATAGAATAGAATAGAATAGAATAGAATAGAATAGAATAGAATAGAATAGAATAGAATAATGGAATGAAGAATAGAGAAATGCTCTGTTGCGTGTCTGGAAAAAGTTTTATTATAAGTTAAATGGAAAAATTCCTCTATGGACAGTTCCCAGGCACGCAATAGAGAGTATAAATAGACAACAAATTCAAGATATGGTGCCTTATGAGAAGCTCTTAACTAAAGAAGGGAATAGTTTAGTATTGAAATCATTAAATAGGTTAAGGGAAGAAGGAATAGTTCACAATTGGTATTCACATGTACAACTTCAGACTAGATGGCAAAAATATGTTAAGATGGGTTTTTCTCTAAAGGATGATAAATTAATTAAACAAGTTAGAGATCAAAGAATTATGCATATTAAAAGATTATATGATGCATTAATTGAAATTGATTCTGGAGCTGAGCTAGTTAAAGATTGCATGATTAAGTGGGAATATAATTTTGGACAACCAATTATGATGGAAACATGGAAAAGGATATGGGTGAAAAATGTAAAATTTACACAAGCACAGCACTTAAGAGAAAATTTTTATAAGATGTTTTATAGATGGCATTTAGACCCGAAAAAAATATCACTTATGTATTCAGATGTGCAACCCAAGTGCTGGAGATGTGAATCGATGGACGCTACTTATTTTCATATTTGGTGGACTTGTAAAAAAATTAAGGCTTTTTGGATAAAAATATGGTGGATTTTTCAGAGAATTTTCACCACAGCTGTTTCTGCTTGGCATCATAAAAGACTCTACCACCATAGAGACTAAGTTGATTTTGAACTTGATTACTGCGGCAAGATTATTGGTGGGACAATATTGGAAGACGTCTGAATTACCATCTATTGAAGAATGGACATTAAAAGTTATAAATATGGCAGAAATGGACAAGATATCCGCATATTTGAAGAATTACTCAAACGAAAAATTTATGATGGGCTGGAAAAAATGGATAGATTATATACAAAGGAAATATCAATTGAAGAAATTATATTTGGTATATAGTTAAATAGTTATATAATAAGTAGTTTAGTGGGGTTTCTTGTGTTTCTACCCTGTACTCACTCTGGGAAGTCGGGGGGGGGGAGGTGGGAGGGTGTTTATAATTGATATACTATGTTTTCTCAACTGTAATTGGGGTTGATATAAGAATATGCAATTATAGGTATTAAGGGGCTGCTCGGGTGGCCTCTGGGCACCACATCAGATGGAAAGAGGAAGGAGGAGTGAAGGTAGAGGTAAGTAAGAAGATGGTAAGAGGGTTAAGAGGGAGAAGAGTGGGATAGAGGTGGGTGGAGTATAGAGAAAGGAGAGAGAAAGTAGGTAGATAGAAGGTAAGAGGAAGGGGGTTGGTTAGGGCTAGGGCGATGTGGTGGTGGGGGGGTACCGAGCAGTTATATTGATTGTTTTGTCAATGAGCTACATGATTGTTTTCAGTTGAGTTATTATTTCTTTTTTCTTTGTAAAAATTTTTTAAAAATCAATAAAAAAAGAATAGAATAGAATAGAATAGAAAATAGAATAGAATAGAATAGAATAGAATAGAATAGAATAATGGAATGAAGAATAGAAGAGAAGAGAAGAGAAGAGAAGAGAAGAGAAGAGAAGAGAAGAGAAGAGAAGAGAAGAGAAGAGAAGAGAAGAGAAGAGAAGAGAAGAGAAGAGAAGAATAGAATAGAGGAATGGAATGGAATGGAACATTTGGCCAAGTATGATTAGACACACAAGGAATTTGTCTTCAGTGCATAAGTTCTCGGTGTGCACACAACAGCAAAATAATAATATTCATAATAATGTTGCCAATAAGAGAAGGTAGTAGAAAAGACGAGAAGGATAATAGTAATACAGCCATACTACATGGCTAAATATCCTTAGACATCAGATAGTACTGTAGGACTAGGTCAACCCCCTCTTCTCTGTGACAGTTCCACAAATACTGGAAGACATTTATCACGTTTCCCCTCCCCCCAGACCTTCTCTTCTATAGACTGGAATACAAGGTTCTTCCTGTTTTTCAATTCTCAGTGTGCTGGCGAGGGAATTCTGAGAGTTGAAGGCCACTCATCTTAAAAGTTGCCAAAGTCGCTGTAGTAGACCATTCCCCTCCCCCCTCCTCTCTTTAGAAAAAATTAGGTGAGTCAGGAAAACTCACAGAGCATCACAGCAGGAGAGTCTTCTCCAGCTGAGTAAATGTTAAGGTTGATGTACCCTAAAAGAAGGTTCGTCCTTGGTGACTGAATGTATTCATTTTCTCCAAGGCTTTCTTAAGGTCCTTCAAAAAAAAAAAAAAGCATTTGCATGGATGAATCAACGCTAACTCCTCCAAGGGGCTTCTTCAGCTCTGGGCAATGCCACCGACAAGCCACCATACTACCATCTTTACCCTGGGGAAGCTACACCACACATCCACAAAGAGGGAGCCAAGAGCTGAAGAAGCTTCTTGGATGAGAAGCGAAACGTCTTCAAAGAAAAACAGGAAAGCCCAGTTGCCTCTTGGGAAAAAGGATCTGGTGGGTTGGATGACAAGCAGTGTTTTTCAGTGTCCTGGTCTTGTGCCCTTGGCCAGATAGACCTGCTGTGGTATTCTGGGCAGAGCTGTGTTGATACCCTGCCTAGGACGTGTGTTTCTGTCATTCCACATGCCATGAATCTGGATGAGTGGCAGCTCAGATATCAAACATGGAGGGAAAGTTTATATTTAAGATATAAACCATGTTTCGAGGCAATGCTGGAGCTGGCTGGAGTTTGCAGTCCTGAATTCAAGCAACTCTGGATATTTTCCTCCCTGAACCGAAATAGAGGCACAATTTCTTCCGAGGGAGCCGTGAAGAATGTATGTCTCTTCTCTCTCCAAGTCCAGCCATTTGCAACCGGAGAAAAATACATTAAAATGGTCTAACCTTGAGAGGTTGAGGACATGAGGTCCTGCTGCCAGCTTCACTTAGGGCCACAACTGAAAGTGGACCAAAACAACAACAACAAACCCACCCTTGATCATCTTCCTTTTTTCTGCAACTGAGTTTATTGTATGCATTATCCTTTTATTTTATTTATTATCCATTAAATGGATTTATAGAGCTGTCCAACTCACATATAGATGTCTTTGAGAGGCTTACAACGTTTTAAAAATCCACCATATCTTAGAAACCCATAACACACACACAAGCACACACACAAACACACACGACATATGGACTTGTCCAGGCAGTCACCAGGAGTCAATGCTGACTTGAAGGCACCAAATCTTTCCTCTCCTCTCCTCTCCTCTCCTCTCCTCTCCTCTCCTCTCCTCTCCTCTCCTCTCCTCTCCTCTCCTCTCCTCTCCTCTCCTCTCCTCTCTTCTCCTCCCCTCCCCTCCCTCCCTCCCCTCCCTTCCCCTCCCTTCCCCTCCCCTCTCCTCCTCCCCTCCCCTCCCTCCCTCCCTCCCTTC